>JAXGGA010000054.1:245000-390327 GCA_038373865.1 Uloborus plumipes | reverse complement strand
TAAGTGCAAAAAAAAAAAATTTTTTTCGTTCTTTTGAACTTGAATATTAGTTCTTATAACTTCAAAAATAATTTTACAGACGATTTCCTGTTAAATTATTACTCTTACTATGAATTCGAAAATTATAAAACCGTTTTAGCAAGCATATTTCATTGTTTTATTAATACTATTAATACTATTGCTTATTGAGGAAATAAACAAATGACAGCTTATGTTCCTTTATATATTTTTCATATGCATGCTTAAACTAGGTAAATTTTACATTTTACATCAATTAATAAAAACATGAAGTACATCGAAATATTTTTATGCTATGGACTAAGTCAAACGGTTCGATAAAAGTTAAGTATTAATGGCAAATTCCTGGTAATAACAAGTAAAAATTACGAAGCGAGTGGACATGGAGTTTTATACAAATAGTTTCGAAGTTTATGTTAATATCTTTGTAGCATTGTCTGGGGTATAAGTAACTTTGAGATAAAGCCAGAGCTTTCATCCATTCATCCGTACAAAGAAATTGGATTAGAATTTACAATGTTTACGGCTGAAGTTTTGATTAATTAAGTCAAAATGCCTCATCGTTCGCAGTTCAAAGGGAAATATCTGTTATTGCAGACTAAAAATTAATTATAATGTATATTAATTCAACTATTGAAAACTATGCGATAATTTTTCAAAAGCAACATAATATTTCATTTCGTTTTACAAAGCATTTAAATACAGCTCTCTATTTGTAAAATACATAAGTTAAAGAAACATATTTTAGCCCGATAAACCGTTCCTTTAATTTTATGTATTCTCTGGCTTCGGCATACAAAAGAATGTTTCTTTAACTAAATATTTACAAGTAGAATAAATATTTAGCAAACTTAAAGAAAAATGTTTGTCTGAAGAGCAGTTGAAACTGTAGGTGCTGGGAGTATTTAACTATGTAAACATTTGATACTTGCATAAAATGTTTTAATTATCAATTATACGTAATTATTACATATTTTAAAAGTTGATTCACAAAGTAAATAACTTGAATTCAATACAAGTTGATACACACAGTTAAAATTTTGAGCATAATAAATTTTAATTTAACATATTGCTTTTTATTATTATTTATGGTACCCATGACATGTTTATAAAGAGAAAATAATTGTAGAATGTGAAGAGATTTTGGCTTTATGGATAGTTCTTCAGTAACTGAATATTCTACTACATTTTAGTATTAAACTATTTGATTATATTTTGAAATGTATACCTGTTATTTTATTCTCTGTATTGATCTTCTCAGGGGTTCAAATATTTTGAGAAATTATGTTACACAAATTTTGTTAAATATTACTTCGCTCTACTGAAGTTAATCACTTCTTTGCTGACGGTAGAAAACAAAATTAATAAAATTAAAAAAAAACTCGATCTATGAAAACAATAAAATCTGTTACATAAACTCCACTAAACATAAGACAACAGTGATGGAGAAAAAAAAGCTTAGACATAGGAAATTTGAAACTGGCTAAACAAACTGATCAATGAGTATGGTTTTGAATCTTTAGACTGTGAAAGTTCTTTGTCAGGTTTAGCGAAATAATGTGCGGCTGTATACACTAAAAAACTCTTTTTCACTCAGATAGCATATTAGAGTAAACATATGATTACGTAAGTTATTTTTTCTTCATAGAACAGTGCATGTGCATCTTGCAGTAGCAAACTGTGTTGTCTTTCTGATTAATATAAACCCTCAAAGTTTTATTCATATGAAAAACTTATTTTATTTAAATTTATTTTATTTAGTTTGCCTGTTAATGGAGAAGGTTAAAATTTATTTTTTAAGAGTAAGGTATACTTTTGATGATTTTATGTACTAATAATGGTGTATGAAGATTCGGATAATGGTGGATAGATACTGCCGTAGGAAGGTAAAGGGCAGTAACTGAAAATATTGCATTTTTGCCATCTATTATTCTTTAACTTTGTTATATAAGCTTGTTTATTTTTTTCACTAAAAATAAAGGAAGTAAATTTCCTAAATTTCCTTATTGTTAGTACGGTACCCAAAACGCGTTTGTTCGAATATCCCCAAAACTCATTTCTGCAGATACTGTAATGCCACAATTATTTAAAAAATTTTACTTTAACCGATTTAATATCCTTAAGTGGCTCATGATTGAAATAATCCATATAACTATAATCTGATCCTCTCTATTTATACATGTTCACTCAATTCTGAAGAGAGATCTTTTATATTTTGCTTCATTAAGTGTTTAGTGCAGTTTGCACTGCAAAAAATGAGCTGTTTTTACAGTATAATACTGGCAGCAGAGGTTCCAACTTTAAATCGTAAAATGCACAGCAATAAACTATAAAACTAGCAATTTTACAGTTTATTACTGTTAAATTAGCAATTTTAGTTTATTACTGTTAAATTAGCAATTTTACAGTTTATTACTGTTAAATTAGCAATTTTACAGTTTATTACTGTTAAATTAGCAGTTTCGTTCTGTAAAATTAGCAATTTTTAGTTTATTACTATAAAATTATCTGTATTATACTGTAAAAACACCATTCACTTTTTACAGCGTACAAGAAAAATTTATTTATCTGACACAAACTGCATATTTTGATTCACTACGCGAGAAGAATCAAACGCAAGGATAATTCACTTATCGCTCTGTTGCTAGCTGATTTCTTTAACGACTTTAAACTAAAGGATATGTAGCAAAAATGCGATACGTAGGACACTCAATTAACTATATAATGATAACATTAAGAACTCTATGGCTCATACATACCGTAGCGAAGCAAGATTGTGGCGGTTTCATTCTGTCAGAAAATTGAGCATGTAGAGCTCTTCAACAAGAACCGAGTATTCATTTAAGTCTCTATAAATAGTTGAGATAATGTGAGTCCTCACGCAATAGTGGTTAATTCCTCCTGGGGGACAAATTTGGGTGACATTAACACGGTGTATTAAGAAAAGTAGAGCGTAGTCGCCGATTATGCTGCTCAACGTCGCTCTAGGAAATGGCTAGGAATTTTTAGGAAAAGGCTTCGGTTGTCTCAGCTGTTCCTGTTAGCGATTTTAGAGTCTGCTTCAGATTGCTTCTTTGCGTTTCGGGCCATTTTATTGCGCACACAAATTTTGTGGAAAGAGTTTGAGATAAATGGGAAAATACTTGTTATAAATACTATCTAATGTTTAGGAATCATGCTAGATTTCCGGAGCTGGACAGTAAATTCGAGGATTAATGAGTAGCAATTGGTGAAATGGCGGATAAAATTTTCAAGAGCGTTGGCTCGTTGTAAATTGTTACTAATTTAGCTTTTTTTCTTTCTAAATGCAACGTAGCTGAATATTGGGGAAATAAATATTTGTGTAGTACTTTCTATTTTTTACCCCTTCCATTAGATTAAAAGTACAACGTAAATGCCAAAATATATTTGTGTTCTCAGAAATTTTACATTAATGCGCATATTCAAAAGTAGACTAGAAAATTTGAATACAAAAGCTTGGGTATACAATACAAAAATTTGAGTGAAATGCTGTTTTTTGAAATAACACATGACTTTTTTTGGAGCAATGATAAATTGTTATATGTTTTCTTTTTGGACCCCAGTTACAGGATGGTTCCTTTTCCGATGGCCAGTCTACCAATGTCTCGCGTACCGGTGCTACATCTCCTCGAATCTGCTCATCTGCCCCTGCGCCTTTGCCGTGCAGGACATGCTGACAAAGGATCACACATACACGATCACCTTCAGACGCACATACACTGCGGTGCAAAAGTTTAGACAAAATGCAAATATGTGAATAAAAATAAAACTATTCAACGAAATGCTTTCAAATTTCTACTGCAGTTACACAATATGGTCCCAAATACGTGTGTGGAGTTCTTATAACCATAACTGGAATCAAATTTTGGATATTACAAAAGACATTTTTTTACATTGTTGCAAAAGTTTAGACAATAGTCAGATTTTATGCAAATATCCCTTTAAATGTAATTGGTGGAGGAAATGCGGGACTGTATTATTCATTTATAAAGTGCAGAGATTGCTGAATAAATAATCAAAATCTCAAAAGCTCTTTAGTTCTCGCGTAAAGAAGATGAGAAAATTTGGAAGCCGAAATTTGAAAATGAACCTACTTTATTAATTTTTTGTCTTTTAAATCGGCTCTAGTATGGTAGTACATTATTTTTTACTTTGTGGAGAGCAAATTCAGACATGCGTAATTGATCAAAAAGTCCAAGAAAATTATATTTCTTAAGGATGAAGGAATTGAAAAAACGGCTCAGACCGACGATTCGCCCCTTAATTCTACAAAACTTCAACTTGGGTCAAAAACAGCACGTGATAACATAAGTAGATGAACAACTGAATCGGAATGCATAAAAAAAACTAAGAATTGTGCTTGAGCCTTTTCGGACAGAGTGTCCCAAATAAGCCAGATTTTATTGGTAAAAGCAGCACAGCATATGATCGTTGGATATTTCTCAAGTTCCGCGAAAGGAATTATAATCCATCTAGGCCATCCCAATTTTAATAATTTTTATCAAAGAAAGTACCATTCATTTTTTAGTCACAATGATACATATGCTGCTTTTCACATTAAAATTTGGCTTATTTGGGACACTCTGTCCGAAAAGGCTCAAGCACAATTCTTTGTTTTTTTTTATGCATTCCGATTCAGTTGTTCATCTACTTCTACTGTCACGTGCTGTTTTTGACCCAAGTTGAAGTTTTGTGGGATTAAGGGGCGAATCGTCAGTCTGAGCCGTTTTTTCAATTCCTTCATCCTTAAGAAATATAATTTTTCTTGGACTTTTTGATCGATACGCATGTCTGAATTAGCTCTCCACAAAGTAAAACACAATGTACTACCATACTAGAGCCGATTTAAAGGACAAAAAATTAATAAAGTAGGTTCATTTTCAAATTTCGGCTTCCAAACTTTCTCATCTTCTTTACACGAGAACTAAAGAGCTTTTGAGATTTTGATTATTTATTCAGCAACCTCTGCACTTTATAAATGAATAATACAGTCCCACATTTCCTCCACCAATCACATTTCAAGGGATATTTGCATAAAATCTGACTATTGTCTAAACTTTTGCAACAATGTAAAAAAATGTCTTTTGTAATATCCAAAATTTGATTCCAGTTATAGTTATAAGAACTCCACACACGTATTTGGGACCATATTGTGTAACTGCAGTAGAAATTTGAAAGCATTTCGTTGAATAGTTTTCTTTTTATTCACATATTTGCATTTTGTCTAAACTTTTGCATCGCAGTGTATTACAACGCGCACAAGCCTACACACACACTTACACATACTCACCTATCGCAATTCGTCATTGCGAAAAACATAATTTGAATTCGAGATGCCAAAATTCAAATTGCTATTTTTTTTTTTTTCATTTGTGCTCAAATAATTTCTCTGTAAATCGGCTTTTTCCTTTCGCATTATAGCTTCGAGGGGAAAACGATGAAGTGGGTTGCAATCATAGAGATCACATCCGTACTTTTTATTAATTTTTATACAGTTCAATGCGGTGTTGTAACATATGGCTTTGATGACATCTAATGACAATATTACAATAACTTTTATTGTATTTAAAGGAAACTATGCGTACAACTCATATTCGCAACACTTAGTGTTAAAACAAGATGAAAAGAACGGCTTAGTTTTAAAAAATACTTCACTGCCGGTTGGCAGGTTGCACGGCAGTAGTTGTCGTCAGGTAAATCAATGTGTGTGTGTTTATGTTCCTGTATTTACAAGTTTTTCAGGAGAATTACTCTTAGTGACAATGATTTGATCTCATTGTATAAAACTACCTGTGTTTATATTCCTGTATTTACACATTTTTCAGGAGACGAGCTGTTAGTGACAAGGATGTGATTTCGATGTATAAAACTACCGTAATTTCAGCAATTCGCCCTAGTGTGTAGTGTCGGAAATATGTTTCAATACATTTTTCATACTTTTGGGCTCTTATTAATCAAGGTATCTTTTGCTTACCTATAATAAGATGGCCTCAGTTACAAAGGTCTAAGATGCCAGGTAGATATCTACTAAGAACCTACTAAGTCTGTTGCAAAATGATTCTTACTACTTAGTTTTTAATAGATGCTCAATGAAATATAGCAAGCAAAAAGGCAATTCCACGCAGAGCCGTATCTAAGGCGTGGGTTTTTAGGGTTCAAAACTTCTCCGAAATTTCTCATAACTATTCCAAAAAAATGCTTTTAAATACCTTTTTTTCTGAAAAATAATATTATTACTATTTCCTTTGAAAAATGAAACTATCAAAATTGAATGATAGCACAAATTAGTAGATTTATTTGCAGTATTTATCTTTATTATAGTTTTTGCAAACATAATTTCATACACAACAATACGCCTTTTTAACAGTTGTGTATGAAATTATGTTTTCAAAAAAGATTCTTTTCTTCATTGACAAGATATGTTATTATTTTATTTTTCATGTTAATGACCCTTAGCATCTACTGTGATAAAAAGCAATAGAATATAGAACATGAAATCAAATTTTATTTATCACATAGATTTCACGAGAAAGTGAAAGTTAGTGTTGGTAAAACTCTCCCCGAAACAATAGTCTGGTCCTGATTCCACGGTAACAGAAGTATCAATTTTTTGCAAAACACCTGACAAAGACTTATATCCTTGCTTTATTTCACGAGCTTTATGAAGAACATGGACTTTACTTCTGTAAAATACAGTTAAATTTTGTAGATTTCCAGAAACAATATATTTATGATGAGATTTTTTTTGACTCCGTAGAGGACGTATCTTACGAGATACGTCCGATAAAATAAATGCTAATAAAGCAAATATCTAATATATGCAGAGTCTTGCAGGCTGTGTTGCGCAGCAATTGATGCACTTTATAAAAATATTTAATTGCTTAAAAGTAAAAGTCCTTCCCCTCCAAAAAAATTATGTATTTATTAGTAGAAAAATAATTTAATTAAGCATAGACACCTATAAGTAATGTATTCATTTTTAAAATGCATGTTAATGTTTTAAAAATGTTTTGTGATTTAGTTTTAAAAAATAAACAATAACTGAAGAAAAGTGATGAAAAAAATGTTTATTTGCGCTTTAAAAGTTTTGAGCAATAACTTAAATTTTAATGTAGAACCAAAAACTGAATGTACTGCTTTTGAAATTGTAGGCGTAAATGCTTTTGGATTATTACTAGAAAGAGAATGGTTCATTGACGTATATGCTTTCTAAAACTTTCTACACAATTCCGTTTAAAATGTTCACTTACATAATTTTAATCGTCATATCCATTTCGGATGGCTGTTTTTTTTTTTAGAAAAAAAGGAAACCGAACTTTGTTCAGAATCGTTACACTTTTCTGAATATTTATTTTCTTCATGGGAAATGTTTAAAAAAATCGATAATAACACCTATATATTTAATGAAAATAATTTATAAAAAGAATCTTTAAAGTGCTGATAAGAAAATAATGCATGTTGTTAAAAATACATTAAATTTTATATGGGTTCGCTTTGATTCTAAAATGTCTCTTCTACTGATTAGTAGTAAACAAACTAGTACTCAGTTAAAAATTAAAAAAAAAAAAAAAAAAAACTGACCATGATTGCCGACGTTATATTAAAATGAACTTCACTGATCAGAAAGCATTTTAAATTTAAATGTATTGTTTTACAGACAACATGGTTAACACGGAAAAGGAAAGATAATCCTTACTAGTACAATTTGCTTGTCGCAAAAGCAGAATAAAAAGGGAAAATCAAAAATCTTTTTTAAACCCTTAAAGTGAAATCAATTATAAGTATTTTAATTGCTAACATTTTAAAACTCTGAGTTTTCTTTTCTTGCCGGCTACAATGACGTCGGTTTCCAATCGCGTAAATAAAGACTGGGACTACTACAGGTTCGTCCTCGTTATGGAGTCATCAATCTCGAACAGACAGTAACCGAACTGGAGGCAGATGCCATCTCATTGAAGCTGAGATTGCCTACAAACTGGTAGTTAAAACAAATTTACCACACCTTCGTGAGTTCTGCAATAACTATTTTAACATTTTAAAATATTGAAGATTATTTAGAGCTTTTAATTTGAAGCTTAAATCAGTAATATTATAGCTTTTTGACTGTTTCCACGGTCATAAACACTTGAAAGTTATCTATGAAGATAAACTGAAACTTATTTTTAAATACATTAATCTAAATAAACTTAATTTTTGGGACATAGGCAGTTCAAACTCTCTTGTACTTGCAGAGTTACCCACATAATAGCTGCAATTTCTTTTTTTTTATGTTAAATTCAACATTGAAACAAATTGCAATCGCGCGTGTAACGGATCACATGTGTGAGCTCGCTGCTGCATTTTACAGCTCATACTCCGTGAGAATAAGGAGCTTCATATCTTTTATTAAACGAGTTTAAAATTCAGTACACGAATTTGAAAATAAACAGCATTCATGTACCCTCTTTATCAAACTGGTTGGTTTTTGCTTCCGGTGCCTGCGATCATCTAAAAAACACAGTGACTCAAGAAAGCTCACATAATTTCATCCCATTTCAAGTGCGTATTCAACTCATGAATCTCTTGAACTTCCGCTACAAGATACAATCAGGAAATTTATTTTGTACATATGCCCCATTCATGACTGACGGAGTAAACGACTCTTTTGCAAAACTTCCTATAACGCTTTTGTGTGACTTTGAATGGTAAAGGGTAAGAATTTCGAAAGAAGCTTTTTGATGTAAACAGTGATAAAGTGGCACTTTGGGGTGGGAAAATTTGATTACATGGTACTTTGAATTATAAAGATTGTGGGGAGATGTTTGGGGGGATATAGTGGACCTGATTCAAATGCAAATTTTCTGACAGCCGATGAAAATGAAAGCAATTTTAGGTCGACAAAAAGTGGTGATTATCATTCACGTGGAAAAGTAAGATATTTTGCTTTTTATTCGTCTGGTAAATGACGTTCAAGGAAGGCAAGCATGAAAAATGGACATTTCGTGTTTAGAGTTTATAGTATCAAACTGTCTTACCGCAGGGTTTTTCAGATTTTTATGGTATTTAACTTCTGAGCTTAATTATAAGTACACTTTCAAAAATAATAATTTTCAGAGAATAATGACAAACATATAATGTTAATAATATATGACAATAATATATAATGATAATAATATTTAATGATAATAATATATGACAAAAATGGAAAAATTTCGATTTTTATGATGTTTTTATTCGTTGTTTGGAAACCCAAAATGTAATTAGTTGGTAAATCGTGTGGGGAAAGTGAGATTTTTCGACTTTTGCTCTCCTGATAAATAATGTTGAAGAAAGAAAAGCATAAACATATGAACATTTCGTGTATAGATTTTGTAGTATCAAATAGTCTTACCAAACAGTCTGCCAGATTCTTATGGTATTAAAATTTTGAGCTCAAATTATTGCATCTTTAAATACTATAATGACCAGAGCATAGTATGTAAACGAAAACATGGCGATTTTGATGGGGTTTCTGTAGTTTCAATTTAAAAACCAAAAAGCTAATTAGTTGGTAAGTAGCTAAGTCAAAGCGAATGATACTTTCATCACTCAGATTTTCATGGAACTTAAATTTTGTACTCGATTAAGTTCATTTTCAAACATAATAACCACCAGAGATTACTACATAGGACGAAGAAAAACGCGATGTTTAAAATTGAAAACAAATAGTTTTCATTGTTCTAAAATCGCTTTTATGAAAAAATAATATTTTTATGTAATCAAATATTTTCTATCGTTACAAAAATGAAATAGAGCTTTAAAATTCAATGGTTAAGCGTTTACGCGACAGTCATAAATTACGAAATAATATTATAAAGAATTAATTTCAAAGAGTCTAGCCAGAATCAAAACGCGATTTAAAAAAATACAAAGCATATATAAAGTGCTAATTGCTTGAAAATTGCTTTATTGGAAAAAGCTTATCCTCATTGTTCTACGAACACTATTTCACTCCTTTCTTTTCCTCTCTTAATGTTCGCTGTATCGCAACAAATCAGAGCAAAAATTTTATGCTATCTATACTTTGTCAGTATAATAAACGAACGTAATTTTAGCTAGGAAACATTTAGGAAGTAAAAAAAGTCGTACATGAAAATGATCTAAACCTTATAACATATTTCCATGATGTGAATTAACACTTACAGAGTTTAATCAGTCAGGGCCAGTTTTAAGACAAATACAATAAATTATCATATACACCCCACTACTCATACAGTTATTTTCACTAATTTATTTAATTGATTGATCTTTGAATATTTTTCTATAATTTTTTTCAGGGGTTTATAATTGTTTTGTATAAGAGTGTTTTTGAAAATTCAGAGAAAAAAGAAAAATACTTCAAATATATTTTAAAGCTTTCTGAACGGTAAAAAAGCTAATCGCAGTTATGTTGTTTTTGGATAAAGGAGAGCTTCCTGTCCTCGGCTAAAAATGGATAACTAGTAACCTATGCATATCCAAAACTTAAACAAATATGTCTCTGCAAGCACTACCATGCGCATTAGATTAAGTGGAAAAAATTATTGAGTCTGATGTTTAATAAATAATTTAGTATTATTTAAATACTTAAAATAATAAAATTTTGTTAGTGTCATTACCGTTGCTCTTGTCCCGTGCTGCAAACTGTACCATTTGAAACTTTATACCAAAAATTGAAAAACTTTCAAAGCAATTAGTAGGATTGCTTCATTTCTAAATTTTAACTTTATTTGGATCTTCTCGCATAACATAAATCTATTTTCTTTGTCGTCCATTAAAACTTGTCATCTCAGTTACTGATTAAACTGATTTAGAAGTTTTTTTTCTGTCTCTCGCCACTAAAGGGTGCTTTAACATTTATCGAAATGTTCGCAAAATATCACTATGTTTTCCAGAGCAAACAGTTCAACTTTAGTTTAAGTATGTAAAAACTATCGAAATATTTTCCAGAACAGGATAATACATTCCCTCGAGCAGACAATTCTACATTGGTTTCAATTTGAAAACATTATTTCATTTTGTTGTCATTTCTCAAATTTTCTCTCCGGGTATTTATTATGCGTCACTACTAAGTTCAATTTTACTGGAATGTAAATTGAGTAAATTTTTATGTTTTGAATGATTTATAATCAGCTTTGGAGTTATGTTGGGAATAAAAATTTGTATTAGTTTCCAATTTCTATAAATTAGCCCAAAAAGCTTAACGTTAAAATTATCATTACTATGCTGTTTTGAAAACATGGTTATGTTGTCTAGAGACGTAATAATTAGTTTTAGACTTTTGTTTCTAACTCATAAAAATTTCTTTTTACTCACTTCCTCACTTCTACTTAACTCATAATTTCATTCGTTTATTGTACTGAAGAAGTTTAGTCAGTATAAAGGTTTTGGTTTTATTTGCTGCTATACAACAGACATTGGGAGAGAGAAAGGGAGGCTTTTTGATTCTAACTACTTTTCTCTTGAGCAATATTTGTACACTATGTTGTTCATTTTAAATTATTTAGCTGTTGGTCATATTCTTGCTTCTAGGGTTCATTAGCACTTTTACAACTATTACTGCCACACACAGTAATAGTTTTGAAAGTGCTACATTTTCTGTAGAACTTTTTCTGTACGTCCCTAGCATATTCCAATGATAAAAACTTAATAAATTAATTAATGCCGTGATTAAGGCGAGTCATCTATGATGAATTTTTTTCGTAAAATCGACATGGATAATTACATGAATAGAAAAAATCGTGAATTAAAAAATATATTTTATTAATGCCAAATTGACTATTTTCTGAGAATGATCCGAACATAGTAAAAATACAAGTTTGACTTTATTTCTACCTCACAAAGTAATGCCTTTTGAATTTTTTTTTTTTTTTGTGTATGCCCTAAACTGTTGTACCCTTTGCTTAGAATGACAATGCACATTCCATTTGCTGTCATTAGTTCCTTTACTTATTGCAAGAGATTTTTGTGATACTACCAAGACAATGCTAAAGAATTGATAGTTGTTTTATTTTAGGAACTTAAGGAAAAGATTATTACCTTTAGAAGGGACAAAAACCAGGCATTGCATGCATGTGTTTTTTCAGAGAATTTGATCTGTGTGTAGCTTCGGTAAGAAAATATATCTCGTCATGTGATGTTCTAGGCATCATTTCACCGGTGTGCTTAGATAATGTATCTGTAAAGCATAAGCGTCATTTTTAGTGAAGAGAATTCATTAAAATTTAATAAGAAAATGACAATACCTATTAATTAAAATGCATGTCATAATAAAAAATCTATTTAATGTTAAAAGCTAATATTACATAATGAAGTAGAAGAGTTTTTACTGTATGATTCAGAATAATAATGAATCTTGTGATGAAATAATAATGAAACTTGCAATGAACATTTCGTTTTGGAAATATTAATTGCCTATCGCATCTAGTTTGAATTTTCTTTTCGAGGTTAGGCAAAATCCCTTATAAATGTCAGAAATGCTACGTATTTCGTTGTTAAAGTTTTCCAAAATCCTTGCATTATTTTTTGATTAATACATTCGACATTTTCCGTTTTTCCCGCTATTATACATTGTACTTCATTGATAGGAAAAAAGTAAAATACTTTGTATCTCATCTAGGGATGAACCAATAAGCAAATTGGCCGATTACTGATTACCGATTAGTCGACTGTTGATAATCGGCCGATTAATCGGCTTAGCCGATTAATGATAAGGATAATTGTTTTTCCACCACCAATTTTACCATCACTGTTTTTTATCTCTTATACAATTCCAAGTTTAGAAATAGTAAATAATTTATTTCTGGGAGAAGATTTTTTTCCATTTTCTTAGTTTTCACAAAATAATTTCAATATTTTATCAAATTTCTTAGAACCAATTTTCATATTAGTGTCAATAATATTATTAACACATTGTTAGTTATGCTAATTGGAAATAAAAATTTATAAAAAAAGGAGGCGTGGGGGAGTGTGTGGTGAACACTCCAATTTAGGAGTACTTTTAATTCATATTTTAGTAATCAGTAGCAATTTAATTCAATACTTTTATTCTTTGAAAATTAGAGATTATCTGAAAGCACTGTGCTAAGGAGAAAATCTATTGCCTGAAAAATGTTGCATCATTGTCTATGTATATTTATTCAAATTAGGAGAATTCATTAAAAAAAATTTATATCAACTGTGAGGATTATTATTACTGTTAATAAAATTATTCATCACAGTTTCATAGTGAAAGTATACTTTGAAGAATAATATTTGAAAAATACTTTTCAGCCGATTAATCGGCTCAATTTTGCCGATTATTAATAATCGGCAAAGTGGCCGATTATGGCCGATTAATCGGTGCATCCCTAAGCTCATCTAGAAATGCTATTTTATTATTGATTTTGAATACCAAAAACTGAGTTAAAATGATTTTTTTTATAACATGGTGATTATACTTCTATAAGAATGACAACAGTTGTTGAATAAAAGTCAGTAAACATAGGTTTGAATTTGATCAAGCAGGAATTGTGCTTTCTCTCCGAAAATCAAGAAAGATTCACACATTATATGTAAGATAGTGTAAAAATTAGAGATGGAACGAAGCGGCATTTGGCCGAAGCGCCGAATACCGAAGCTTCGGCCAACTAATGGCCGAAGCTTCGGCCGAAGCTTCGGCTGGCGCACATATTGAAGTTTTTGGATTAAATGCATAATAAATGCGTAGAGTTTTATACTTTTCTCCATACGTTTTAATATTCTTAGCGTTGCACAATATTTTCAGCTTATTGTGGCATTCTTAAATTGATTTCATTAATTAAAGTTTATTTTTATTTTGGTTGTTTTTATTTTAATGTTCGTAGTATTACACAACATTTTCAGCTTACTGATTCATTCTTAAATTAATTTCACTTTTTCAAAGTTTTCTTGTTTTGTTTTGCTTTATACTGCTAGTACAAGAAAAGACGACATTACTATTTTTGTTTTACAAATTAGTAGTAGGAAGCTCTACTTGGAACATGAAAAGCTCAGTCTGCAATTCAGTTGATGTTTTATAATAAAAAAAAACTGATATGATCATGTATTATACCATAGAACTACCCAATCTACTACTATTTACGCTGTGTTATATATTTATCTTAATATTCTTAATGCAAAATGCTTCAGTTTTTGGTGAATTCGAAAAAATAGTAGGGTAAAAGCACCAGTAGTCGGCTATTTAAGAGATCTTTTGTTGATCTTGGCTAACCTAGAACTTTCAGCTATCAATACAGTAACATTAAACAAGTAAAACTTTACAAGGATGAACCTTTCTGATAGTGAATCATCTACTTGTTTCAGAAATTAAAAAAAAAAAATGTTAAAATCCAAGCTGTTGTCAACACTAGTAAATGCTCCAGTAGTCGGCCACAGAATCAACTTACCTGAAAAATAAGCAGAATCGCAATCTTGGATGATGGGCACACCATTCAAAATGAAATGACTCATTACTAATTCAAGAAAAAGTACCCGAAACTTAACTGCCACTGATTGATGATTGAGGATAAGTACATGAATGTGTGAATGCGTCATATCTGATTTTGAATTAAAAATGTACTACTATTTATGAGGAGTTTTATGTCATTGTGGCCGACTACTGGAGACTGGCCCACTACTGGAGCACTTACCCTATCATGCATTTTTTTTTACTTGTCTTTCATTCGCTGCATAAATTTCAGGCCGAAGCGGCCGAATCACAACTCATGCTTCGGCCAGACCGAAGCTTCGGCAAATTGGTCAAATTGGCCGAAGCTTCGGCCCGGCCGAAGCTTCGTTCCATCTCTAGTAAAAATGCTTACGTGCAACTAGGAATAATGATGGCACTATGCCGACTCAGGACTGATTTTGTAAAACGGTACTCATGAAATGTTAATGCAGGAGAAAAAGGGCTTCTTTCTTACATTAATATTTCACTAAAAATTGCACAAATTAAAAATTTCCAAAGGTTTGATTCATGTCGTCAGGGTAGCATAGTGGATAAGCATAGGCCTCTTAGGCTAAGGTTGTTAGTCTGCACCAAGCTCCAGTGGATTTGTTAATTTTCCAGATGCAAAAAGCCGTCAGCGTCTATCTCGTTTGACTATGTGACACCTTAAAGGTTCCTTGACAATTTGTTTAGTCTAAATACTCTAGGTTAAATTAATTCTTCAGTAAAATTCCACCTCGCCATCAGTGTGTAGGTGCCAGCTTCTGATGGGAAACGGATGGATAAAATTCTAAAGTAATTATCGTTGTCGTACGAGGCAAAAATGACTACAGCCAGTAAGGAATGCCTTAGGTTTGCGAGTGGTGAGAAGCTAATACATTATCCCTTTAGATACAAAAATAAATAAACAAATAAAGATTCAAGTACTTGAAGTTGACGGATGTATATCATTACTACTCTAAAATCTTTAGTAGTACTTTCAAGTTCAGACAAAAATAAAGTTTCAGGTAAATTCCTTTTTTTTATTTTTGTCATTGAAGAAAAACAAAGTCCATATTTGATTTTTTTATGTATCAAGAATAAATATTTAGTTTTAATCTGCATTTAGTTTCTTAATGATATAAACTCCTAAGATTGTGAAGCAACAATCCTTAAAACAACAGCGGAAGCACGTGACAGTTTTTCCTTTCTCTATTGTGCATGGTTATGCAAGAGATAAGTATTTATAACATGAACTGAAATGGCAGGATAAAGAGAAAAGTAACAAGCGTATCTTTGTTTAGATGTTTTTAAGGCTACAGTAGTCACAATTTTTTTTTCAATTATTGATATATATTTAAAACTTTATGTGCTTGTATATTTACTACATCTAAAAGCATTAAAAAGATTGGTGCAAAAACAATGAATACTTTTTTAAAATTTTAAATTAAAATGTTTTTTAAAAAACATTTCCAATTGAGCAATTCCACGGTAACTTACGTTACATTTCGACCAACTCTTATGCAGTAAGCTCCTTAGTACAGACAAATTGTTATAAAAACCTTGTACAAAAGCATTCAGTGAAAATGACAGTCAAAAGCAAAATTAAAATGCAAAAATATTCGATGCACTTAAATTTTACAAAATTTAGCAGTCAAAAATAAGGCAGTAACTTACGTTACACAAAAAGGGAATGGCAAAATTAGGAAATTTGATTCTAAGGCAAATTTCTGCTCTATTACGCTGTTTTCTTGTTTGAAGTATAATTTATCAGTTTCTTATAATATTTAGGAATTAATTTTTATAAATTTAAAATTTTATTTTAAAAACTGAATTTTATGGAAATTTTTAACTGGGTAACTTACGTTACAGTAACTTACGTTACAAAATTAACTTACAAGCATATCTTTATTACAAAAATTAATGTATGAAAATTACAGCTTAGTTTAGATCAAAATACTGAAAATTAACAATTATGAGTTAAATTTACAGAAATTTAATGCCAAACTCAATGATCAATCAAAAATATTACAAAACATAAGACTTTTAAATGCATACTGGCCGCTGGTATTAACAAGTTCAGGTAATTCTATTTTCGAATCATGTTTTTTCTTATAATAAATTTCCTCTGTCGTTTCTAGCCATTTCTAATTGGTTCCAACAGCAGCCATTACTTTTACTTTAAACTCGTTTTCTTCAAAAATCGTCACAACTCAAGGATACAATGTATTTTCGTACTTCACCACACACCAGTCATCAGCTTTTATCTGTTTTTTCTTCTTGCTCCTTAAAATACTTACTAAACGAAACCCTACATTTTGTTCATTTCTGGTTCTTAAATAGTCATTGTCAATGTGCGGATCTTCAGAAAATATTTTTGATACATTTTGCTTTTTCTAACATATTTCAATACTATCAAGAGTGACTTTTATTTATGAATCTAATATCCACATGACTTTTCTCATACCCCTTCTACAGCGCATCTTTTCTGCAGAGTTCAGTGGCATTTTAATGCAGAACAAAATATATTTCAATTGAAAGAGATAAACTATTTTTATATTTGTTTTTTCCAAAACATATTTGATAACTTTAAATCATAACAGACGTCATTTTTGAATAATTCATATTACATTACCTCCTAAATATTCTGAATGCAGTGACATTGTTTAAAGAGAATTAATACCTTAACAGCCAAAAGGAAGCATGTAATTTATAATAAAGGTGTATTGTAATCTTATCAACAAACAGACATTTTAAGAAATATGAGTAATCTAAATTAAGTAAATACAGTACAATTAAAAGAATTCTTGAATAAATTACTACTATTAACCACATAGGTTTTATTTACAATTTACTTTATTTCGATACACAAGTATTGTAGCACAAAAAATTAAGTAAACAATATTCAAAAGAAAAGTACTGTTATTTGCTTAGTACACATCTATAAGATAGAAAATATAACATAGTTAACATGGTATTGCCCTTTCTTTATTTGCTGTAAAAACTTTAACATGTTTTTGGTAACTTACGTTACAGAGAACAGAGACTTTTTGAAATTGACATAAATCACTTAATTAAATTGAAAACACTTGTTTCATCAATTCACAATATTAATTTAAAGTGTAATAAACAATAAAATTCCTTTTTCTCATTTATCTAATGGAAAAAATTGAAACTTATCAATGTTGAATGTTTGACCATTTGCTTCACTGAAAATAAAATACTCCAATACCAAATTCAAAGTATTTCAGAAACTAAAAAACTACATTCATAACAAAAAATTGTTATAAATTAGAAACTTCTAACATTTTTAAACCAAAAAATATGCAGAACAGTCACATTACTCGAGTTTAATTTTTTCAACGCTTTTCCACACTCCAAATGCTTCAATGCCAAAATATTTCAGCTGAAAAATTCATATAAATTTTCATTTTCAGCCATCTTCTATATAAACTATCTCATAAAACATTACATGCAAAGCATAAATTTATGCAATCATGCCTAATGATTGGAAATTAATAGGAAATTCGAAGTTTGAAAAAAAAAAGTGACACATGGAGTATTTTGAAATTTTGTTTAAAAAATTTTTAATTTTAAATTTTTAAGTATTCATTGTTTCTGCACCAGTTTTTTTTATGCTTTTAGGTGTAATAAATATACAGGAACACAAATTTTTAGATATATAGATCAATAATTGAAACGAAAGAAAAAACATTTTTTTGTCCACTGTAGCCTTAATAGACTTGCGTATCAATTGAAGTACTGCTCATATATCGTAATGTTTGAAAAAAATGAGGGAAGCATTTCATAAGGAGAAAAGGGAGGGATACAGTAGAAAGGAAAAAGATATGCTTTTACAAACTAAACTATAAAATTATTTTGGTCTAAAATTCTTCAAAGCACTGTTAAAAAATTTGTGTAACATTACTCCTTAAATACGGTGGCAGCAGTGCTGCCTCCACTGCTATGGATGAATGAAACCGATATAATTGGTCTAAACCGACACGTCACTTTTGGAAGGTTACATAATGGTGATGTAACTATAGCGTAACTTTCAACCAATTTCTGTGTGTTAGGTTACACCAGACTTTTCTCTCAAAAAAAAAAAAAAAAAAAAACTTATCAGGCTGGAAGAATATTTTCAATTATTTATGTATTTAACATCTGTCATTTTTATGCCCTCCTACGAAATAATTTTTCACAAATTTGTAAGTTATTTTACACACGATAGTGTCGAATCCAAAGTTACCGCTTTCAGAGCAAGTGTGTTTTACCACTCGGCCGGTTAAGGCACATCTTGGTTGCGTTCATAATACTTTAAGAGCTATGCGCCGATGTTTGTATTAACGCATGCAGTTTGATTTTTTGCCCAGAAATTTTATCTATTTGTAGAACTTTACACATGCTACGTGAAACTTCTCAACAGTTAGTGTTTTAAAAATCGAAACAACCTATTCCACATGTTGTATAACCCTACACCCGTTTATAATCGTAATCTAATACATTTTTTTTTTACAGTGGCAAGTAAATAATCGATACATATGTGCATTTTTCAAATTCAAACTGACTTTTCTTTTTTTAAAATATTCCCTTGACATGTTGTCTCTTTCCAAGAACAATCAAAATTATCTGAATGAAAATTGAAATATAAGCTGAAAGAAACAAGGAATCAATTTGATAAACATTATCACTCATTCAAGTATTGAGGGGAAATGAAGCTCTTCGTGTGGAGAGAGAGAGTAGTACAGTGTTCCTTTAAAAAGGACATTTAAAAACAACAATCTCCTAATGCAGTCAAATAATTGAATAATACATCGCTATCAAATCAATTTGTAGAAAAGCAAATTTTTATGACTCAAATTTAAATTTAGATCTTTTTGAATTTTTTTAAATTCCAAAACTTCAGTCATTGTTATTAATAAGAATGAACATTCTATTCGCGGATTTTCTGCCAAAACCCGAATACGTAAATTCCTGACCATCAAATGACCTAGACATCAAAGATCTGAGTTTTTTTTATCAAAGATCTGACTAAGGATTTTTATAAGGAATATATGCATACAAACATTAAGCAATTTATAAATATATATTTATATAAAACAATATGAATACATGATTATTTTAAAAATGTTTAGTTAAAGTATTAGTTAATTAAACATGCATGTTCTTTAGTTTATCCGATTAAGTACAATTGTTTAAAATTAAAGTAGTGAGAGGATTATAAAAATGATTCGAATAATTTTCAACCTCATTTTCAAAATGTAAGTAAATAAAAGCACGTTTACTAGATTAGTATAAAAGTCGATTACACATTTTTTAGACGTTTACGAACTAGTTTTATGTAATTAAAAATCTCATTTTTTGGTTTACAGCAACCTGATATGTTATAAGACCTAGAAAACACCAAATCTCTTTCCTTTTATTGATGTGAAATTATGCAAAGCTTGAAATATACTTAAAACCCTTTAAACGTTTCGATTTCTTCAGAAACCGTTCATAGAATTTTCCCAATAGCTTTTAGAATTCACCCACACAAATTCCTGAAAATTTAAAAGAGCGATATCTGGTGGCTAGACAAGTCCTAGACAGTATGCCAGACGCAATGCTTCTTTAGCCATTTTCTCTTTGACAAAAGTGAAGCACTAATAAGCAATTGACGCTTAATCTTGCTTAGGATATATTTTAATTTTGCTGAACTTCGTTTCAAAATAGCGGTAAACGATCAAAGCTAAGGGAAAAAGTTTTTTTTCGAGGTATTGTTATACTTTTGCTCGATAATGATATAGTTAAGATATTTATTTGATAATCATTTTATTTATGTCGCCTGTCGAAACTTATAGTCCGAGAGCCAGTAACAGATATATATGACCAAGTTCCTCTCAAGTGATAATTAGTAAAACGCAGCAGAAAATCGAACTATGAAGCCTCGTGAATGTCAGCTGAGGCTCGGTGGGGGGGATAAGCAGTTGGAACCTCCCACGCTTGAAGAAAAAAAAAAAAAAAATTCAGTCATTTCCTCTCGCCTAAAAATTTACCAGATGATAGCTTATATGTAACTATTGATAAATATATACGTCAGCTGGCTGTATCTCGGTGGAAAAATTGTCAGCTGATACTTTGAAGGTCGTTACGTAGAAGTTATTGTCCGTTCAAATTTAGAAGGCACTTGGAGTGGAACTGATCTAAGTTTGAAGCGGGGGTGTTCGGTGAGCAAAGTTCCGTGCGTGTAAATAAAGCAACCTTAAATTTGGCGCGGTTTTAAATTTCTGGAAAAATTTAAGTGTTTTTTTTTTTTTTTTCTCGCTTCGCTTATCTATGTTTCGCACGTGTAAATGAGACAACCTTCAGCTTGGCGTGGGTTTGAATTTGTTTAAAAAAAATTAGTGCTCTTTTTTTTTAGGCTCTTGCTACGCTCATCTACTATCTACTCACGTCTTAAGCTTTTTAAAAACGTCTGCGTTTATCGCAAAATGTCAGTAAAAGGGAAAATTATTCATTCAAAAGAAAGGGAAATAATAAATAATGTCACTAAATTTTGTGAAAATGAAGCCAGAGCAGGGGAATTATTGATTCCAATTTCCCAAGCACAAAAACGTGCTGCTACAGCCACTGGCGTTTCAATGCGAACAATACAAAGAATAAAAAGTGAAGATGTGACTACAAGTGGACAGTTGTCTTCTCCTGGAAAAAATCGTAAACGTTCTGTTGCAAAATTGGACAATTTTGACCTCTGTACTCTGCGAAGAATCGTGAATGAATTTTACGTAGGTAAAAAAATTCCATCCTTATCCCGCTTACTCCCTGTGGTAAAGCAAAGAATAAACTTCCCATGGAAAAGATCAACCTTATGGAAATATTTACGTGTTGCAGGTTTCCGCTATAAGCGATGTAGAAATGAGCGGCAAATATTAGTTGAAAGACCTAATATAGTTGCATGGAGATTTCGTTTTCTCAGGAAAATGAAAAAAATTCGAGAAGCGAAAAGGAACATTGTCTACATAGATGAAACGTGGCTGGACAGCGATCTTTCTTTCAAAAAATGTTGGACCAACGAAAAAATTGGCGCTACCGTCAAAGATCGAGCAGGCCATCGCCTGATCGTTGTCCACGCTGGATCCGAATCCGGTTTTGTTCCAAACGCCGGGTTAATATTTAAAGCTGGATCGGCATCCGGAGATTATCACGGGCAAATGAACTTTGATAATTTTAAAAAATGGGTTGTTGAAAAACTGCTGCCAAACATTCCCCTGCATTCAGTAATCATCATGGACAATGCGGCTTATCATTCGAAAGTGCAGAATCCTGTACCAACTAAGAGCTCAAGGAAAGATAAAATGTTTGCCTGGTTGCAGGAAAACCAAATTCCACATGATAAAAAAATGCGGAAAGTTGAGTTAATGGAGCTTATTACAGCAAATGCAGGTGTCGAAAAAAAATACTGCATTGATGAAATTATAAAACAAAAGGGACATGAGGTTTTAAGACTTCCACCGTACCACTGCGATTTGAATCCAATCGAATTAATTTGGGCGGACGTTAAACGTTATGTAAGAGATAACAATGTGACTGCGGATCTCAGTTTGGAGCGCCTAAAAAATCTTGCATCAGAAGCTATAGAAAACATTAAAGATGACAGGTGGGGAAAGCATTGCAAACACATTGAAAGTGTCGAAAACAAATACTGGGAAAACGACAGTATTATAGAGGAAGTTGTTGAAAGTGTTTCTTTTACCATCGGTTCTGATTCTACTTCAGATAGCAATTTCAGCAGCGATACCGATAGTTACGACGATGAATCTAACTAGTATATTTAAATCATGTACCTGCTATTATCTTTGTTTCGTTAAGAATATCCACTGATAATTTCCATTTAGGAATAAATAAAATGAAATCAGTTTAAGCTGTCCATATCAGCGTTTAATAAATTGAATCTAGAAATCAAAAATGGAATGAAAATGCTTTACATTCACTTTTGTAAGAAATAGCTTACAGCAAGGGTGCTTTCGTTTTATTTCTCAAAAGAATTTTTCATATCGAAAGTTTTATTATGTTTTAGTTTTAAAAATCAATTTTGAATTACAAGTTGATATTTTCAATATTGTATACATTTTTCGTGCGGAAATAACGTACCAGAATTATTCATTTCTTTTGACTTATGTTATTTTGAATAAATTTTGTTTAACTCAACTTTGTGGCAAACTATTTTAGAGTACATACAGATTGAATAATAAGGGTACATATGAGAAGGAAGGGGGAGGGGGCATGAATCCTCATATAGAAATTCTAATTAGCTCAGAGTATGTTACCTTGAAACGCTTAGGGGTTGCTTTCTTTGTGATAACTGCGTGCCTCTCTCTTTTTTTCCTGGAGGGGGGGGGGGGTGTTCATGCCTCTCGCTTGTGCATGCATACAGATATTACTATAGATATATATATATGAAGGGCTCGGGTGTAAATAATGGTAAGTAGCATTTCAAAAAATCAAAACTTTTTTTTTTTTAATTTGGAATTTTTGCTTCGAGAAATTACTGTAGCAAGTTTTTTCTATTTAAAAAAGGAAGTCGGTACATTTACATTTTTACAAGTGACTTTTGTTCTTTTATTTGAGACAAAACGTCCTTTCGAGTTTGTCAGATACCATTATTTACGCCCGAGCCCTTCATATATACTATATATATTGTATATGGGTACTAACTATTATATACAAAATCCCAGGTTATACACTGTGCGGATATACATTCAAAGACCTAAAGTAATTACAATTTCAAGAAATGCTGAAGACATTTTTTAGCCCCCCTCCCCCTCCTCCCCCCGTTTGGCAGGAACACACGCAGGGAATGATTTCTCGTTCAGAATAGAATTTAAATATGAAAAATAAAAGAAATTGGAAAATACTAAAAAATCAATCTGAAATAAAACCCATGCAATCGACTATTAAAATTGAGATTATGCCTTTGAATTTTGCACGAATATTAACATTCAGAAATATTTAATCATCTGTTGTACGCTATAAGAAGTGGTTTTAGTTTGTATGCTCCGCTTCAAAATCATAAGTTCATTTTCAGTGCCGACCTGAGAGATGAGCCCCTGGGGCGAATGTCCACCCCCCGCCCTAAAGAAGTGGATTACAGCACTTCAGTTCAGCAAATGACGCTTTTTTAAAAACATATTTGATTCCCTTCTCCTCTGCCACAAAGTAAAGCACCGCCCGCCCCCCCCCCCCCCGTCATATCTCACGCTATGTTAGATGAACATGGGGCTATAAAATGCTTTCATATTTGCAAATAATATGTGTAATGTCACACACTTCCTTTGTTACAAGCTGTTAAGAGTTCATGACACCCCCCCCCCCGCCCCCAACCCCATCAAAGCAAACCCTCATTTCAGAGAAATAATGTTCAGAAATAACTTTTGCTGCTGGAAAATATATCGTTAACTCTATACGGCACCCTCATTGCCATGCCCCCCCCCCCTCCACTGGACGGAGCTGTTAATCGTTTCTTCATATTCGAGTAATTAAAGTTTGCCGTAGCGTTATTCCATAAAAATAATGGAACAAAATCGTTTTTTAAAGTATTCGGAAACTTAAAACTTACTTCAAAGAAAATAAGTTAATTTTCACATTAGTTAAGAAAAAAGGCCCAAAAAAGAAGAGGAAACGTTGTTCTAGCAACCTATTCAATTGTATTTTTCAAAGCCGCATTGGAGTGCAAAGAACTGGTTTCTTTTTTTTTTCTTTCTTTTTTTGAAGTCTCCATCCAGCGCGATAATGATAGCCAACTAGCGCTTTTTCTCAGCACTGGTCAGAACCCTCATACCCTAAACAGCGGTATAGAGTCGTCCGGTCTTACGTCACGGAGGCGGGGCCACGCGCCAACTTAAAATGAACAAACAATAGCTAGAAGCATTTACTGACTACACTGTTCGACAAAAAAAAACCTTGAAAATGCTTCTGGTATTTTGAAGGCTGATTCTTATGTAAAATGACCCCCTGAATCCGAATATGACCCCCGTTTTCCCCCATCACGTCCCAATTTTTTTTTAAAACGCCCCCTTTTTTTTTCATTTCTCCTTAGTTTCGGGGCTATTATATTTTTTTTGGAGGGGAAAGGAGCCTTATATTCACCAATAAATTTTTTTGAAGGTCAAGAGAGACTCAAAGTTTAAAATCATGAGCACCGAGAAAAAAATCGGGGAACTTGGGGGGGGGGGGCGTGGCCCCCCAAAATATTTGAAAAATCACCAAAGACGATCTTTTTCATTCTAGTTTCTTTAAAAAGACCTTTAAAACATTTTTTTCGGTGCGGAACCAGAGTATAGGATCCGTTCCTATGGCTCCTGGGTCAGAAAAAATTTTCACGCTGTAAAATTAAAAAAAAAAAATAAAATAATGCTTTAAAAATCGCACTTTGCACTCGAGTTTTAAAGCAGGTCTTCAGCCAAAAAAAAAAAAACAAAATTGTGGCTGATTCTTATGTCAAATGACCCCCTATTTCCAAATATGACCTCAGTTTCCCCCCTCCACCCCCTCTTTCCAGAGAGTCCCCCCCCCCAATTCAGAGTCATTTTACTAATTCGGAGGGGAAAAGTACATTACGTAACCCGTTAACATAATTCTAAAAGGCAACAGAGGTTCAAAGTTCAAAATCATGTACATGTGTACCAAAAATATAAACTAGGGCGGTATACCTCCCCCTCCCCCCCCCCCAAAAAAAAAGAAAAGAAAATTCAATACTCTGATTTTTCACAAAAAAAAAAAAAAAAAAGGAAAGGTTTAAAACGTCTCTTAGAAAAACAAGAAAAGAAGATTTTTTTTTTTTGGGGGGGGGGGGGTACACCGCCATAGTTTATATTTTTGGTACACATGTACATGATTTTGAACTTTGAACCTCTGTTGCCTTTTAGAATTATGTTAACGGGTTACGTAATGTACTTTTCCCCTCCGAATTAGTAAAATGACTCTGAATTGGGGGGGGGGGACTCTCTGGAAAGAGGGGGTGGAGGGGGGAAACTGAGGTCATATTTGGAAATAGGGGGTCATTTGACATAAGAATCAGCCACAATTTTGTTTTTTTTTTTGGCTGAAGACCTGCTTTAAAACTCGAGTGCAAAGTGCGATTTTTAAAGCATTATTTTATTTTTTTTTTTTAAATTTTACAGCGTGAAAATTTTTTCTGACCCAGGAGCCATAGGAACGGATCCTATACTCTGGTTCTGCACCGAAAAAAATGTTTTAAAGGTCTTTTTAAAGAAACTAGAATAAAAAGATCGTTTTTGGTGATTTTTCAAATATTTTGGGGGGCCACGCCCCCCCCCCCCAAGTTCCCCGATTTTTTTCTCGGTGCTCATGATTTTAAACTTTGAGTCTCTCTTGACCTTCAAAAAAATTTATTGGTGAATATAAGGCTCCTTTCCCCTCCAAAAAAAATATAATAGCCCTGAAACTAAGGAAAAATGAAAAAAAAAGGGGGGCGTTTTAAAAAAAAATTGGGACGTGATGGTTGAAAACGGGGGTCATATTTGGATTCAGGGGGTCATTTTACATAAGAATCAGCCTTCAAAATACCAGAAGCATTTTCAAGGTTTTTTTTTGTCGAACAGTGTAGTCAGTAAATGCTTCTAGCTAACTTCTACGTAACGACCTTCAAAGTATCAGCTGACAATTTTTCCACCGAGATACAGCCAGCTGACGTATATATTTATCAATAGTTACATATAAGCTATCATCTGGTAAATTTTTAGGCGAGAGGAAATGACTGAATTTTTTTTTTTTTCTTCAAGCGTGGGAGGTTCCAACTACTCATCCCCCCCACTGTGCCGCAGCTGACGGTCATAGGGCTTTATGATACTGTTGTCTGATGCGTATGGCCAATTATCTATCGAGAGGAAATAATTAACCAAATTTTCACCTGGCTCTCGGACTATTATTAATACACATTAGCATAATTAAAAACTTTTAGTGCGAAATAAAGTAATATAAATGGCTTAGATAAAATCATTTAAGTCAAAGCGGTGAAAGTTAGGTTAAAGAAATAAATATTTATTTCAAAGCTCAACATAATTTTAATTTACTTAGTAAATAGAAAAATCCTCGGGGTTCTAAATCATTCAGCAAGGATTACGAAAGTAACATCAAACTTGAAAACAAAAATGGAAATAAAATATTTAACTTACGCTCGCCAGTCCAATGAAATTAGTCGCAGAATTTTTTTTCTGTTTTGTAGGACCCATAGAATGCTAAATAAATAAAAAAAGCGAACAAATATAAGTACAAATTTCTTTTAATTCAAAAATCAAGTTGAATTACATCAAGAAAGCAATTAATTTCAAAGCGATTTAAGTGTATCTGTTTTAAAAGAGGGAAACAATTACTTAATACTTTACAAAATGCAGAAGTAGTTTTATACAGAGTGTCGGATATTATAACACTTTATGAAAAATCATCACAAATAAAACTTAAATCGTTTGTATAATTAGTAAGTTGCATTTTCTTTGCTTGACAGCTTTTGCTGTATGTACATTGATATATTTCCTTTTTTATTTCTTTTCATTTACTTCTTTTTCCCTTTGGTTATCAAACACAAACAATTTTCGATAGTGTTTTTATATGCAGCAGTTTAATTTTGATTTAAAAAGTTTTTTGAAAATAAACTTTCTATCTTCTGTGAAAAGTTCTTAAATGTCAGTAAATTACGTTAGTTGCTAAAACAAATCTTCACAGGAATAGTGGTTTTTTCCCTGACTGATATATTTCTTTTGAAAATAAGAGAAGCTCAAAGAGAACAGGGTGAACATTCAGTAAAATAATACAAATGTTTTGTTTAAAAAGTAAATCCTAATACAAATGTTAAAATTCTGGTTTTGAGATGCATCAAATTCTCTTTAAGACTACATGTGAGGAAACTTCTAAACTTTTGGTTGTGTAAGATATATGAAAATATTATTAAGGAAAAGTGTATAAAAAGGGGCATCAATTCAACTTGTGAACAAATGGTAGCTGTAGTTATAAACACTTATAACATAGAAATATATAGGATTCGCACAAATAGCACGTGCACAAAACTAGTTTGAAATTAGGATTCTATTTCGAAAACTATCAGAGATATTATCCCAGGTAGCACAAATAACCTTTAAACGTTTTATAAACGTTTTTAAGCGTTGTTACAACGTTAATAACCATTTTACAATCTTTAAAAAACGAAGTGTGCTACTTGGGATGGAACCATTTGAACTGACGCTAAGGCGTTACGCTGTAACATTTTATCCAAAAGTTTTCATGTCTTGCAATTTTCTTTTGCTTAAATTTTAAAACTTATATTTTCTACAGTTTTTACAATAGAATGGTATCAGGAGTAAATTTCATTTCAGTAAAATTTGTATACATATATGAAACATACCCAAGCTTGAGGAAATATTTTACTACAAAGTATTTAGAACACTGAAGCTCTTAAAATTTAGTTTTATCTATTTTCAAAATTAGCAAATTTTCTATTTTTCTCTGAAATTTTCAATCGTTATCATTCAAACTTTACCCCAGTATTAAAAAATTGTTGAAGCAAACAAACGGGTTTGCGTCGTAGACTTTTTTTTTCATAACTTTGATCGCCAAGACAAATTTGGGAAAGTTCTCCACGGGACAACTGTTGGGATATGGGCCATCTGCTCAACCGGCTATCACATATGATAGCCAATAAAAGTCAAGTAGTGTATTCCAACCAGTGACTGAAAGCATCCAATGAAATGAATGGACAATTATTGAGTAAAAAAAACACCTACTATAATAAGGATGTAAAAGTTTTTTTCTTACATGAATTGTTAATGACTTTTTCAGAACAATTCTAAAATGGAAACTACTAGAAAGTGCTGCGTTTTTCCAGTGGTTTTACTTTTTCCTTTACTTGGTTTCCGAAAAACATTTTATGTGAACAGCTTCTTGAAGTTAGAATCAGAAAAATGAAACTAGTAACACTTTTCGCTTTAAATTTTTAATTATAGTAATAGAACAAATATTTTGTCATGCACCATATGCTAGTTTTAACCACATTCCGAATTTCTGAATATAAAATTAAGCATAAGTACTAATTTTTGGGTCAACCTACCTTACCTATGTATTTCTTAAGCATCAAGAATAACTATGTTTTACAGATAAGCAAGTATCCTTTATGTTTTGAGACGTGTCACTTTAATTAAACGCTTTTCATTTCCAACACTTTTTTGAAAATGCATTTTTTTGAATGTCAAGCTTAGTTTTTTAAATGTTCTTGTTTCGAACATGGCTTTTTATATGCTTCATTACAAAGGTTAAGTAACAAATAACTTTCGTTAATATGAGCACCGAACACATTCAAATATGTTATTGAAGCATAATATTCCATGCTATAAACCATTGCATGTATTTTTAGCTCTGCTGACGTATTTTTCTAGGAATACTTCCAAAATAAGCCATATCATTTTCGAGACGCGTGTAACAACCTTTTTATACGGACCAGTCTTATTATTTAGCTAAATTGATCGCTTCTAAGCAGTGAAAGGAAAGTAGAGACAAAGAACGGTTCAAGTTCAATCTAAAAAAAACTATGATTCATTTAACTCTTTTGAAAGCAACTTTTGTCTGCGTATTTCACGATATACCGGTAATAAATGCCAGTCTTGATGTGATACCATTTCAGGAGCCTGTATACGAAATGTCTGTTACACATTCGATATATTGATGATTTAGGCTTATCTTCAAGTGCAGCGAATAGCTGTTAACCGAAAGTTATGATCCGAAACAAAAAGCCAGCATCCAAACAAAACTCAAAATAAAAAACCGAAACGAAACAGTAAAATTCAGCCTTGTTTCTGGAAAACAACTAATGACCACTGAGAGCACCTGGACCATGGTATTCAAGTGATACAGTGATCATGACAGTTCTGAACGGTGGAACTATTGCAAGAAAAATTGTGCCCAATGTTTCTGACCCGGCTATCTTAAATCCCCACACTAGTATTTATTTTTTGTTGTTGCTAAAGTGTAATATTTTAAAAGACTAAAAAATGTGTAGGGGGGGGGGGGAACCGACACTTTCTCTCAAAATGCTTCTTTTATCAGCAAAACACCACAACAAAAAGTGCCCTAACGGTATCGGGAATCGCATTCGTGGATGTAGCATGCCGTGACGCCTGATATTTCTCCATCGTTTATTTTTCGAAGTTCTATTTGTGCCTTCGCCCATTCCATTGCGTTTCTTTCGTTGCTGACCAGGTGTGAATTTCTCTGGCTTTAAATGTCGTCCTTATCTGCCGAAGCCAGATCCCGAGTCATGCCGGACTAGCCTCTGGGGATCCGGGGCTTCCGTCCGGTTCCGGAGCAAGCTCTGATTGCGGAGCCGGACTGAAAGGATCATGCCCAAAAGATCTTTCAATGGAATTTTTCTCTACTTTTTTTTTTCATTGAGCTTGTTATGTAGAGTATGTGTAAGAGGTCTTATAAATAGCTGACAAATGAGATAGGTTTTAATAAATGCGCTAAGCAATATCATGGAGAAAATGATTTATTACAATTTAATTGAAAGTCAATTAAATAAAACGTAAGCTAAAAATTCTTTGATATGTTTAAAATGTTTAAAAGCAATAAAAGCTCTGAGAATAGAAAAAAAAAATCTTAGCAACAGTAATGCAAGTTCTATATAGATTTAAAAAAAGCAAAATAAATAAATAACTAATTTTTACAAAAAATAAAGAAAAATAAATCAGTAATTATAACATTTATGCAATATCTAACATATCCAAAAAAAAAAAAACATCAGCCCAATTTTCAAGTCACTTATTTATGTATGCAAATATAATGCGTCACCCTGTTTTATTTGAAATTCTGCTTTAACAGATTCCTAAAAAGTATCATATCAGGTCATAAGAATAAACAGATTTTCTGTTAATTTCATTAACAATTATGCAAACATGAAAAGGAATAATATTTTTTATGAATAGTTTTTTCAATTTATCCCAAGGCACTTTTAATATGTAGTGACCTATTTTCAAAAATTAATGAAAACCAAACTTGCTCAAAACCTTTGCTTTCTATGTCATTTTTGGAGCTAAATAATTCTGCTGAAGTTGTCACTTTTCTTTGTCTTTGTTAAAAGGCATAGATTGATTCTTCATCTTTTTCAAATTACTAAAGGAAGTATCCATTTCACATCATAAACCTTAAAATGTTTGGTAAAGCAAACGTTTTACACGCACAAAAAATAAAAATGAAAAAGAATTCTGATTGATATTAAAAGATTTATTTTCTTTCTTAATGAACCTACTTTTTTATTGAGATTTTTTTAAAAGCTTGCTGGCCTTGGGGGGAGGAAGGAGAACAGATTTTTTTGGCGGCGTTGAAAGTCTCGAATAATGTTACCCTGCTGCACGTTACAACGTTTCACAGACATAGGAATAGATGCGTGAACAATTTTTAGGCTTTATTACTGATATATATTTCAAATAAACAACTGCTGCGATTAACTAATCAAAATAAATAATATTAAAAAAAGAACAGCAGTAGGCACGCAAAAGTCATAAAACTGCAGAGTTTAATGGATGATAGAAATTACCTGCCGTAAGCACGAATGTGACGTTGTTTTCGAGGTTAAAATTGCCTCGGCGCTGACTCAGAATTCGACTTGACTATCGGGAGGTACAACAGTTGCGATGAAATAGTGCATTTTTTCATCAGTAACATGATTTGTTTTATTCAAGATGTAAGAAAATGGACTATGGTATGTTTCTCACTTGTTTAGAATAAAACTCGTACTCAATGAAATTATAGAGGCTATACTGCCCGTCTGTGAGAACCGCGCTTGGCACTGGCTAACAGATCCACTTAAAAAGGGTAGATGGGTGTGGGTGCTAACTTTCCGAAGTTTTCAATTTAAAACGTGCATTCCTTTTGACATATTCAACTAAACTATGCATTTGAAATTAGCATCGTTCCACGTTGTTTGATACGGCTCAAAATGTTTTTTATTATTCTTCCCCTTATTATTATCTTACCTAACAACCCTATTTTGGTAAGATCAGAGAAGACCTGACGCATACGTAAATGCGCGGAAGGTTTTACCAAAGAAGATCAGACAGTAAGTAAAATTATATATGAATTTAAAGCAGAGTCGCTCTGATATTTTATTTCGCGGGACAATATGAACATTGAGCAAGCTTTTCCCGAAGTTAGTATTTAAATCAGCTTGTTTACGCAATATGGCGAGTAACATTTCAAGTAATAAAGTACCCTATTTCAAATTATGAGCAAATACACTTGAAATATCTCACTGAATAAGCAAATTTTCAAAACTTCGTTGATAGGTAAGTTCTTTAAAATATGAAACTCTTGATAGAAGGAGTGCAGATGATAAGTAATAAATTAAATACGTTTAAATTAGAGTCACTCTTTTCATGTTACTTTTTGCTACAGTATGAATATGTACAGTATGCTTTGTCCGAAATTAATTTTCTATATTAGCCTGTTTGTGCCGTATGACAAATGCATGTAAAGTTTTTTAAGTAATCTTTTACACTAAATCAAAATTATGTTCAATAACGCTGGAAAGATTTCACTAAAGAAACGTGATTTTCATTTGTCAATATCATTTGTGGGAAATTTCTTTAAACTATTTTAAAAGCTTTAACGAAAGGAAAAAAAGGTTTAAAATGCAGCTTGTTTGTTATGTATGCTCAATATGGAAAATGTACGTAAGTTTATATTTAGATAATAATAGAATGTGAGTTGCTTGCAAATGCACTGTGAAATATTTCACTGAGTTTACAAGAACTTTTTGAAACAACTTTGATAAAACGGTTCTGTAAAATGCGGCGGAAGCTTTGTTTTGTAAATAATAAAGAAAAAAGCTAAGCGCATTGAATGTATGAAAGTACTAACTTTCATGTCAATGTGATCATTGCAGTCAAGCTTTGTGCTTTAATCAAATTTTCTTTTTTCAAATTTTCTTTTGGCTATTTTTACAAAATCCTTAAAAAAATGACAGGGTTTTCAATAATTTTGTAAATTGCGTAGTGAAAAAAGCTCTGTAAGCAAATGCATAGTTTTGAAAAGAAAAAGCGTAAAGATATGTATAGAGCAGAAAAGCTGCATTTGTTCAAACATTGCATGCAGTTAAATGCTAGAAAGCTTGTTGACATAGCGTACAACTCGATGCGTCTTGGAACTTTCATGTTAGTATTAGCACTAGACTCAAAATACTATCATATACTTTTAAAACATTATTTACTGTGACTTTAAGTCTTTATTAAGAGTGAGAAAAAAAGTACAGACGAAATCTCTATCTTTTTTTCAATATTTTTTTCAACATGCTGCCCTTTAAACTTAGATTTGACCAGAGCGTTTCTAGATTTTTAACATTTAAGTTGAAATGGGAAGCAACACTATGGAGGGGGGTTGCAATAACTAATATTTTACCCTCTTCATGACGAGTTTTGGTCATTCATAACATTAGAGGCATAAAATCATACTCCGATTAAAAAACCTTTTTTGCTTAACCTTTATAAAGACCTCTATCTAATAAATTTTAACCGAACTATACATTTTAAATCCACATAAAATGTAGATGTTAAGCATTTATTTTATTAATTGAATGCATCTTAATTCGCATTACGTATGATTTTACTAGCAATTTTTCTACTTTAAGAAGGGTATAAATACAGCCTGAGAATACCTACGGGTAGCTTGGTACTGTGCATAGAGCTATACACAAAAGTGCACGTTTATTAGTCTTATAATCAAAATACCGTACCTTAATTAAAAATACATAGGGTGAGTTCTGGTAAGTGCGTACCCTTTTTTTCAAAGTTCATGTTCTCAAGGATGCTGCTCTGTTGAAAAATCTTGTACACTCACAATTTTTTTTTTAGTTTTCTTTCCAGATCCTTTACTAAGATGATCAAGCATGTAATGTGTCAAATAAACTATAAGCATAGGTTTTGTGACCTAGTTTATGACATCTATTCTAAGGTACGCACTTTCCCTACCTAGCGGGGTAAGTGCGTCCACCTTAAATTATGTGAATATGAGCAGGAAAAAACATCTGGCACAAATTAAATATGTTAGGTAGTAGGGTGGAGCGAAAAAAATGAATTTTTGATTTTCGTAAACAGGTACCTTTCATTTACTGTGAATGAGGATAAGTAACAATTCTGTAAAATATTTCACTTTTGCGACCTCATCTTTAGTCTGCGCATTTGGCCTAAAGTTTTGAAATTTTTGATTTTTTTAATATTTTTCAAATTTTTTAAAAAAATATTACAAATGATAAAACTAGTGACGGGTGGGTATTAAATGGAAGAAAAAGGTTTAAAATATGCAAGGAATTTTTTCAAATCATTTTAAATTATGATTTCAGTCTGCGCATTAGGCCCAAAGTTCATCAAATTTCCCAAAATTTCTGATATCTTCAACATTTTTTGACTCAGTTTTTCCTCTCAATATTCACTTGAAGTGTCTTCAAACCTGTTTTTGTTCATTTTGTTATTACTTTGCACTCTGCAACTCTTTGCTAGCTCATGTGGAACTACCCAGGACTCACCACGAGGAGGTGGCCGCACTTTCGGTGCCACCCGCGCTCCCCTTGCTTCCAACCAATGAGAGCATACATCAACATTTTTTAGACAAGTCAGGAACAATAAAATGTTTCTTTGAATAGGATATTGTTTGTATTGTTTTTGATGGATGCTCTACAAAGACAGGAAAATACAAAGGTGTAATACGGAAACTGGACTTGATAGACCTCTGTAACGGGATATTTGCCAATTACATTTGAATGAACTTAATTTGCGACATTTTTTGCAAAAGCTTGATGAACCTACCAGTGGACCAAAGTGATTTTTTGGGCGTGTTGGGAGAAACTAAGCAACATTTATACTTTCAAATCAGTTCAATTTGAACTGAACCTATAGAATTTGTCGTTGATCAAATCGATTTTGGCAATAAAAATGATTTAAGTACTGAGCAACAGTAACTTCATGAGATGAGAAAGATAGTTTTGACTGGGAAAATATCCAAAAAATTATGAAACAAAGCTTTCCCAAGCCAGATGGTTAACTACAGCAAACATAATCTTTAGACTATAATGTTTAAAAGAGTTAATAACTTTCGCAATAAAAGTGTCCTAGCTCTTTTAGGATGAAGTGCATACGTTACTAATTTAGCTTTAAATTTGTGCGAGATTATAAAGAGTTATACTTATCTCTCCGGGAAAAAGCGAAAAATTGTATTCACATCCATTCAAAACAATGTATACTTTGCACCCTAGAAATATGCTGTTATCGATATCTATACATATAAAAATGGATGTATGTATGTTTGTTCCTTATACAAATCCACAGTTTTCGTCCGATTTTCAACAAAATTGGCACAGAGGTTCCTTGATGCACTAAAATTCACATAGTCGGGGTTTTGAAATTTTAAAAAAATCCAAAAAGCACAAAATTCAAACTTTTTGTCTCAAAATAGCCACTTTCTTTCACCTTTGAATAGATAGAGTAATAGAGGTAAGCCTTTAAGCATACAAATTGATAAAATGTAACACCTTTAAAAGGGAGTATTTTCCAACAAAGATTACGATTAACAATGAATTATCAATTTAAAGCTCACCTATTTCATTTTAGCATGAAATAAGTTTTTATATTCCCATGTAGATAGAATTCATTCAAATATATTTTTAGAGCTATGTTGTATTAATAAGCACCCGGGCAACGCCGGTAATAATCTAGTTAGTTTATAAGAGAGAGCATACAAAGAAACTTGTTTTAAATCTTATTGTCAACGCTCAATCTAGAAAACAAACAAGCAAACAAGTGAGAATGCTACAGATCCCAAAAATAGATAAAAATATATTTTCATACATTACATACATTAATCAAAAGCCAGAATACATAGATATGTTTTCTTGTCATGATGTGGAAATTACAAAGCCACCTTTTATACGTAATTTAACAACACAATATTTACAAAGATTACTGGAAACTGAGAATTTAAATATGATTTCTGAATGCGCTCTTTTTAAACTTCCATTCAAGACTCAATCAGTTGAAAGAGCTGTCAAATAGGTCACAAGCTCTTCAAAATTGGTATGTAATCACAGGAAAAGAAAAAGTTTAGTAAAAACGAGGATATCTGATAGAAATATTAGATCAATTTACGACACAAAGGAACAATTTAACTTTTAAAGACGTATCTAAGAAATATAAATCCGTGCTCGCATTGGTTGGAAAGAAGGGCTCACGTGTAGGACTAGAAGTACGGTCACCTCCTCGTGGTGAGTCCTGGGTAGTTCCACATGAGCTAGCGAAGAGTTGCAGAGTGCAAAGTAATAACAAAATGAACAAAAACAGGTTTGAAGACACTTCAAGTGAATATTGAGAGGAAAAACTGAGTTAAAAAATGTTGAAAATATCAGAAATTTTGGGAAATTTGATGAACTTTGGGCCTAATGCGCAGACTGAAATTATAATTTAAAATGGTTTCAAAAAATTCCTTGTATATTTTAAACCTTTTTCTTCCATTTAATATCCACCCGTCACTAGTTTTATCATTTTTAATATTTTTTTTAAAAATTTGAAAAATATTAAAAAAATCAAAAATTTTAAAACTTTAGGTCAAATGCGCAGACTAAAGATGACGTCGCAAAAGTGAAATATTTTACAGAATTGTTACTTATCCTCATTCACAGTAAATTAAAGTTACCCGTTTACGAAAATCAAAAATTCATTTTTTTCGCTCCACCCTATTAGGTAGTTGCCTTGGGATAATTCCTAATACTAGAGATCAGCACTTGCTTGCATGGATGAAACGCAGTCAGTGATATCCCTCGTGTCTTACGAACAACTATGATTTGAAGTTTGAGAGAGTTGTGTCTGATTCTTCCTTTGTCCTTTTAATAAGACAAAGTGAGCAAATGTAAGTTGTTTTTATTTAGTAATAATCACTTATAGTCTACATAGCTTATTTTGGTTTAATACATTAATCAGTCTGTGTTTAAGCCAGTGTTCGCACTTACCCCTTCTTAAATGTAAAATGAGATATGTGCGCCCAATAGCGTTGTTGTAAGTGCGTACCCCTGTGATTTTCTTTAATTCTATTTGTATGGTAGATCGTTAGGTGACCTGAGTGAACAATTTGTTTTTTTTTTTTTTTTGAATAAATACGGTTTTAATATTTTTCTTATTAGAATCAGCAGTAGTAAGAAAAAACACAAAATAAAAAGCAAAAAAATAAATAAATAAATAAATAAATAAATAAATAAATAATTGATCATGATATGATACTTCTACTTTTTTTTTCTTGTACATTGAAATAGTTTTTTACAAGGTGTTCTTAATTTTCTTAAATATAATTTATTCATTATTTCACCTTCGTTTTTTGAATCAGTTGGTTCCTCATTAAGTGTTTCACTTAATTTCATTGCTTAATTTGTGATTCTGGTTTAAATTAAATATAGCTTATGATCGCTATTTTCAACGAAAAATGTACTAACTGATACTTAAAAGCCAATATATTTCAGAGATAATGCATAAAATTGAAATATTACGCCGCATTCAATGTAAATATAAATACTTGATGGAAATGACGTCGGATTTATAATCGGCTTATAAAAGAGTTAAGCAAAATTAAAGGTGAATTACGGGAGTCGGATTTTCCACGTAATGGTAATGGTACAAACTTGCCTCATCATAATGGTACGCACTTGCTCCGAATAATAGTACGCATATGCCTCATGATAGTGGTACGCACTTGCCCCATCATAATGGTACGCACTTACACCCACCTTACTTTAAAGAAAGGGAAAGTGCGTACCGTCATATAAACAAATTTTAGTTAGAGTATTTGATCAAAATACCCCCATGTATGTTATTAGTAGCTATTACTCAAAAGAAACAACTTGCATTTCTTGACTTCAATTGCTTGGTGTGACTACAAGAGAAACTGAAACAAAACCTTCTCAATCTTTACTTTAGAGTTTTTTTTTTGAAGACATTTAAGTTGTCTCTGATTGTGTTTCGTCTATTGAATCCTGGCATGAATTCTACCTATTTAAATTATCATTAGACAGTTATCTAGCATAGTCGATGTGTTGCAGAAGCCATTTCAGAACAGTGTTCATATAATTCCCAGTGGACGCACTTACCCCGTGGACGCACTTACCAGAACTCACCCTACTACGTTATGTTTTCAAATAAAATTATTTTAATTTAATGAAAATCAATTGTTATAATAAAGCGATTTATAAGGATTTACTCAAAACTTATTTATTGTACCAATTGTTTATTACTTGCTACTAGAGAGAGACAAAAATACTCTGTGGAGGGGGGGGGGGGTTGGTGAAAAAAGCCCTTTCATGTATATTAACTACTATAGTACGATTGGCAATAATGTTAAAACCGAGGCCTTCGGGAGGTGTTTTACCCCCCCCCCCTTCAACCTCCACTCCCCTTCTCTGTGCCACTGATCTATGATCTTAACATTTTTTTGACTTCATCGCTTCATAAAATTCAGTGTTTAAAGTAGCATATTCAAATTTTGAAACTTATTTCTTGTATCACAATTTAAGTTATTTATGCTGAAAAAATGCAATACTGTATGGGTAATTTAATAATTTGCAATCTTTTTGCTGTCAATATCACTCTTTGTCAAAATTCTAGTTGAACCTTTTTTTTTTAAGAATCAGGCAGTCAAAAAACTTGACATTTTTGATTTTGCTGAAAATTTCAGAATATGGTCTTTGTTTAAGATTATTAAACACGCGTTTTTTCATTTTTGCAGAAAAAAAAATCTTTCCGTTTTGGGAGGTCAAAGTTGGACTTTGCTCTTTTTTTCAATAAAAACATGCCAACTTAGATAAGCCAATACTTTTTGCTTTAGGAGTGAACCGTGGAACTGACAATTATTTTGTGTTCCACCATATCCCCACTAACTGTAAGTACATAAATATTTGTGGACGATTCTTGGTACAAAGTTCAGAAACCACTCAAAGTTGTACGAAAAATAGTTTTTTAATGCACATTTGACAGACCAAATCTTCTTGTGGAAACAGTGAACCACTGTAGTGTGTGTATCAGTTAATACCCACTAAGGAGTAGTATCCAAAAACATAAAGATATGTGTGGTTGATAATTTGCATATTGAAATATTTGACTCTTAAATTGCAGAAATCGCAAAATAACATGACTTTGAGGGTTATTATCTTCTTGCACCATGAGCGACCAGATATAAAACTAGCTGGAGTAAAAGCCTTTCTTGTCCGAGAAACACAATCAGTTAACAAAGCTATGGCTACTCTTTCAGTTTTTGCATAGTTCGGCTCTAAACTTTGTAAAATGAGTGTTTTTCGGCGTAGGAGAAAAAAGAATAATTAGGGGAGAGTGGTAATGAATGGGCCACTTTTTGGTTTTGAATTTTTGTAATTTTTTCTAACACTTTGTTTTAACTCTAAATTGGTGTTTTAGTTACTTTACTTATCTGGCTATCTAAAAAAGTCATAAAAGTTGGATTAGCACCTGTCTATAATGAATTATAATAGAAAATAAAAATTTTGAAATTTGGCCCATTCAACCCCACCAATGGGGTTGGGCCATCGAATGGGCCACTAAATGAATTCAATGAAAACATGTGGATTTAATCTTTTATTTGCTGAATATGACAAATGTGGAACTTGACATGATGATACAGAATCATACTGATTTAAAATTATATAAACATTACAACTGATGCATATAAAATAAAACAGATGCATACCAATTGTAGCAGAAAAATGACTAAATAATGAGATTGTAAGAAATAAATAACATTAAATACCTATAAAAAAATAACAGATAATACACACTATGATTTAACAAAATTTATATATTTCAAAAATAATATTAAAAATCACTTTCAAAAACTTCATCTTCATTTTCAAACTTGTCAAAATTAAATTTTTTTTAAAAAATTTACTAGACATCGGGAATAAGAAATATCTAACTTAAGTTACCAAGAAAGAAAATGAAATTGTACTGTGAGGAATATAATATGAAGGAGAGAGGGGGGCTTTTTCAAGCCACGCACTGTGACCAGATGTCTATTGTACTACAGGAATATAATATAGATCTGCAAATTATATTTAGAAGTTACTAAAAACCTATTTTGACGACAGTAGTCTTAATCTATCTATGACAGTCAGTTGTGTTTCAAATTAATGCGAAAATCCAAAGAAAAGGAAGAAAAACAATATTTAGGTGGCCCATTCATTACCATGGCATAGTGGCCCATTCAGCCCCACCTATACTTTTGAAATACATTTAGGTTTTTTGAGTACATTGAATTTAGATAACATCAAAATACATCTTAAGATTAGTTTATAGATATGGAAAGACTAGCTTATACATATGTATGCAGTGAAATACTTGGTACATTTTAGCTAGGAAATGTTTTACTAAAAAGGGAAAAACTTACTTTTCAATCAGATTCTTGACCATGCCACTCTAGTTTGAAAATGGCTCAGCGCAAACGAATGAAAATTGGATGAGTTTAGTAGAACAAATAGCTACATCCATTGGTGGCACCGAAAAAAAAATCATGCAAATACTTTTTCATATTTTGTTAGTGACCAATTCATCACCATGGCCCATTCATTACCACTATCCCCTACTTGTTTTAAAATATGTATTGCTATTATTTGTTGCACTATTATATCACGATTTCCTAACTATCTGAAATGGCATCTAAAGATGGTCATACAGTTGAAACCAAATTGAAAATGAATTCGAGAAAATACTCAGTATACTTTAAAAACTATATTTTTTTTATTTTTCCAGGCGAAGTTTTTTGTTACATCTCTTAATTCCGTTCGGCTCCGACATGGTAAGCAATTTATGTACTTCTTGTCGTTCTAGTTGCTGTAAAACAGGAAAGCAATGTACCTTAAGTCTGATATAAAGTAATATATCCTGTCATATCAAGTTTGTAATGCTAAAAGAATATTTTGAAATGGGTAATATACATAATCTAAGAAAAAAAGCTTACTTGTACAGCTGTGCCCTCTTGCTTGATGTCATGAATGTCATCAAACATTTCCTGACCTGCACCGGGGGGCTTTAATGTGCCAAGATTTTAAGAAGTGACATTCTGCTAAAGAACCTTCTGATTTGTGAAGAAGTCATATATTCAGAAGGTTAAAATATTTTTCCCCATTATGATCTATTTGATTTCTCATTTCTTTGGATGAGTTTTCTGGTGATGATTTTATACCAGTTTCTTCTACTTTCATGAAAACATTATAAACTTTTTATGAACGTTTATAAGAGAAACGTGTCTTTTTTTCTGTTGGGCAGAGCCCAACTTCTTTGAAACACATTTAGATTATTGGTACTCCTTGTAAGGTTTTTCGGTTCAGCTGTTAAAATGGTAGATTTGTTATAGGATGATTTTAACTTTTCAGTGTAGCAAGAGCGTACTTTGTCTAAGCTGCTATGTTAATAGCAGCTTAGACAAAGTACGCTCTTGCTACTTCTTTACAAATCAGAAGAATCTTTAGCAGAATCCGGTGCAAGTCTGGAAATTTTCGATGGCGTTCACGACATCGAGCAAGAAGGCACAGCTGAACAAGTAAGTTTTTTTTTTAGATTATGTCTTTTATCCATTTCAAAATATTTTTTTAGTATTATAAACTTCATATGACAGGATATATTACTTTATATCAGACTTAAGATACATTGCTTTCCTGTTTTACAGCAAATAGAATGACAAGAAGTGCATAAATTGCTTACCATGTTGGAACCGAACGGAAAAAAGAGATGTAACAAAAAACGTCGCCTGGACAAATAAAAATGTATAGTTTTCGACGTATACTGAATATTTTCGGGAATTCATTTTCAATTTGTTTTCAACTGTGTAACCACCTTTAGATGCCATTTCAGCTAGGTAGAAAATTGTGATGTAATAGTGCTACAAATAATAGCAATACATAGTTTAAAACAGGTAATTGGCCTTTTTTTCTCTAAAACCGAAAACACTCATTTTGCAAAAAGTTTAGAGTCGAACCATGCAAAAACTGAAAGAGTAGCCATAGGTTTGTTAACTGATTGTGTTTCTCGGACAATAAATGCTTCTAGTCCAGCTAGTTTTATATCTGGTCACTGATGGTGCAAGGAGATAATGACCCTCTAAGTCATGTAATTTTCGATTTCTGCAATTTCAGAGTCAAATATTTTAATGTGCAAATTATCAACCACACATATCTTTATGTTTTTGGATGCTACTCTTTAATGGGTATTTACTGATACATACACTACAGTGGTTCACTGTTTCCACAAGAAGATTTGGTCGGTCAAAGTTGCATTAAAAAACAATTTTTCGTACAACTTTGAGTGACCTCTCACCTTTGCGCCAAGAGTCGTCACAAATATTTATGTACTTACAGTTAGCGGGGATATAGTAGAACGCAAAATAATTGTCAGTTCTACAGTTCACTTCTAAAGCAAAAAGTATTGACTTATCTAAGTTGGCATGTTTATATTGAAAAAAAAAGAGCTAAGTTCAACTTTGACCTCCCAAAACGGAAAGAAAAAAACTTTTTCGCGAAAATAAAAAAACGCGTGTTTAGTAATTTTAAATAAAGACCATATTCTGAAATTTTCAGCAAAATAAAATGTCAAGTTTTTTGACTGCCTGATTAAAAAAAAATAAATAAAAAAAAACGGCTCTTAAGTAATTAAAAAAAATCTGATCTTGACTAATACTTTGTTCTAGAGCATAAATTTTGAATAAAAATGCAAATTATTATTATTATTATTATTATTATTATTATTATTTTGAGGACTACACAAAGCTGTTTAGTTTTTGATTTAATTTGATTTAATGAATTACTTATTTCTTTCTTCGTTTTTCAATGCGTGTATAACTGATTACTCTAAAGCAATTATGAATGTAAGAATGCATTTCTGTTCACAGATGAAAATTCTAAACTGCCTTTTTAAGAAGATTAAGATATTTTTTTTGCTCAATTACTTAAGCAAATGGGCTGTTATTAAGAAATTTCAGTAAACTCAGAATAATTCCTTAGATTGCACGCTTCATCCCCTAATAACTTTTCTCCATGTGTAATTCCAAATAACCAATAAAAAAAAGTAGTATTCTTAACTTCATAGTCGGGACAAAAAATATGAATAGCAAAATTAATCAATAAAGCGAGTTTCTTGCTATCACAAAGTGAATTGAGTTCCACACACGGCTCTAAGTCAAAATTGATTGAGTTTGAAAAACTTTTTTTATGACCATAACCAAAATGTCTCTGCTTCGTCTAAATATACCTTGGAAAAAGGATAATAATTATTACCAATCATCCCAAACTTCAACTACAGAATTTAAACCTCCGCTCTTGAAACTTGCTCTAATATTCAACTTAATGGTGAAGCCATAAAAGAAACTGCATTTTGCAGTAAGATCAAATCATTCCAAAAGTAAGTCTACGCTATTTCAAGACGATCCCAAAACCAACCCTGGCAGAGGAAATTAACAGTTTCAGGTAAATACTTCCAAGTTAGGGGTCGATGCAGTTAACCTCGCAGCTCTGGAGTTTCTATGTTTCTATTCCGAACCCATAGATACTTTTATTAACCCCAAGCAAATGTGAACATAGATTACTCTGGCGGTAATCAAGCTTGAAAAAAACATTTACACACACACATTACATTTCGGGAGATACATACAAGTCTATACATACCTTTCGTTTGCGTAAAGAGTCTAAAGAAGGAAGAAAAAATTACGGCACACACAGCATCTGAATAAGATCACAAAACACATTTGGTTTACGATGCAATACTGGAGGAACTGTTATTACTTTTCCTCCTTCTATACGATTCTCTAATGCCACAAAAGCTCAAAGCCATATATATAAAGATAAAGGAGGAGAAAAAAACGTAGCAAAATCACCAATACAGCCGTAACTCTCGCTGTTTATTGTTGTACAGAAGCTGGATGTACAATAAGAAAACGATCTGTAGCTAGGAAGGAAGGGAGACACCATGACTTAGGTTATAAATATATTATTCACAGTAATGACTTGATCTTGAAGTTTGTTGTTAGATGACGGTGGAGAAGAAATAACGTGATCCGTAGCTAAAGACCGGATGATGTGGAAAAAAAATCTGGTATTCTATCGGGAGTTGTATTGGTTTAAAAGAAAAAAGAGAGATAGAAGAAAAAAAGTTTTGGTTTAGATTCTGAAGAGGTTTAATGGCAATTTTTCTCATCCCATTACTCTTCAAAAAATGTGTTAACATACGATGCGTAATGATTGGCAAATAGGGGAGAAGTCATCAACACTCCTAAACAACCCCCCAAGGAAACGATCCCTGTAATGGGATGGGCCTTTCATCACGGCCGTCACGGTCTACTTGATCACGTTGCCGTGTAAATAGAGCTGAAAATAGGGAGTATAAAAAGGACGGGACTTGTAAGGGAACATGATGGTCCAATATTAATTGTAAAAAATATTTGTTAAGCATTTTATTAGCTTCATTACATATGGGCCGCTTATTTTGAAAGTGTACTGCAAAAAATGAGCTGTTGTTTTTACAGTGTAATACTGGCATCCGAATTTCCAATTTAAAACTGTAAAACTAGCAATTTTATAGTTTCTTGCAGTAAATTTACAAATTTTACAGTTTATTTCCGTAAAATTTAGCTGTATTATACTGTAAAAACAACAGTTTAATACTGGCAGCAGAGATTCCAGTTTAAAACTATAAAATGCATGGTAATAAGCTGTAAATCAGCGATTTTACAGTTTTGTACTGTAAAAGTGGTAGCTTTACAGTTTATTACTGTAAAATTAGGAATTTTTACAGTTTGTTACTGTAAAATTAGCTATTATACTGTAAAAACAACATTCATTTTTTGAAGTGTGGGTGACGTTCGTTTTTGTTAAGAATGACAGAAATGACAATTAGAGATAAAACTTGGTATAATCTTTTTATACGTAACGCTTTTTAATAAAAAAAAAAGATCAGTCTTAACCTTTGAGAAATAGAATTTTTAACTCTTCATTGATAACACTAGCTGATTACTGAAAAGCATAACCTTAAGTATATCGTCATGACAAAGAATTGACTTAGCTCACTTTAAAAATAAATCGCTTTAGTCACTTTTAATAACATTTATGAGAAATGTTGTTGTTGAAAAAAATATTAAAAATTCATAATAAAAGAGTACTTAGGCGACCGAGCCCCACTCGGTTAAAACAATACAGGTTTGTAAAATCGTGTTTTTTTCTAAAGTTCGAAGTGCTTTTTACTTTTCCTGCACGCTTGGGTCGAGCCAAAATCAACGTTTCTTGACTGGACGAAGCTAGATAAACCTGATGAGGGTGTTCTCTTCTATTTTCTTCAGATAAATCTTGCCTGCGTAAATTAAAGTAAAAAATTTTTTTCACGTTTTCTAGGCATTTTTAAGCTCTTGCTTGCAATTACGCATTTAAAACAGCCGTAATTTACTTTTAAAAACTCAATATTATTAAAACAATGCAGGCCGTAAAATCACACGACAATAACTTTATTTTAATCGATATCTTTAACATTTATAAAACAATAACAATTCTAACGTGTTGCCAAAACTCGTTTGCCAAATACCATAAAAATTTAAATTTACGCTGATGTGATTAAATATAAAACCCATTGTTATAATAAAACGTAGTTACTATGAAACAGTAACAATTCTAGTAATCATAATGAAAATGGGGTAAGAAAGCTTTTCAAACTTTTAATGAAGGCACAAAAAAGGGGGTTTTCGTGAAAATTGTAAAATTAGCAATTCAAAAGTTTATTACTGTGCATTTTACAGTTTTATACTAGAACCTGAGCTGCCAGTATTATACCGTAAAAACAGCTTATTCTTTGCAGTGTACTTAGTGTTAATGATGAGATAAAAGATTCGAAGAGAACTTAAAAGTGTGAGAAATAACAATTTTTGGCTTATTTTGCTCATAATTCTGAAACATGTTTGAAAAGTATACTTGAATCTTTGATCTTAAGAAAACTTGATATCGTCATAAGAGGCCTTTAATGTGATTATACATACACGTCTAGGTTATTTATTCTACTTATTTTTTGCAGAAATGCGAAGCATTTATAAAAGCCTACAGGGCTAAAGTGGACCGCTATTAGTAAAGAAAATTTTTAAAAGCTGACACGAGAAGTTTCTGTTACAAAATTACATTGAAAGACTGACAATAACTGTTAAATCTATTATGTAGTGAGTAGGATGCTTTACTTTTCCAAAAATGTTTGCTTAGGTTTGAAAGTGAAAAATTTGTCTTTTTTTTCTTATGATCCTCTAATTTCAACTGATGTTTATTCTCAATTTAAAGATAGCTTTTTTCTTTAAGGAACACTAAAACACCAATTGTGCCTGTGAATCATAGCATTTACTTTAAAGTTTAAATACAATTTTAATAACATCTCAGATTTCACTGAAGGTATGATCATAAGTGATGGAAAAGTGTGTGTGTGTGTATATGCCTTAGTTTCCTACTAGGCTGATATATCCAGTAATTGGGCCCTGATAGTTTGTCTTGTTAATAGAGTATGTTTTTCATTAAAATATATAATTTGTTATTGTAATTGATTTAATTGTAATTATTTAGTTGTTGAGCTAGAATATTTATTAATTAAACCATTAGTCAATTACTGGTAAAAAATGCTTTTTTCTAAGAATAAGTTCGATTATATTTGATCTTAAGCAAATATCTTTGTAATCACTTTTATTTTCAAAAAAATGCTGCGAAAACAATATTAATCTGACTTTTTGGTCAATTTCCGGCACTGATAGCAGTTTAAGCAACTGGTAGTTGACCACCTCTTAATCTCCATGTAAAGGAGTAGTTACTTAATGTTATTTACTTAAACCAAACATGGATGATTCGCCTATCTTAATAAATAAACTTGCAGAGTTAAATGCCAGCAAAACTATTGAACATTTCATCGTATTGCAATTCTTACCAGAGCTAAAAGTGACTTTCTTGAAACTTTATAGATGGCTTTGTAAGTGTTTCGTCAAAACTTCCGATTAAACCTTTAATTACAACTGTAAAATATTACCGCCGGCCACCTTGTCTAGTGGTCAGAGACGTCTGACTGTGATGCGGTGGACCCAGGTACGAGTTTTCGGCTTGGCCATGGACGTACTTTCTCTCTCCTGTCACTGTCCTTTCTGTGTGAAAGTGTGTTATGAATGGAGGCTTACCCTATAAACGGTCTTCTATCTTAATGGTGCTTGCAAAAACGGAAGCCGTACCTATCCTGATTTAAATCGATATATGCTCGGATACCCGAGTGGTATGTGCAATAACAATAACATAAATTATTACCGAACATTACATGGGATACTAGAAATTTTATTTAACAGTCGGAAAAAGAATATATATTTATATTTTCTTGTTTTTACCTTTTTATGCAGTAGGAGTCAATCGCTGGCTCGTGGTAAATTACTGGCAGATCACCTTATATTTTTGAATTTCTCTTTAGGAGAGAGGGCGTCACATGTGAACAAAAGTGACATTTTTGTATATATTTTATTATTAATTTGAGATATAAAAGAAACAACTGCTATACATGATAAATCAACCATTTGCTAATATTTTCATGCAGTTACCTCCCTTCTTCAACAGTGAATTCCAGCCAAAAAAAAAAAAAGTCTAAAATTTGTTAAATTTTGGTCACATCTGCCCCAGTCGGGGGCAGTTGTAAACACACCTGGGGCACAAGTAAACACGAATACATAAATGAAAAAAAAAACCTACGCATAATTTTAAGTATACTGCTTATTACACATTAACAAACACTTACAATGAAAATATCAATGTATTTTTTCAACATGATTGACTCAATTCAACGAACATTGTAGCTTTCAAGTTTTGCAGAAAAAGAAACAGAAGACGTATCTCAACATGTGCCACCTAAAATTGTAGGTGATGGTAATTTTAGCAGAATATCATTAGAGTGTTTACCATCGATTTATCACCTGTTTTTGGAAACATAACAGCTTCATTCATAGTGAATTTTCGTCTTTTTGGTAGTGAATTTTACGCGGACGAAGTCATTCACAGCTAAATTTCCTGGTGCAAGGTTGCCTTCAGCTCACATTTCTTGATAGTTGCGGTCTTCAAAACTAATGTCGAACTCATTAATGTACGTCACTTACTGCAACTCTTAACTGTTCCTTTTTCAACAGTTTAGCAAGTTTAACTTTCCTTTCTTTGCAACTCTTTCAGATTTTAATTAAACATTGAGTATTGAAACTTTTAATTACTCAATATTTCTTCAATAGACTATTCAATGTATAAAAAATCAACAATTTTTGAAATTGAAATAACTAAATACCATTATGGGGCACAGATGAACTGTTCACATCTGCCCCTACATAATGTGTTCACATGTGCTTTTTATCTCAACATAGGCCTAATTTGATAAAAAAGCTATGTTTTTTTCAATTAAAAAATAGTGCATGAAAACTTCCCTTTTTAGGTCACTTTAAGACGAATAAAGTTCAAATCACAAAAAAAAAAGTTTCAGATGTGTTTATACTCCGAGAACTGGAACATAAATGTATAGTGACACCTTCCAAAACATAAGATCTTATGAGAACTAAAAAACAAAATGGTTTATATCTTTGAAATTTCAGGCAGGCTATATTACTTGTGTTACCATCTACATATTTTTTTTTCAGATTTTTCTCTTCATGTTAACTGGGCAAAATATCGTTTGTTCACATGCACCCCCCTCTCCCCTATAGTTACTGTATTTCCCATAAGCATTAAAAAGAGAGCGGGGAGAGGCTTATAAAGTGGATAAGAACGGATTCGTTGTAGAAGATGCAGTTGATTACACTCTGAAGAGAAATTTAAGGACAAAATGTTAAATATCAAAGAAAATCTACTGGATCTCAAATGGTATTATGAAAGTTACTTAATCAATTAGATTGTCTCAAAAGCCAGGGTTTAACTAGCTTGTGGCAGAGATCACTGTTCATTTAAGATAGGAGAGTGTAATCCAAATTCTTATTACATCGTAGATAATCCCTGCAAATCAAGGAGAGGTCAACTAGATTTCTAAAAAAAAACTATTAGAGCATTCAGAGTAAAGAGAAACTGAAAGCTAAAACAGAATCAAATTTGATTACATTAAAAGAAAAATCAATTGATATTCCTAGAAGTAACTATCTTTTTTCTGATTAATTTATTTATTTTTATCTTTATGAAATAGTGAACCAAAAATGTTTTTAGTTGGTATATAGAGTATTATGGCTAAGAGTATCTTACAAAGTTTCAAGTTTATAGGTGAAAAATTAAGAGTTATGACGAGTCCAATATTCCAAACATATATTTCAAAATTAATATTTCAGCTAAAAAAATATGAAACATCACACACACTTCATCGGAAAATGTTTTCTAAACAATTGCAAAACATAATATAAGCATTTGAAATTATAAATAAAACATTATATACATTTTTTAAAAATAAGAAAAGAAAAGTTTTCTTTCGTTACCAGAATCTATAGTTGGAAAATTGAAACAAACTTAATCTTCCAGTCCGTATTTGGGAATGCTGCTCAGCTCAAAACGAGAAATTTTTGCACAGTTAATGATGATAAGCAGACTGTCAAGAGTCAATTGCAAAAAAAAAAAATCAAGTGATATAATCAATTATTGATTGATCGGCAACTATTCAAAGCTTATGTCCGGTATAACGAATATCAGGTCTGAAGGGGTTAAAGATGAAACTAAGAGCCATAAATTAGGATCTTAAAATAGTTTTGAAAACTTTTGGCAGTTGTATTAATCTTTGGCTTTATAGTTTAAACCGATATTTTGATATTTTTCTCTGTAAGATAACATTTAGAAATTTAATTTGAATTTGAAATTTTACAGCATGACGCAATAGATGTACATCATTTCGATGCATATAAGTTCTGCTATTAAAATGAGATAAATAAAAATGTGTTAGTAAAAGGAAAGAAAACACGTTTTTCTCAAGCTGATTCAACTGAAGGTTACTTTCATATTTTTTAGTATATTTTATTTTAAAAGGCTGTACTTTACTGGCACGGTTATAATATAAGTTTTCTGTTTTTTTTTTTTGCAAATCAAGTTGGCAACGCTGTACTTAATTCCCTTGAACCGTTAAAATTTCTCCTGTAAAATATCATAAACTTTACTAAAAAATAATGGGAAACTGGAATAGGAATGGCAAACTAAGAAATCAGGAGCCTTTCAAGAAAACTCATACACGTTGCATTTATTGCCTGACACTATCCTGATTTACTAGGAAAGCTTCGAAAGAATTTTATCAAAGAAGACGATGGCTAATGCAGAATTGCAAACAAATACCTAACTTAAGCAAATACACCTACAGCTCAGTCATGACATCCTGAGCCTGCAGTTTCGTCCTTATTCTGGACGCATAAGTCAGGAATAGCTAATAACCGAGCTGGAGGCTGATCTAACTTACTCGCATGAAATTCTTGCACAGCTACAGCATCTTGAGACTGCAAATTTGCCTCATTTGGGGTGCTATTCATTCGGATGGTCCGTTACTGAGCTGAAAGCGAAACACTTTTAAACTTTTTAAAATTTGTTTTCATAGCTATTATTTCAATATTTTGCGAAACTATGTTATAGTTTGGGAGTTTTCTTCAGTTTTTTATGACAATAGATTCCCGAGCTCGATAAAAGTTTAAGGTTTTCATTTGAAGTTAGAGAAGCAGTGGATTAAATTAACCTCGAATTTCTTCTCGTAGCAAAAATACGGCCTATTATTCATGTTTATTTTTCATAGCAGAGTATGAAATATAATGACAGGAATGTTCAAGAATTCACAAATGAAATGAATGTTCAATAAGTTTAAGGTTTTCATTTGAAATTAGAGAAGCAGTGGATTAAATTAACCTCGAATTTCTTCTCGTAGCAAAAATACAGCCTATTATTCATGTTTATTTTTCATAGCAGAGTATGAAATATAATGACAGGAATGTTCAAGAATTCACAAATGAAATGAATGTTCAATAATATGAAATATGTAATATAATGTTCAATAAATGGCATTTGGCGCCATTACATACCAAAAATTTGTATAACCTTACTCCGTAAAAGCGGTGGAAGTCTTATCTATCCAAAATTGCCTCCAAGGCAATGGAGTTACTTAACTGATAAAACTGGTGGCAACTGAACAGTGCGTAACATTACACAACTTTCATCAGCTAAGTTATTCCATTGCAGAGGCAGCTATGCTGCCACAGTTTTTACGGAGAAAGGTTACACAAATGTTTTACAGTGCAGATAGGAATGCTCGATACAAGGTACTCAGTCCAAGTATTTGTAGTAAATAGCACGCGTCCCAAACAAATTTATGGTGTATGATGCTCTAAGACAGAGTTGTTTTCACTGTAGTATGAAGAACTCTGTAATAGGTAGTGTGAGACAGCAAAAAAATGGGTCTGTTAAAGGAATTATGTTTAATTTTTCATATAGTGTAGTCTACACAGCCACTATATAATTACAGCTAATTATTTTTAATTCTGAAAATTAAAATTTACAAATTCAAACGAACACAGTAAGTTGCCAGTATCGTATCACAATTGAGGCAGAAGTTCTCTAGATGTAGAGCAGTAAGTAATCGCCCTTAAGCCAGAGCTAAGCCAGAAATATGTGACACACCACCAACTCGTTTATTCCATTCATGGACAGCAGTTTCGTGCTTTTTAGCACTCGTCAGCATGGAACCGATAGTAAACGAGCTGGAGGCTGAAATCCTCTTGTAGAACAAAGAGAGCCAAAAAAAAAAAAAAAAACTGGTAGCTAATGTGGGGTGCTTTAGAAACTGCATTTATTGCACCTGCAATCCAAGGGCACCTGAATTTCCGAAAAATCATGTGTATTAGGCATGGCGCATTTGTGATCTGAATTTCACAAACGCAATATTGTAAGTGTAATAGTTCAAATGTTATATTTCAAAGAATAAGAACGAGATTACAATAGATTTGAAACATAAATTCTCCTCACCTGTGGAAAACCGGACATGACAGGTCTCCCACCATTTTTTACCTGAGTACAAAGGAGAGTTACGCACTTAAGATAAAAACTCTAGGTATTCTCCCCGAATAAACGCTTTTAAAGTTTCGTAAGTATTACCCGTGATACTTTTATTTTCCATTACCTAAAGCACGGCACAGGTCCGTAAAAATTAATGGCTGGACAGTTTATCCAGCAATCATGAGGTATTCATAACTTGTTCCTCCAATGAAAAGGGGACAACTTTTTAAACCCCATTTCTAGAATCAAGAACAAAAGAGCCTCCCGACTTTCCTAATAAAACCAGCAGCTCAGCGGTTGCGCATTTTTGATAGGCCTATCTCTCTGCCTTCGCACGCAGAGCTTATAGGGCTGCAGTAAAACCCTAAGAAAAATGCCTGAAAGCGTTTTAGTAAAAAGCAGAAGCATTGAATAATAGAGCAGGTTGGGAGAGAAAAAATCCACAGAAAACAACAGAAATTGTGAAACGCGTAGATAGGTTCTTTCGTTAGTATAGTTTAACGTTACTTCTTCAAGAATTTGGCGAATGAGGGAGGTTAGAAATTAACTGAGCTCAGGAAGCCGTAGTGAAAGACATAAGCCTGATTAGAGAAAGTTTTCAGCCTAATGTTTTATAGCGGAAGCTGTTTTGCTTTTTTGCTTTCGTCTTTTTATTACTTAAAAGCCTTTGGCGTTCTTTGGTGAAGTCTCTTAGCAAACATGCTCAAAAGCATTAGAGGACGATCAAATAAATTATTTCTGCCTACCGGGACTTTTAACTGAAATGGTAAGTACTATGGACCCTAGCGGGGGAGTAAATGACGTAGTGCATAAATGTTTTCCAGGTTTTCGTCATTTGGTGTTTTTAGGGCATATACAATGCAAGAACAATGAAGAAAGTTTCATTATGTGATTAGGTAAAATGAGCGAAAAAGAAGAAAATCACACAAAACATTTTACAAGTCTTTCCTTAAAAATACGTTCAAAAGCATTTAAGAACAATAAATTGAAATATTTTTCCTCTTAGAGTTTTTTCAATTGAACGATTACGTACTAAGGACTAAAGTGATATAGAAAATCACACATTTCGCAAATGCTTTTTTCTTTTTACTGACTTTTGCTTTCTTAAACATTAGCAATGCAGTTGTAATGAAAAACTTAATTGCACATTTAGTCATCAAACTTACAATAATTAGAGAATAAAACTTCGACCCAAATGTTCAAAAATACGATGTAAGTTACGTTACACAATGGCGCTATACATACGTCAACGAAACTACTGAAAATTGGGACCAATTTTAACAATATTCTGTTTCAAAATGTGATATTTCTTGAGGAAATCTATCAAAACTGAGTAGACAACAAGTCAGTGAACTGTTAAGTTAGATGTCGAAGAAAATTATATCAGCATGAAGTTTAGAAGAAAAGTGTTCCTTGCGCCGTAGAGAGAGATTTTTTCTATGCAATATTAAAAGGGAGAATGTAATAAGTAAAAGAAGATTAAAATTTTGTGATTATTACTGAAAGTATTAATTAAAAAATATATTTATTTTTTCTCAAAAATTATTACTCTTGATAATGAAGAAACAGTACTTTTCTTGTCGACAATTGGCCTAAATCGATCTGAACGTGAGCAAATATTATGCAAAAAACTTTGCAAAAAAAAAAACAGTTCATCAACTAAAATAGTATTACTATACTTTATCTTGTTGCTATAACTAATATTGAAGAGCTTTTAAATCAATTATGATCGTTACAGTTGCGATCATCACTAGGGAACTATTTCCTGATATTATGACGTACCACCGTGATGTAGCACTCTTTTGCTGCAAGATTTCACCCTAGATTTACTATGCACAAATACGATCTTCCCCATCAACCAGTCACGGGTAATCAAATGATACGCATGTACAAATGGAAATGTTGGCGAGGAATTTTTTCTCTGCGTGTTAAGGTTAACTATCTATAGCATTTTAGGTTAATCCAATAAACAGAAGAGGCATCGATATATGAAACTACACTGCAAAGAATAAACTGTTGTTTTTACAGTATAATACTGGCAGCCGAGGTTATAGTTTAAAACTGTAAAATGCACAGTAATAAACTGTAAAATAAGTAATTTTACAGTTTACTATTGCACATTCGTTTTCCTTGAATTCAAAAGAAATATAATTTAATAATTTTATAAACTATTTTCCTCTCCAGTCTGAAAATTCGCGTCTTAGAACTTGCACTTAGCTGCTTAAAGGTCTTGATCTAACACACCAAAACTCTAAAAGCAAGCATAGAGTAGAAGATGAGAGAATGAATGAAAGGGAGTTTTTCTCCTCCTTCTTACTGCGTAATGGCTAGGGACATAGTGGTTCATGATTGTCTAGGGAGCAATTATATTACAGAGGACGATTGAGGTGGTGAAGCATAATATTTCAATGTTTAAAGAACAGAACGTTTTATTTATTTATTATTTTTTATTGAATTTGAAAACTGCAAAGCCCTCGTGCCAAACAAATGTACTATGCGAGGTACCATACGAGGATGTAAATACATAAATAAGTGGCTCAAAAGTGAAGCAATAACCAGAATGATAGAAAAAGTAGTAAACAGAGTAGGGTGAGGTGGGGTAAAATGGGTCACGGGGTAAAATGGTTCAGGTTTATTTGAAAATTCTTTTAAAAATGTACAAAAAATATTTTTTTTCTGCGTTGCCATTTTTATGTATTATTGACACTAGGCGACATTTTATATGCAAAATGAGGTGCAAGTTCTACTTTAAAGTTACAGATACTAGCGATTAAGTGTTTTTCTTAAAAAAAGAAGATTGACTGTGTTCATCAAAAAAACTTTTTAAAGAAAATAGAATGAAAATACGCATTAAATTTTTAACTTACTGCATAGAACACAACTTCAGTAATAACTTCCTAAAATTTTGAAGAAGTAAAAGGTTTAAATTCAGTCTTGCCATTCAATTTTCTCTTTTTCTTTTTTTTTTGTGGGGGGGGGGGGGAGAGAAAGGAGCGTAATCAGCCACGGAAATCAGATAATTGAGTTTGACTTTTTCCTGGTGTTATGATCTTGCTTTCTACGTTTAAACAACATAACTAAGCGTGCGAGGCCATTTCTTTATGCACTTAAATAGTAAAATTTGAAATTTACAGCCTTTTATTGTAAGTTAAAGGGATTTGGGCCATAATTGAGAGATCTAATATATTATTTTTAATAACGAAAACGTCCTTTGGTGCCCTCTATAGAGCCAAAGGTCAATCTCAGAATAGAAATAAGAGCATTTTTAAATGCTTTTTGCATGTACCTGTTTGGGATTTGAGTATTAAATGAAATAAAATTGGTTGATCAGCATAGTTCTAAAATAGCCCTTGAGATAAGTATTGACTATATATTTTGTTTCGCGAGAATAAAGCAATGCATTTACGATGGTAGGTACGAAATTTAGATGCTTAAGGATCTTTTATAAGATACATGAATTATTGTTTGGATAAATATTTTACTATTTTTAAAAAAAAATATTTTGTCAAATCGACGATAATTACTCGCTTTCGTCTTGGTTATAATAAAGCTACTGATGAAAAATATTAGAAGAGAGCATTCTAAAGAAATACTCATGAATAATATCTGTGTAATAGAAGGGCGAGATAAGAATTATAATTGTTAATTCAGCAAATTTAAAATGAATGAATTAATTGTAGTTTATTTTATATTTTTTTTTATTGTTAAATATTTGACATGTTAACGATTAAGGCTAAAATAAATTTAAAAGTATTTATTACTTCCAAAATTTTACAAAGTGGCATGTCAGTCTCTAGCATTCAATGATATAGAACGCATGATTGTTTTTTTTTCGAGATTTATTAATAATGTCAATTTTCAATCTTTCAAAAATTAAAAAAAAAAAAGGTTATCAATTATATACATTTTTTACATTAGAAGTAATTTTTACTTGTTTTCAAATTTGGAAACACGATCGATTTAGTTTTGTGCCTCACTTGCTTCATAAGTTATTACATTTGCAAAGCTATATTTTTTTTTTGCACCTTCAGCCCTATAAAATCCGTTGTATCTATACTAGTGGTTATTTCTTTTCTTTTTTTTTTTTAAAGTAACTGTACTCTGTCGTATACATTGTTTGGCTCATATACCTTGTTAACAATAAAAAATGCGTACATTAAATAACTTTTAATGGGGAATTCATACCCAATTCTGAATTATAAATTGGTTATTTACATTAGAAACTCAAAAAAAAAAAAAAAAAAAAAATCAGATTTCGTAAAATGTAAGATCATTCTTATTTTTATAAATAAAAAATTATATATATATATATATATATATATATATATATATATATATATATATATTTTAAGTACATTACAAAATTGTGTTCATACTAGTTCACACCAATTTTTCATTTGTCACTCTTGTTTAGAAATTACATAATATATGGAATAGGAGGCAATAATTTTCTAAGAGAAAAATTAGAAAACGCGAACAAGGTTCGAACACGATAAAGTACGATAAGAAGAAAGGACATTAGTCAAGTTTACTATTTTAATTAAGGACCTAATTTGATGTAAAAAACTGCAAAATATAGCCAGTTGCGATGTCTTGAAACAATGCATAAAAATGAAAACAAAGTAATACTCACAAATTCAATGCCTCTTGTATCTATCATTTCCAGAAGAATGTGAAAAATCCACTTCGAACTTCAATAAGACAGTTGGAGTTTATAGTAGAAATTTCTGTTTCTTGGATACTTAGTTTTATTCTTTTAAAATCTCATTATATATATTTTTTTTTCATCAAGTCAGACGCCAAGCAATTTTTGGGTTTATGTTTACGTTTTACGGAAATCATTCGTATTGCTACATTTTTGCGTGGATGATTAGCTCGAAATTTCGAGATGATTTCTGCTGTATTTTTCTTCATAATGAAAATTCTTCAGAAGCACAATACTTACTTAAGAATTTCATTGTATTCCTTTTTTTTCCAAACTAAGTCAGATACCAAGCAATTTTAGATTTCGTGTGTATCAGCATAAATCTTTCGTAGTACAACACAATTCTTTGTTGATACTTTGTAAATGATTTCTCAAAAATTTTAGTCAATTTTTGCAGCTTTCGCTCTCTGGTTAGTGTTTTTTTTTTTAAAAAAAAGAGTTACTCTTTTTGTAGATGTATGCATAATTTAAAATGACTTTTAGACGCTAAGATTAATCTTTATGATTGATTTACTATAAATAAGCACTAAAAAGACCAACAGCATAACTAGATGGGTTAATTTTGTTCTTGTATTCTCTTGTATTTTTTTTTCATCTCAGGCATTGAAGCAATTTTTTCTTCTTCAGTTAATTTTAGGCAAATGATGGGTTTAAATAAAGCTAGAGCCCAGAAATTACTTTTATCTCTATTAGCTAAAGTAATCCTTCTTGTCATCAAAGATAAAAATAGGGTATGTAAAATAAATTTGGAATAAAATAGAATATTGTTTGGCATAAATCATTTCCAAAAGAGCCTACCCATATTCCGAAATGATCCAACGCTAATAAAACTCTGCCGCATTCTGTATAAGGCTGTTAGAAATGCCATCGTTTTTAAGTTTATTGCTTCTTTACAAAATTAGGCGGTATCATGGCAAAAAATAAAACAAAAAATTCCAAATTACTGAGTCATTTGCTATTTATGCTGATTGTTTCTCCAATCCAGGAATAGCAATCAACCATTTGAATTTGGATTTGAGATGCGGAAAATCACTAAAACAATAACGTTCTCTGTCCGTGACCACGCCTTTGAAGATTATCCAGTGAATCCATTCACAGATATTTCTTATTTTACTCCGACCATTATAGAGAATAAAATGATCAAATATTTCCTTGCCGCCTTATTAAGGGGCCATATTGAAGCTTTTCCTGCCTCCGCACTGCCTTTCAATTACCAGGGGGTGGCACGGATCACTTCGTTGCTAAGCAACGGGGAGCTGAGACCTATTAACCTGTTCGCACACTACACCGCAGTTGAAGCGGCTGCTTTGCTCTAAACATGATTAAAGACGGTTATTTTTGATAGATATAATCTGACAGAACTAACGCAGAATTTTACAGCTGCAATACAAGAATTTCTGATCTACACTCTCACTATTACTTTCTCAACGATGTTTGAGAACGAATTCTTTATTCTAATATAAAAAATACCGGATAGTGTTAAGCAGAGAAAAATGAACCTATTGACCTATGCGTCTCCTCGCTGTAACCTTATGATAAAGGGACCGGGCCCAAAACACCATACCATAAAGTAAAGCTATTTAATTTCAAGGAATTTCTTTTAGATAATTTTAATTTTTTGGCGAAACAACTTGATACGTTATGTATCAGACAGTGGAGCAGTTCACAAAGTTATTGCATGTTTCATGTGTCTCCAGTAATGATTTAATATTTAATGAATCATTATGCATTTTACCCGAACTGCTAAGAAATGATTTTGCACAAAATGATGGAATGAAAAATGATGCTATGTCATTTTACTCTAGTAGGCTGCATATAATTTTACCAGTAGTCTAAAAATTATATGTACTAAACATTGCTTAGATTCATGTGGACAAACATGTTATAAAGTACACTTATAAAATAATAGAGAAGAAAGTATTGCGATATCTTGTATTTAATCAATATTTTATGTCGAATGTGTAAATCAGCACAAAAGAATAGCCGTCGCAAATGTTTTAACAAATATGTTTAGAGATTTACATAATAAACATTAAATACCTAAACTACGTCATTGCTGGCCATTTTATCTAGTAGTTAGAGAATCTTGATGGGATGAAGGAGTCCTGGGTTCAAATCACGGCTCGCGCATGAATGCGCTTTCTCTCTCTCTCCTATCCTTGTTCTTTCTCTGCTTGAATGTGTGTTGTGAATATTTGACTACGCTGTAAACGGGGACTTATGGCAGGTGTTGAGCTAAAACGGACTTCCACCTTTATGGTGCTCGTAAAACCAGAGCCGTACATATTCTGCCTTAAATAAAGTAGATTTATCTACTCGGGATCGGGTATAGTGCACCTATGAAACTGTGAGCTATGACCTTGACAAGGTTAACTTTTTTTGGCGAGGTATTATGGACGCGCATTTGGTTCTGAATTAGTTTAGGTTACTTTCTTATAGTATTCTAGCTCAAATGCACTCCAATATAGCATGTTTCTTTTTTACTGAACTCCGCAAGAAGAGGAAAGCATTGTCAAGGTTCTATCGAAGTCATGGCTCAAGTTACGAGAGGCCCACTATACCCGAGTGGCATAAGTAACAACAGCAATAACGCCAATAACTGTATTGCTGCTGCCAACATAACAGCATGAATCCCATTCTGCAAGTGTTGCTATTTTCGACAAATAACGAGAAAAATAAGTGAGGTATGTCATTTTATCCTACTAAGGTCGGTTGGTGTAAATAGAAACCGGATTTCAATATTTGTGAGCTTTAGATCCACCCCTTTCTCTTGGATGATTAGAGGCATATAATTTTGTGAATTGTGACCAAGGCAACTTACTTAAGTAAATGGGTATGAAAGCTTTGACTTTAGAACTTTATTAACAAATGAGAACCTGTACCTCTGCGTGTTTTCATGTACCCCAAAGATGAGGGGATTTCAAACAGTAATTCATTTCTTCATGAGGTAAATGCAGGTAGATAATAGCAATATACCCAGGCAGTATAACAGTTTAAAACGTTCTACACCAACGGTACTCAATCTGGCGCTTATAGGTCACATCCGACTCGATGAATCATTCTAATGCCTTTTGACACCATTTAAAACTTAAAATCTCTCATAAAAGTAAATTGCGAGCAAAATTTATGTAATATGGGCATAAAAGTGTAATTTACAACAAAATTTAATGTTTCCGTAAACAGAAAGAAGGACATAGTTGTTTCCATTTACCCCAAGGTGCAGCATTAAGGGGGTAAATAGAAACGTCTAAATTAAACATCAAAAATAGTAGGGAGGTAAATTTATAATTGAATGTTTTAACAACCTTCCATATGACACACCAAACTATTTGATTAATCAGAATGTTTTCTTTAAGTTGTCTAGTCATCACACACCAATCGTTTAGTTTCAAAAATTACCATTGTAGTAATACCATTTCTTTCCACTTATCTCATGTTTCCTTTTACCCCAACTGATATTAAATCATTTTAGGCGCAGCTCTTCCGTATTTTCCACTCTGAAATATATCTATAAATACTGGATTGACCGTAAAACATTCAAGTAAATACCGCTGAGATTTATTTTCATAAGGTAAAGGAAAGTGAAAACCAACACAGCTTTCTCCAACAGAGATGAATTAAAAAATTTTTAATACAATATATTTTATCGACAAAGTGTGAAATGTCGGCATTCTCTAGAACAGCGGTTTCCGCACTTTTTAGACTACGGAATTCTAAGTGCTTCACATTTACTTCAAGGAACTTCATTTTTGCTAATGACAAAACGACAAAAATATTAGCGATATGGAAGTAAAATGCTTACTAATCGCTATCATATTTACTTTCTTCTATATTAAAGAAACTTGGGGAGGAATATTCAGCTAGGGTTCCACGGGAAACTCTTTGAAAATCGCTGTTCTAGAATGCCTAGGCATTTCATATAATGGCGGACGTTTTTAGGCAAAGACATAAAACATAAAAATTATTACATACTTTCTTTGGAAACTGCATTACCATACCTTAGCATTATACAGAAGGCCAATTCCTTTTTGGACGAAGTGTGAGAAAATGTCATAATAAGGCTGCTATATATGTTACTACTGAAATATGTAACATTCTCTAAAATGATAACGCTGGACGTTTTAAAGCTACATAAAAAATACAAGAACAAGCAAATTAATTTTTAATTTCGACTGTTTTAAGAAAAATTGCGTAATTTAATGCTCCCGAAGCAGCCAACAAGTGCAATCGACAAATTGTGAGAGTGACGTGGGAGTTAAAGTTACGTGCCTGGCCACGTGATATTCGAAACAAATCGAAGATTTATTTTATACTTTGCCGGTTTTTCACTTGGTATTCTATAGAATCCCTAGAAAATATGTGAGTTATGAACCCTTTCATACATTGCTGGCTGCGCTATTTTTAAGCATTAAATACAATGCATTGACATTCTATAGAATAACGGATTTCAATCTTTGACGGTAACATATAAATGTTACTGTTAAAATTTGATAAGTTAGTGAAAGGTAGATAAAAGAAAAAAAAAGCTTGTTATTACAGTAAAACGACACAAATATGTACGTCAAAAATCCGAACACACTAGCATGAAGTTTTAACACATAAACAATAAAAGTTAATTTTTGTTACATTTTGCAAAAAAATGTAATTATATACTGTATTGTTTTGTACTGCAGTTGTAGGTAATACACATTCAGGTTGAAGAAAACATTTTATTTCATTAAATGGCATACATTCTTAAACGGTATTGTCTTGGTTATTTTTGACAATACGAACAACTTGATAGTCAGAGCTGCAAATGGTATCACTTAGTTTGGATATTTGACGTTTCACTGTATCTAACGTATGCTATGTACTCAAAGCTAACAGCAGCCTCTTAAAATTTTCTCTCAGCATAATTAATCGCCGGTGCAAAGTTCCGAAGGAAGTTTGAACGTAGTCCGCCAAGCATTTGTTAATACAATATATCTATATGTTCAATTCATGTGTGTTCATGTCCATTCTAAAAATCCACAATTTACGTCGGATCTTTACCAAATTTGGCCCACAGGTTTCTTGATGCTCTAGAACTTACATGGAGGGGTGGGGGGTCGTTCCTTTGTGAAAAACACAACCCCCTATGTGATATTTTCCTATGAAAATCCGCACTCTAGGATGGATCTTTGCCAAATTAAGCACAGAGGTTCTTTGATGCTCATAGACTCACATCAGGATTTTCCTTACAAATTTAATTTACATTAGACATTTGCCAAATTTGGCACATAGGTCCTTCGATGCTCAAGAATTCCCATAGAGGGAGTTTTCACCTTCTATAGGGTTTGGCTTCCTTAGGGGGATTTTTGCCAGAAAATCAGTGAAAGGGAATGTTTACGCCTATTAATAACAATTAACAACATTTTTTTTGAGTTAAAAAAGAAACAAACCAAACAGATCTAAATTTAAATTTTGAGTTGTAAAATTGCTCACATTGACGGGAAATTTTATTTATTTTTTTTTTCTTTTATTAAAGCCTGATTGTTGAAAATGCGTTACTTGACACAACCTTTCTTTTCGAGGTGGACCGTGCAACGCTTGGCCACGCAGCTAGTATAAAATATAAAACATAAAATGCTTTGTTCGTATTTTTTATGCATTAAATACCCTTTTTTCACGCTTACTTTTTACTTTTTTCTATATCTAATATATAGAAGAAAGTATTGGTTTCGTGAAAATTTTCGACCGTCGAATTTTGACGGATTTGCACGTTTTGAGGTGCGCTGAGTCCATTTGACTATTTTTGGAAAATGTCTGTCAGTGTGTCTGTTTGTGTGTCTGTGTGTGAGTCTGTATGTGTGTGACCAGTTTTTGTGGCCGCGCTAGAGCAAAAACTACTGCATGAAATCGAACAAAAATTTTTTCACATATATACCACCATGTGAACTGGTGCACCTGACTTTGTTTAGCGAATTCCTCCAAGGGGGGGGGGTGGAGCAATCGCACGTGTTCTGCGCGTGGGTGATTGCTATATCTCAGGAGGTAACCGGCAGAATCAAACGAAAATTGGTCCATAGGTGGACCCTACTGAGTACAGGTGCTGATTCAATTTGCGTGTCAATATCTCGAGGAGGGGTGGAGCAATCGCACGTGTTCTGCGTGGGGGTGATGGCTATATCTCAGGAAGTAACCGGCGGAATTAAACGAAAATTATTCCATAGGTAGACCCTACTAAGTACAGGTGCTGATTCAATTTGCGTGTCAATATCTTGAAGGGGGGTGGAGCAATCGCACGCGTTCTGCGCGGTGGTGATTGCTATATCTCAGGAAGTAAGCGGAGGAATCAAACAAAAATTGGTCCATAGGTAGACCCTATAGAGTACAGGTGCTGATTCAAATTGTGTGTCAATATCTCGAAGGGCGTGGAGCAATCGCACGTGTTCTGCGCGGGGTGATTGCTGTATCTCAGGAAGTAACCGGCGGAATCAAACGAAAATTGGACCATAGGTAGACCCTATTGAGTACAAGTGCTGATTCAATTTGTGTGTTAAAATCTCAAAGGGGGTGGAGCAATCAAAAGTGCTTAGTTTGTCATTGCACCTACTGTATCTCGAGAAATATTGCTGAGATTTGAATGAAATTTGGAATAACACTAACCCAATATGGAAGCAAGCATCGATTAAATTTTGGCGCCAATCGCCCCAGGGGGAGGGTGGGGTGATTTTTGCGCTTAGTCAACAATGCGAAAAATTAATTCATTAAAAAATCGCTTTCACGCTATTTAATTATCAAAACAGCTGAAAACTTTCAATGATTTGAAAATTTTAACTGTTGCCAGTTTCTTTTTACTAACAAATAAAATATTTGCAATTAATCTAAACAAGGCTTTTGCAATGATTTCCAATTTCGCTCATTGATTCTGCATTTGCAGGGTTATTACGATAATTGGAAAATTGGAGCTGTCTCCAATTATTCGGGCGAGTACGTATTTTATTTTGTAACTGGAATTCATAAGATAGATATAGAAGAAAGTTTCGTGACGGCCACGACAGCTAGTTATTAAGTAAAATAAAAAATGGTGAAGATGTGAAAACGCTTTAAACTAAAGATATTTTACAGAAAAAGAGTACTGGCTTTTCAATAAGCATTTTTTTTTAAGAACCCAGTTTTATTAAAGAAAATACGGAAATGATAAAAATGTGCAAACGCTTCAAGCTTAAATTATTTCACATAGAAAGAACACACCCTTTTCCCTAAACAATCAATCTGAGAAACGTGGTTCCAAAAATTGCTATGTTTTGGCAGACATGATATAATAAGATGCACTGTCATACATTCCCAGTTCTATTGCACATAGTGTTTTCATGAGAGAAAAAACAGAGAACATGGGTATAGTGCCAAATTATGTCCCTGCGGTGCAGATATATGTCGGCTTCTGTTTGGCAGTTTTGAAAATTTTTAAATGGGAAAAACCGAATCTAAGCTCAAAATTTCATGCAATGATAAAATGTTATTTTTTTTTTTATGTTCGCACTGCTCCTCTGCACTTTTTTTGCTTTTTTTCTGTTTCACGAAAGAGTTTGCGCAAATAAGCTGCCAGCAGTTTTGAAAACTAGGTACAAGGAGATTTACACATATATTAGACTGCATCATTTGTTCAAATCTCCTAAAAGTTTAGATAGTCGCTATCTGAAAAGTAGTGTTTGGGGATGATTTTGTTTTTACAGCTTAATTCTTGGATAAATGAACTTCTGAATCGGATGGACTGAGAATTCTCTATCGGTAGTACTAAACTGCTAGTTCATTTTCAGTTCTGTTGAGGCCTTTACGATTAACAATCTAATTTGCAATGAAAATGAAAAATATTTAATTAAAATAGTTTTGCTTCCATAATTATGTATGTGGTAAACAGGGCTTCTTGCCGTACTTTTTTCTTGCTGAAATTCAACCCGGTTCAACTAAATAAAAGAAAATAATAATAAAATAAAAGGAAATTGGTTCAGTTCCAGTTTTCGTTTCGCCAAAAATATCGGTTTTCGGTTCAGTTCTAAATGAATAACAACAAAAAAAGTACTAGTGTGAATCAAAGCGGGAAATCAAGAAATAATGTACATGTAATGAGGATAACTATTTGATTGACGTCAAATTAGAAAATGTATTGATAATTTGGTTAAAGTAAAAAAATGAGTGAAAATAGTTCAAACTAATTAAATTGATATGTTTTTTGGTTCAGTTACGGTTCAGAGCCGTGATGGTAAATGAATGCGTCAATTACCCTTTTTTTATGCTACAAGCAATTTTTATTTTGCAAACGTATAATAAAATTAGAAGAAAATAATCCTAAGAACTCGTGTAAAAAAATTGAGCACAAAGTTTAAATCATAACTTTAACGACGCACTTTCAAGTAAATAACGAAATAACGTTAAGAAAACGATTGGTGGAGTAAGATACAGCCGAAACCTTTGGAGCAAATTCTGCCACTTTTCTTCCATTACTGGCTATAACTGCATTTTTGAAGAACATTGTCAGCCATTCGTGTACATTCCCTGGATGTTATATCCCCAAAGGTTTTCTGTAGCACTTAGTTGCTTGTTTTATAGGGCTACATCATCGTTGTTATATTGTTAGTTTTGATCAGTGTTTAATCACATGAACATTATGGATACTAGTATTTTATCATTAGAGAAAAAGTAAGCACTGCTGAAGAAACTAGCAGAAAGCAATGAAGACTGCTGTATAAAATTATCAGAGATCAGTCAACTTTTTCGTTCTTCAAGAAAAATCTTTTGAAATATTGTTCCCAGAAATGCTTGATACAATCGAACGAATCGCGAGAGCAAGTTGATCGCAATTATCTCTTATTTTAACAAGGAAATCAAAAAAAAAAAAAAAGAAAAGAAAAAAATAGAAAGGCAAGAAGTTTTGTCAAGAACTAAACGAGCCTATTTTCCCGTATAACCGACATCGACTTTCTAGCATCTTATCAATATACTCTTAATTATTTGAGACTGCAAATTATGTCAAACACACCTTTTTAGTATTTAAAGCAGATTTCTAAAAACAAAACATACTTTTCTCATCGAATGAAATAGATATGTAAAAAATAAACAAACAAATAAATAACAGTTACAGTAACTTTTAAGCAATGTAGCTAATATATTTCTAAAAAAATCCTTAATTGCAATTAAATAGACAACTTAAGTTTTATATTTTGAATCCGTTGCCAATTATTAAAAATAAATATATAAATAAATATTCTTCAGAAAATGTCTAAAATGTTCTTTTAAATAAATAATTTTTGTTAGAAAAAAAATCGTTTGCCAAAATGATAATAATAATAATAATTATAAAACAAATAAAACAAATACACATGAATAAACAAAAAATCGTCTGCACAGATCTTTCTTTTAAGAGTACGAGTCAGTCATTTGTTTCCCAGCCGGCATGTATGTCATGTTTTCTGAGTCAGTTAGAGTCTAGGATTCGGAGTCGGAGTTGAAAAATCGCAGTCGGAGTCAATAGCCAGAGTCAGAGTCAAAAGCTCACAAATTCTAAAATTGGGAGTGGATCATTTTTTTCTCGAGCCTGCATTTCTACAAATGGCTACGGAGTCGGGGTCAGAATCAGGGATTCTGTGTCAGAGTCGGAGTTTACGAGTCGCAGTTTACGGTCGGAGTCAGAGTCGAAAGCTTTAAAATTCTAAAAAAAGTAATCAGTCCTTTTTTACCCGAGCCTGAATTTCTGTCACAATTTTGGAGTCGATAGACGGAGTCGGAGTCAAAGGTTCTGAAATTCTACTAGAAGTCGGTCATTTTTTGCGTTCTTGCATTTGTGTTACGACTGCAGAGTCGGAATCGAAGATTCGGTGTTGTAGTCGAAGATTTGGAATCAGAGTCCTTAATACAGCTTATTCAAAAAAATGTTTTCCATACATTTTTCATGAAGAGCATTTTCCAACAAAGCTTGCTTGAATTCAATCCTGTTTTAAAGTGCGGAATTTTACATTGGTCTTTAATTTCATCATAGGTGCTAATGTTAAGTTTTTTGAACTGTTCAAAATTGAATAAAAAATTGTTCAAATCAAAAGGAAACATAGGAAAGAGGTGTCCTTGCCAAGATCTTTCGATCAAAAAAAAGTTTATTTCATTCGGACGGTTCCCTCACAAGTTATTAAGTGGGGACAGGTTGTTTGAACGGTTCAATGTTGAAGGAAAACTTGTTCAAATCGGAAATTTAAATGCGGCTGTAAATTGGATCGCTCTTAAAGTGAACCTTATAACAGCACGTAACAACTAATAAGCTCTATATAAATGATGATATCGGGGCTTAACTAATCTCTAAAATTTGGGGAATCTCAGTCTCGTTTCGGGACCTCACTTTGGTACGAAAATCTTTAAATTCTATACACATTAAAACAAAACTCACTAATGCTATAAATATTACAGTTGAACCTCGCTAAAACGAACTCAAAGGGACCTTTAAAATTGATTCGTCTAAGCCGTAGTTCGTCTTACCCGAAACAAAATAAATTGTGTTACTTGTAAATGCAATGAACGGGGATCGCAAATATCATTGCAGTAACTCGTTTTAAGCGTGTTCAATTTAAGGAGGTTCGACTATATTTTCAAAAGTGTCCCACATGGCAAAAATTTACTTTCCCCTGCCATCACTTCCACCCATCTCACTAATATATGATCATTTTGTCTTGCAATTTTGGTTGCATTGCAATTCTATAGATAAAATTTATCAGTTCATAAATTAAATATAATAAAGTTAATTCTAGAAAATTCGGTCAAATTCCACACACTATAGTGTGTCGAGACCCCATTTTATAATATTTGTTTCAAAAGTTATTCTTAATATGTTATTTAACCGAATTTGACATTTTGCATTCACTTAAAAAAATGCATTATAAAAAGCTTAACCACCTTGCAGTTTATGACGAGATATCTCGTCCTTTAACATGTATTCCTGGGACTGTCCAACCGCAGAGTGGTTAAAGTACGTTTTTTAATCTCACTTTTCCGTCATTTTTTTATACCTTCTGAAAATTATGAGGGGAAGCTTTATCTTCCTGAATCTTACCCAGAACCCAGCCTTGGATAAAAAATTATGTATTTAAAATTTACTGAACGAATTAGAACTCTCTAAAAAAAAACGGATGACGTTCATTTATCCGTGAAGATATTTAAATTTGATTAGTTTTTCACATAGATTATTTTTGACTCTGATTTTAACTTGCGCTGACGCTGTAGGAAAAAAAAGGGCTAAACACTTTTTGGAAATTAAAAGTTTTACGAACTATTACAAATCTTCAAACTTTTTTTATTTTTTTAAAGGCTTCGAACTTCAGCCGAAAGAACAAATTTTATTCAGGGTAGCTTCTTAGACTCTTTCTAATTGTACCAATCGATACAGTGATTCTTTCGTATATAAAAGGAACTTTATGTCTTCTAAAATGGAAACGAAATCGGCATGGAAACTTTTTTCTTTCAAAACCCCCCTACGACCCTCTCCGGGTGCCAAATAAACTACCAGCTTAATATGTTGAAGGTCTGATGTAAACTGAATTTATAAAGAACATATATACACACACAGAGAGACACACTGTTCTTAATTTGCATAAAATATTTATTAACGAATTATTTAATTTATCTATTCGGCAACAGCTTTATGTATATTAACAAACTGCGTAAATTAGTAGTCATTTGTTTCGCTTAATCATTGTAAAAGACAACCATTAGTCTTTTTTACTTGCACTTCAGAAAATCTCGTTTTGCAATACTTCAGAGTTTTTATTTCTTAAATTAATGAATTTTTACTAGAATTTTCAATATACACTACTAAGCTAAATTAAGTACTATAAGCAATACTGTACCAGAAGAAACATGGAAAACAAGGAAACACACCGTCGAAGAACCGTTTGCTGGGCAAAGGTAGTATTCATTGTGTTTCGTTGATTCTAGAAGTCTAATGATGATAACTTCGGACATCCTTTTTTTCTCATTCATCCAATAAGCATTTTTAAAAATGAAGTACAATATTTTTTACTGATTACTCTTATTAATTCTTCTAGATTTTCTACCTCCACCACCACTTTCTTATAACATTTTTGAATATGAGCTCTTAGACTGTTATCTATCTTTCCTGAAAGTCAGTCACAACTTTTCTGAGACATTCTGTATACTGTACTACTACGTTCTAGTGTGAAGAAAATTCTTCCAATTTTTATAAAAATACCAAAATGGAAGATTTTTTAAAAGGTTGCTCTTGTATGCAGAGTTACAACTAAAACACTAACAAAGAAAATCTCCTTTCAGCTTTGCAAGAAAAGAAAAAGCAATGCTAAGCATAAAATGAAACATGATCTTTGCCGAAGAGCATGAAGAGTGAATGCAATGCATGTTTCAAGCTTTTGATAAAGTATTTTATCGACAAAGAGATTTTGAACTGTTTTAGAGGTGGCATTATGTTTCAACATCTACACGTAATGCGTTAGGGACTTAAAACTGGTTATGCGGAAGGGAGTCTAAGAGTGCCCAGTAAAATAAAACAAAGTAATTCTGCTTTTTTCGGGCTTTAAAATGTAAATGAGACCATTTTAATAATATTTCTTATGTATTGTGACTTAAATGAATTCATTAAAAGTGTTCGGGGAATTTTTAACGCTGCATTGGATCTTTCGGATGGAATGCGTGGTTCTTTTCTGCCTGACTTTTCTTGTACTGTAGAGAAGGGGAAAAAAAGGAAAGAAAGTAGGAAGTTGAAAAATCTACGCATAATGCTAAGCACCGACGGAATACATTAAGAAATGTTCGAGATTTCGGTGGTATTTTTTTTCACTTTGCCACCGCGATGTACTCTTTTCTCTACTGCTCCAACTGCGAAAATAGGAAAAAGTATCCCCTCGTGGGAATTTTCTCCTAAAGGGTTACAGAACAGGGGATGGGGGAGGGTGGAATTGCGAAGTGGTGTGGGTTGATATCGCTACTGAAGTATAAGAGCGAAAAGAAATAAAAATAAAACCTCGGAAGAAAAGAAACAAGTTTATGCTTTGCTTGAGTTTCGAATTAAAAGAGATTTTCTTATTTTGTTTCGATTAACATAAAGCTGAGGAAAACAATATGAATTTTATTGAAAGCTGAAATCTGAAGCATGAGGTTATTTTTATTCAATTTAGCACGTGAAGTGGAGAAAAGAATTGAGTTAACACTTGTATTAAAAGAAAGTGCAAAAATGACGTCTATGTTTATTAGCTACAGTTTGCAAGTTCGAGTTGTAAAAATTAGCTTTGATTTTTGCTTCTATGATCAGTTCTGTAACTAAGAGGATAGTTGGAGCTCTTTACTCCCCCCACCCTCTCCCCACCAAAAATAACCAAATGAGTAAAATAGATTTGAAGTCAAGTGGAAGTGCTCTAATTTAAGTTGTTGAAATGTTTATCAGTTTTTAAAAAAATATTTTTCCAGTTTTTTTTAGCTCGTTCTTATAACCATTAATAATAATATAAGAAATATGTGCAATATTTAACAACAGGGCCGTGCCAGTGTAATGAGAAAACCTTTATGTAAATTTATTCATTTTTTTCTATGTATATTTTTTGCTTTGGAGGAGAGATCGGCACTTAAAACTATAGCACAAAGATCTCCTTCTAAACTTCAACTAAATGAAAACTACAAGTAAATTATTAGTGCGAGACATGCCTTAAGGAATAAGTACGAATTCACACTAGAATTTAATGTGTTACTTAAATGTTCTTTTGAATAAACACAAATTGAAATTAAAAACATTAATTTTTAATTTTAGTTATCTACTGAACAAGCACGTGGGATTGTCTAAAACATGGATTGTCTTCACGTGCTCTTGCCTCTATTAGTATTTTTTCTTTTTTAAAGGCTGAATTGTGATAAGTAAAGTTAGTTCTCGTTTTATTTTTTCGTGAAGGACTTCTGTTATAATTTAATTTTTTAATTAAAATAACATTTACATAACACACCTCTTTCTAGTTCAAATGATTTAGTTTGGAGATCTCATTTGGAACTCAGTTTTCGTCAAGTCATTGAGCAAAATATGGGAAAGTGTTTAGTGGACCAAAAACAAACAACGCTGTATTTAGTAAACTATTTAAGCAATAAAGAAGTATGCTGTTGTCGTGTGCATAGTTTAACAAATACTACGCAAAGAAGGGTGCCATTGCCTCGAGGGAGGTTGGACTTCTTTATCAACATTTGAGGTAGCATAAGAAAGATTTACAACACAAAGGAGGAAATAACACCCAGGGCACCGGCGGGAATCGAACTCCCGATCTTTTACTTTCGAGGCGAAACTTCTATCTCTGAGACACCGAGGCCCCAAAAAAGACATATGTTGCTGGATATATACAATTTAAAACAATTAAAAACCTCCAATAATAATAAGACTAATAAAAATCATAACCACCATGGTGTTTACTAGAATGTTTCACTAACTGATATTATTTTCTGATAGAAAACATAATTAAATGCCTCTCTTGGAATCACCTATCCCAAACTCTGTTCAAAAGAATATTTAATTAGTAATTGTGCAATACTTGGTTGTAAACCGTATTGAAAAATGTATCTTAAATGTTAGCCAGTATAGTCTTCCGCATGGTATTTTGGCAAAAGGTTTATATTTATCGTTCTTGCCCGCATATGAATTTCAAGTGATTGTGTTTTGATTCACAGACAGAATTGTATTTAATGCAAGTCCAGCTTACTAGATATATGTTTCTAGATAAGATGGGTATTTTGATTTAATTTCCTTGAAATCATTTTAAAAATTCTAAAAAGTCTAATGGTATTATATTTAACATCTGTAACATTGACACTTCAAAAAATATTTTAGTATTTTTTGCTATGAAATATTTAACTGGAAACATATCCTTTATTTCAACCTTATGTTGGATGGGAAAGCACAAGCAAAAACCAGAAATAAAGTAGCTTACCTAAATCGTTTTTCAGAATCTTCATGGATATACTCAGACATTCCTACCCGTTACTTGATGTGTTTTTTTAATTGCTTTCCGTCTTGTACACGGTATACGTAACCATCTAAAGCAAGGTTTGACCAATGGAAGAAAAGACAAGAACCTGAAATTTAAACGCAATAATTAGTGAACTATTTCATAACATCTAAAGACTTCTAAGCTGCAGCCAATTTTATTTTTATTTCACTTTATTGTAAATGGGTTATAAAGGGCGAAATGCTACAACCGGGCAGTGAAATGCTATTGAAATGTAGAGTGAAAAAGCTGTTACCAGACTAAAAATAAAATTAAACAGAAAAGGCATTTAAGAAAAAAAAAAGGAAATTTAGGTTTGTTAAAGTTAGTATACTCGAAATGCTCTATCGGGGCTTTAAAATAATTTGGAAATAATATCAATGAGAAGTCTGTCACACATGTATACCAGAAATAAAAAGATAAAAAAAGAAATATATAGGTACATAAAGTAATTATAATAAAAATTAAGACACTGCTAAATGAAAAACTTTTACATACATATGTAATAAAAATGTAATATTAGCTGAAGACTTTTCATGACATTGTACAATGCTCAAAGTTATCATTGTATTCCTGCAATTCAAAAAACCCGCTGTGTTTGACCGTTACTAGCAACTAATTCTCCATTCGTGTTACGTAAGCATCGCGTCAGTTTGAAAACTTAGAGCATCCTTTGTAGCATTACTAGCTGTATTTAGTACGCAATTTGTACTCTTTCTGTTCGATAAATTTTAAATACTATTTCGCATAGTAAAACTGATTGAAAGAGATTTTAAATGTTACGTTTAAATTGAAAACAAATGCCTGAAGTATTGAAATATTTTTTTTAAAATCAAAAATGAGTTTTTTTCTTTACAGCGTAATTGTGGTGACAACTTCTATAACAATTATTACTTTTATCCATTAAAAGTAGGTGTGTGTGTATGCGCATAACATGCTTCCTGGGGAAACAGTAAAGGCTATAAACATGAAATAAAGTATGCAGTTTCGGTCGGTGGTGAGTACCTCATTTCCAGATTTTCGGTAATGAGAAAAAAAGTTGTTCAGTGTTTTACGCGATTTTTAACATTTTTCTCTTCTCTACTAATAATAAAGCTGAAGGTGTGTGTGTCTTTCTTTCCTTCTGCCTGTCTGTCTGTCCGTCCGTTCGATCGATTTTCTTAAAATATGGCACAAAATTAGTTCTTAGCATGGATGTGTGTATCTCGAAGCGATTTTTCGAAAATTCTATTTCGTTCTTTTTCTATTCTTATTCTTAGCTCATTTTTCATACAAATTTAAAGAAATATTTCATACACATTTTCAAATTTTATGTCATTCGAAAGCTTAAAATTTTCTGCTAAAAATGATATCAATTAGAAGTTTCTACGAACATTAGAAGAGCTGTAATAATTGTTTTTAGAGTCCCGGAAATTCAAGGCTTACCTAGAGCAAAGCAAGCCAAACGATTCTAAAATGGTTAAACTCGAGAATAAAATTTGAAAATAAAGATAAAATGAATTATTTTATCACAACCGGAAATGAACTTTTCATGTTGTTACCATGGTTACGTTTTAATACCATTTTTTGTTTCCTTTTTCAATTATTAATTTTCAAAATGTATTTGTTTTAAGCTCATAGCCTTATTAAAATGAGTTTTTTAACTGTTGGAAAATAATAGTCTGTTTTTTTTCTCAGTTTTTAAGAAATTGAAACTCGGTAAATTATAAAAATATCGTATGAATTGCGATATTGCAACGTTCTTTCTAAAGTGTGTCATTTCGGAAATAGTATTATTTTGTTTTTGAAGTTAGGAAAGAAAACTTCCTTCTTTTTCTAAACTTTGATAAGATTTCTGTTGGTTTCTGTGAGCAACAAAATTGTTTTGATTTTCTCTATTGGCTTATTTTTGTGCACCTTCCCTTGGGGTTGCATTCGAATATCCCCAAGAGGGTGTTTTACCACTTTTATGTGGTAAATGAGTGTTAATTTCAATGCAGACAAAAGTGATATGAATTGGACCGACCACTTGGCAATACATCGCCAAGCTTTTGATCACAAAGTGTTTGACTCCAATTTGGCGACATACTGCCAAGTTGGCGACAAATTTGGCGGTTTTTATTTTTTATTTTTTTGTTTGAGTTCAATTTGGTGCTATTGGCGATTTTTTGCGAAAAATCCACTGAATGACGTTAAAATCGGTGATATTTAGGAGATTAATCATTGTAAAACATTCTTTTGCATTGTTTCGTGGCAAACTAGGGATGTAAATGTTTGAATTGTTATCTTGCTCACTCCAAGCACTATTTTAGCACTTAAAGCATCTACTAAGAAATTTACACGTAAAATGACGTAGTGTGGGGGTCCATATCAGAATTTTTTCTCTACTTTGAAGGAATTATAGTTGAATTATAACTAAAATAGTGTTTTTTCTGCTATATCAATTATTTTTCAAATGAACTTTTAATTTTATACCACGGGCAAAGCCGTGAGGATACTGCTAGTTAATTTATAGAGCTTGAATTAATTGTTGTGTAAATGTACTGTTATAAATAGCGATACTCAATTTCAATCGTCAGCTAATTGATAGGTGCATAGATATTCACTGAAACTATTTTTACGGCTGGCAAATTTATTTAAGCAGCCACCAAAAATGGTTGTCTTTACGTAAAAAAGCTGAATGGCATAACAAGCGAATTGCACAAAAATGTGAAGAATGATATTTTTTTTTCCGGGACGTCATTTCAAGTTTTTCCAGGGGGGGGGCAAGGGTCCAAACATAATGCAATTTCACCGGAAAACAAAAAACCACGCCCACTTATATGTAAATACATTGATTTCTCAAAGCCCCCCTGCCCCCTTAAATGACGGGCCTGTTTTTAGGTGCAATTTAATATATTTTTACTAGTCGTTTTATAAAATATATCTTAAAAAATCATTAGAAAGAATCAATTTTAATCATAAATGTTTTAAAATCTATTTAAAAATTCAATTCACCTGTATTTACTTATTTTCACGCAAAGGTAAAATCGTGTTTATCAATTTTGTAGTAAATCGTACTACTCCATTCAGAAATGTAATTTAATACCTTCTTCTTCTTTTCATAAAAGGAAATATTTATATATAACACAGGAAGAGTGTGCAGGAGAAAAACCAAATGTCATTTTTTTTTTTGTTCGACATAAGCTCAGTATGGCAACACTAAGAGTTTGTACAGCAGCATTTGTTGCTTTATTGAAACAGGAAAGAAAAGAGAAGGATCAAGGCAAAAGTCATATGAGGGATAATGAACTTTTAAACGTGGTTTTCTCTAACAGCGAAAATATTAACATTTTGCCTTTATTTCCCATTCTCTTTATATGAAATGTATCCAATAGATGCTCCTGAAGAAATCATCTTTATGAAACTTTTAAAAAAAAGTTAATTACAGGTTAAAAACAACGATATTTGAAGAGTTAAATATTAAAACCTTTTAGGATATGATATTCATCTTTAAAAATATTGAAATACTTTTAAGCATATCACCTAGTAACGTTAAGGTTGAAAGAGTTTGGAGTTGGGTAAAAGCACGATTGGAGATCAAAACACACCAAACGTTACCTTTATTAAGATATGAGATATCTCTGTCTAAAATTTTGATTCCTTTAGAACTATCGATTTGGGATGAAAAGAGTCATGTGAAAGGAGAATCCATTAGCATGATTCAATTATTTCCAAGTTGTAAAAAAATATTCATACATTTTAAAGTAAAGTTTATTAAATTTTGTATGTTTAATTTGTGTTGCATTACGTCTTTAAGAATGATAAATGGTCTTTTACTGAGATTTATTGCAGTGGTGTTTTACCTATATGATTGTTTTCACACAGTTGCTTCTAGAAAAATTAAATTTGGAAAATGTGTTGATTATATATATCGGGTCATTTTTACGGTAACGGCAGTATAAACTTTGCTTATGACACCCTAAAAAGACTCCGAATAGGCTCAATAATTGTTTTGTTGCATGAACTTTCTGAAGAACATGAACTCCTTCTCTGCAAATTAATTTTGCAGATTTCCAAAGGAATGTTGAATTATAATTTTTTTCTCAGCAATGGACGTATTTCGTCCGTTACTGAAACAAAATCAATATTTCTGGAAATATTTTCAAAAATTTATTGCATTGCATACATGCAGAATCCATGTTTTCCATATCGTTCATACAATTAAACAAGAATCTAACTTACAGTTATTTTTCTATTTAGCGAATTTAAAGACCACAAAAATTGTCCAATGCGTACTTAAAAATATGTTTTGGAAATAATAATGAAGGGTTTGGGTCTGCAAAAAGTCGCATTTAAATAGGGATAGTCGATAAACAAGTAAGAACCAGCTGTAATGGGAATCTTCATAGGGTGTTTTGTGCAACAAATGCGATTTCTGTTAAAATGTAACTACCCGTCGGTTATTGAGGAATCAGTAATCTCAAAGGGTGTATTAGCCACTTGCTTCAAAATAAAGCTTTGAATTTTTGAATACTTCTAGCTTCTTCTATAGCCAGAAAGTACACCTCTATCACTAAGACTCGACAAAAATTTGTTTCAAGATGGCTTGCAACAAATGTCCTCTTGTTTTCTCCAAATATCCCAAACCAGCGAAATGCAACTATTCCCATTAAAATCAACTTCCTTCATTTTAGAAAAAAAAATGGAGGGAACAAATGTCCTCTTGTTTCCTCCAAATGTCCCAAACCAGCGAAATTCAACTATTTCCATTAAAATCAACTTCCTTCATTTTAGAAAAAAAAAATTCTTACTCTCATAATTAACTCTTTATTACGCACTTAACGTTAACCTCATTACTTACATTCGTTTAAACTCTAAACCATATAAACATTTATTTAAACATATCGATTTCAGGTTTTAGTAGCAATCTAAAGTTTAGTTTGCTGTTTAGCTATTTCTTTTTGTTTTGAGTGACCACCAATTAACTTTTTTCTACTGGTCAGTTTGTGACCAGCAAAAAATAATAAAGAATAACCCCGTGTGTGTGTGTGTGTGTGTGTGAGCGCGCGCTTGTGCTTGATATCTCATAAATATATTGCGAAAAACATTCAGCGAAGGCCAATAATACTTGAAGATCTAAGAGATATGATAATTGAATAGGAATTTATAGCTCAAGACGTTAAGGGAATCAAGATCGGAACATTTTTCTGGTTTTCAATTGCCAGAAAGAAGTAATTTTATTGATGGCTACTCTTTTTTTCTCAAATAGTCACTTCCTTTCCTCCTAATTTTTATTAAAAATTAAACACTAATAATTTTGGGAGAAAAGGCACTTCAAATTAATAAAACCATAAAAAAATACGTACAAGTGTTTACGTATGTCAAACTCTTTGACGGATTGGAATGCATAATATTATTTTAAGTGAGCAAGCAATATTTAACGAGAAGATAACAGCAACCTCATTAAAAAACTAATTAAGGGTAATTTTCCTGAATTCACAAATTAATTCTTGGCTAAAGTGAAAATTAGTTTAAAGAACGGATTACTTTCCATATTGTGATCGGCGAAAAATTTTCATTATTTTAATTTTAAAAATTGCATGAATGATTACTTTATAAAATGAAGATGCGAAAAAAAAAAAAAAAAACCTACCAAAAATTTTTCTTTTCTTACTTCGCTTCCTCAGAAGAGAAGTTGCAACACCGTAACCAAAAGATAAAGGGGAGAATCTAGAGGTGTTGATTCTTTAGCGCCTACGCTAGTAATTAAAAAATATAAAAAAAGTCTCCTCACCGCATGCTAAGCGATAAGGCTGACCTTTTTTTTGTAATGAAGACAGAAAAACAAAAGAAAAAAACAATGTTCGTTGCTTAAACATACCCAAAGGTATTTGTGGGAGCTATTTGTTACTTTCCGGACAGCTATTTGTTTACTTTTAGTAGCTGGTACTTTTCTTTTGTGAAAAGTTATAACTTTCAGATCTCCATTAACTTAATGTTCAAAGTTTAAGAGCAAAGTTATCCGCTCAAAACGTAAACTAAAGTTGTCTTTTTATCCTCCAGTATCGCGGCAATGCATATATCTATATGCATTCATACGGGCGTGTATACCTCAACGGTAAACACAGCAGTAATTAGGCTTATCTACCTCAACGATGACACACTGACGTCTTGCATCGCTGGCCAAGTGTGTGTAGCATCCCTTGGGGCAAACATTAAGCAAGGAGGTTTACATTTCCAGCCACCAAGGGTCTCCCTTATCTCCCCGATTCACTCTATATATTGGCCCCTTAGCAAAACTGATTCCTAGGTTGCTGATATTTTTTTTTTTTTGCCTTGTGTAAACTTTATCTACATGTTTGTTTCGGTTATCTGAGATATGTAATGCATGCACTGGTAATATACGAGTGGTAAAAAGAATACATTGGTCGGAAAATAAATGCCTTTATGTGTCATTAACGCCTGTACAATATATGCCCTCAGGAAGTAGGGATAATGTGGTATTCACGAAGTAAAAGGCGACATTTTTTCCTCTGTCCTTAATCGACTTTTCACCATTTATTCTACTGGAAGTTTGGTAATAATCACTTTCTGAAATTGATAAGAACCAACTTTCGTTTTTTTCAATTACTTTTCTTCCCATTTCTGTTGCATTTACCTTTTTTCCCCGCATTAATTTTAAAGATATTTGTTCGGTATTGATCGAAGAACTCATTATGCAGGTCTAGGAAGATGTTTAATGTCTTAAAATATTATGTACGATTAAGGAGTAACAAGTCGTTTGCTTATGTATTACAAAATAAATTCCAATGAATATCAGCATAAATTTATAGTCGAAGAAAACTTATATATACATTAGAATACCTTAAAAAACTGCAACAGTTTGATGAAAGTAGAAACATGATTGATCTATTAACTTTAAGCTAGCACTTTAGTTTATTGGAGTATCATGTATGACATAAATTTTGGAAGGTATTATAATTAAAATAGCTTATGAAATTAAAAAAATAATGTCTTATCATATAAAATGTGCTCTACGTAACTAATTTCTAATACAAAGTTTGCTTTAATATTGTTGTCAAAAAACTCTTATATTAATTAAGAAGAATAATTTAATTGTAAAAAAAGAGACAAGACTGGTTTTTAAAAGGAATAGTGTTAAAATGTTAAATATTGGCGGAATAAAAATAAATGAGTGTTGTAGTTTTAATTATTAATGTACTTATTTTTATATAACTTTAACTTTGATTTTTTCTTAATCACATTTTCCTTTTGTATGATAATCTGTTTCCCGAGTATAATTCCGGAGTTGGGCACGGTGGACTCAACCTTCATCAATTCAATGAGCAAATAAAATGCGTACTAAGCGTGTGTAACAGGGACGTCATTTCAAGTTTTTCCAGGGGGGGGGGGGCAAAGGGTAGAAACACAATACAATTTCACCAGAAAACAACAAAAATTACGCCCACTTATATATAAATACATTGATTTCTCAAAGTCGGGGGGGGGGGGGCGGCAAATAACTCCCCCCTGCCCCCCCCCCAAATAACGGGCCTGTTTGGGAACTAAACACTTGGGGGATCCACGTTTGGCTGACCGTTTAACCGGGACGTCTGCGTTGCACCCGAGAGCCCTCAGTCAAGAAAACTGAGCTGGACACAGTAGACTTTGGCCCCCAACGGTCTGTTGTGCCACTGAGTTTATTTTATATCTATCCATTTATAACTGTTGAATCAGTTATATAAATAGTTTTAAAAAATGCTTCCTTTCGATTAGGTAGCAATTAAAGTTACACGTTTAAGCTCAAGCATTAGTTTAAAATACATAGTATGAAATTATGTAAAGGTAAATTTACTTTACGTGTAGTTAACACTTTTACTAATATACCATAACTTCAATACTTCTCTAATAAAATTATCACCATTGTGACAATTGGAAATGACTTACGCAATAAACTACTACTTTAAAGCTATTTATTTATTTTTAGAATTTTTTTTTCAAAAATGACCTCTATATGAGGAACATTAACGCTCATTTTTGTTTACTACATGACTCAATACTCAGAGACGCATTTTTGTACACCAATAGGAATTTAATAAGTTTAAACTAAATAAAAAGCTCAACATTAAAGTTAAAGCAATACAAAATCCTTTAAACCTTTTTGAATTGATCTTTATCTTTGATCATCAATATTTTGTGTTTTAGCAACGACAATTTCTTAAATACCTTATAATTTTTTATTTCGGTACTTTTCATTGTATGTACATCATGGCACATTTTTAATTATTTTTATTTTCGCCAAGGTTGAAAGCAAAAAGTCTCCAAGCTAAGTGACTTCCCTATGACGGAAAAGTACTTCAATTTCCAGTAAAAAAAATCAGAAGTGTATTGAAATCATCTGCAGCAGTACTGTGGTACAACGATCTGGAAAAAAAATCGGAGCACATTTGAAGAAATGAACTCTCTGTACATTTTTAGAGTCGAATCACGTTCATCATAATGAGTTTCTGATCGGCGTAACGTAATTTTCATTATATGTAGTGAGACTCTGTGTGTGTATATGTATGTATGAGTTAATTCATCAATTCTAAACCTCATCACGTACTATTTCTTTGCGACTACTTATAGTATTACTAAGACCATGCGCTCTGTCAGAATTACTTCTGTCTCAAATGATTTATTCTCTTCCTTTCGTTAAATATCTCATGATGAAATGAATGGTGTGACATTAAGGAAGTGCTTCGTTTGTTCTTATGCTGTGGTGGAAAATGTTAACTGTTTCAAAAAAACAATGAAGCAATAGAAAGCAGCTTAAGTGCATGAGAAATTAGTGTGGTATTTTTTTCTGTTTCCAAGTTTAATGCTTATTTGGACGGGGTAGAATGATAGTAATGTAAAGAAGAAAGTTTAAAATTTGAGCTAAGCTTGGATTAGGACTTCTTTTTAAAAAAGGCGTTCCTTGTAGCGCCGAAACGCGTGTCTGCAGTATCCCAGCGTATTTGTGCTTCTTTAACGTTGTATTTTACTTTACATGAAGTAATAGTTAACCTACATGAGTGTAAGCATGAGCAAGTCATATAATAGTGTTGTATAATGTATATATCTTTTTAATTTAAACTTCATTTGGATTAGTTAGAATAATTGTGGTGCAAATCAAAAATATTACAATTTCATGTTACTATGGGTTTAGGTTCTCCTTTAGTTACTGTATTAGGTAGGGATGCACCGATAAGCGAATTGGCCGATTACCGATTACCGATTAATCGGCTGAGACGATTAATGATAAGGATGATTGTTTTTCTACTACCAATTTTACCATCACTGTTTTTTTATCAATTAAACAATTCCAAGTTTAGAAATAGTAATTTATTTCTGGGAGAAGATTTTTTTTTTCCATTTTCCTAGTTTTCACAAAATAATTTCCATATTTTATCAAATTTCTTAGAACCAATTTTCATATTAGTGACAATAATACTATTAACACATTGTTAGTTATGTTAATTGGAAATAATAATTTATAAAAAAAAGAGGAGAGGGGGAGTGTGTGGTGAACACTCCAATTTAGGAGTGCTTTTAATTCATATATTTTAGTAATTAGTAGCAATTTAATTCAATACTTTTATTCTTTGAAAATTAGAGGTTATCTGAAATCACTGTGCTAAGGAGAAAACTATCGCCACATGAAAAATGTTGCATAGTTGTCTATGTATATTTATTCAAAGTAGGAGAATTAATTAAAAAGAAACTTTAAATCAACTGTGAGGATTATTGTTACTGTTAATAAAAATATTCATCATAGTTTCCTAGTGAAAGTATAGGGGAGAGTGGTAATGATTGGGCCATGGTGATGAATGGGCCACTAACAAAATATGAAAAAGTATTTGCATTAATTTTTTTTTGATGCCACCAATAGATGTAGCTATTTGTTCTACTAAACTCATCCAATTTTCATTTGTTTGCGCTGAGCCATTTTCAAACTAGAGTGGCATGGTCAAGAATCTGACTAAAAAGTAAGTTTTTCCCTTTTTAGTAAAACATTTCCTAGCTAAAATGTACCAAGTATTTCACTGCATACATATGTATAAGCTAGTCTTTACATATCTATAAACTAATCTTAAGATGTATTTTGATGTTATCTAAATTCAATGTACTCAAAAAACCTAAATGTATTCCAAAAGTATAGGTGGGGCTGAATGGGCCACTATGTCATGGTAATGAATGGGCCACCTAAATATTGTTTTTCTTCCTTTTCTTTGGATTTTCGCATTAATATGAAACACAACTGACTGTCATAGATAGATTAAGATTACTGTCGTCAAAATAGGTTTGTAGTAACTTCTAAATATAATTTGCAGATCTATATTATATTCCTATAGTACAATAGACCTCTGGTCGCAGTGCGTGGCTTGAAAAAGCCCCCCTCTCTCCTTCATATTATATTCCTCACAGTACAATTTCATTTTCTTTCTTGGTAACTTAAGTTAGATATTTCTTATTCCCGATGTCTAGTAAATTTAAAAAAAAATTTTGAATTTTGACAAGTTTGAAAATGAAGATGAAGTTTTTGAAAGTGATTTTTAATATTATTTTTGAAATATATAAATTTTGTTAAATCATAGTGTGTATTATCTGTTATTTTTTTATATATATTTGATGTTATTTATTTCTTACAATCTCATTATTTAGTCATTTTTCTGCTACAATTGGTATGCATCAGTTTTATTTTAATTGCATCAGTTTTGATGTTTATATAATTTTAAATCAGTATGATTTTGTATCATCATGTCAAGTGTCACATTTATTTGTCATATTCAGCGAATAAAAGATTAAATCCACATGTTTTCATTAAATTCATTTAGTGGCCCATTCATTACCTTCGATGGCCCATTTAACCCCATAGGTGGGGTTGAATGGGCCAAATTTCAAAATTTTTATTTTCTATTATAATTCATTATAGACAGGTGCTAATCCAACTTTTATGACTTTTTTAGATAGCCAGATAAGTAAAGTAACTAAAACACCAATTTAGAGTTAAAACAAAGTGTTGGAAAAAATTACAAAAATTCAAAACCAAAAAGTGGCCCATTCATTACCACTCTCCCCTACTTTACAGAATAATATCTGAAAAATATTTTCCAGCCGATTAATCGGTCCGATTTTGCCGATTATTAATAATCAACAAAGTGGCCGGTTATGGCCGATTAATCGGTACTGCCGATTAATTGGTGCATCCCTAGTATTCAGTGCACCAATTGCGCAAAAAGTTTTAAAAATTAATATAAAAAAACACAAAATTAAATAAGTAACTTCGTGCTTATAATTGTTTTTTACTAAACTGTTAAAGAGAGAATAATAATGATGTCCGTCAGAGTAATGTTGATGCCACTAAGTAAACTTACATCTAAATTTCCTTTAAATCTTTTAAAAATTAAAACTAGCTGAGCGGGTTAGAATGGCAGTGGTGTAAGGCACATTTTTTACAATTTGAGGTAATCATGAATTTGAATCCAAGGGTTAACTTCTACATTAGATGCAATTCGGCAAAATATATCAAAATATATGTCACTGGGCACTTACAAAATATGCTCACCAATCTAAACTACCGCTCAGGAGAGAATAATATTAATGTAAGTCAGTTTCCATTCTGCTAATTAAGCCAAAAGCTATAGTTATCTATATTTTGTTAATTCATAGCAGTCCTCGCGAATAATAGACTTTTTTTTTCATATAAATCCGTCGTAAATGTTGACTAACGGTGGTGTAAGTTATCTGAATGTAACTGAAAAGAAGTTATAAGTAGCTTTCAGTAAAGGTAAATCACAAAGAAAAACCTACAGTATCTTTGCTAAAAAATCGTACTCTTAAAGTTAAAATTTGTGGAATATTGATTTTTTTTTTAAATGCTCTTACCTAACCTTCATTTGCCAAAGTATATGTTAGTTATAACTTATGACTTATAACTATGTGACTTATAACTCTTCACGATTCCCATTCTGACAACGACGTTTATAAAAGTGGATGATTGATTACTAGTTAACAATAGGAAGCGGTGCATTAAATGCACAAATTATTGACGGATTAGACACATGCTTCGAGGTATGAAGGAATCCGCTTTTCAACGTAGGAAAATGCACGTTAGATAAAAAAATCATTTTTTAAAGACAATGGGGAAACAGTCGAGAGTTAAAGTAAGAAAATTTGCCCATTAATTAAACAATCAAGGCAAAAGGAAACCTGTAGCGAAAATTTATTATGTACTTGCATTCAAGAAACAGTTAAACAGTAAATTTCTCAAAAGCTCAGGTAAAAAATAAAATTCGTCTGTTCATTGTAAATAAAACCGCTGCTTAACATAATAGCAATCAATTAGATATTGGAAAAAATATTTAAAAAATATGGAATAAATAATATTAGTTGCATTAAGAGAAAGGCAAAACAAAGATAATTAAGGAGTAACAATTTAAAAATGATGACAAAAGAACGAACAACAGAATATTAAACAATAAAAATAAGAAGTGAAAAATGTAAAGACGCAAAAAATGAGTTAAAGATGATCAAAAGCTGTCAATCATACCACCAAAGTCCACAAAATACAGGGAACAAGAAAACAAGAATAAAGTTTAACAACATAAAGTTAACTAAAAAAAAATACGGAATTACTTTAAGATTATTAACTTAATTGGAACGATTCCTCAGAATGTGGGAGTATTTGAAATCGAAGGAGTTATTTGAATCGTAACAATATTGAGCGAGCTAGACCTAGTTAATTGTTGCTTTTTTGCTACAATGTGAGCGTTTAATACGTTACTTCTTAATGTTGATTTATTTTACCAAGATATTTATTCATTTCTTATGAATAACGAATACTCATTCTTAATTAGATACATAAAAATTTAGACAACGAGTGAGGAAGATAATTCGAGAACAACTTAGCACATGTATAAAACTATTATAAAAATAACTAGAAGAATTTGAAACGAAATATTTTATGTTGACTAAAACCACCAAAAATGTTTCCTATGAAAACTCCTAATTTTGAAAACCTCATATAGTTTCAATGGTTCCATGAACAAATTTTGAAAGAAAAAAAAAGCGATTCTGTAAGCTGTTGACAAATATTTTTAACTAGTAGCAGATTAACTTTAAGGAGAGCAAAAATTTTCCCCATAAACGAATAAATCTATTCACTGATCAAAATGTGCACTTTTACTACAAAATGTGCTGTGTATTTAGGAACTTCGCACGTAGATAAATGTATGTTGACCACTATTGATATCCAATCTCTTCCACTCTTCTCAACTTTAAAACGCTATAAATACCTTAAATACAGGAAAACTGCTAAAAGTTTTGAAAATATTAATTTTTTTCATCGCAGCATGTGTGGGATAATTACAATTTATGTTCCTACCTAGACTAACGATGTTCTTGAATCTTAATTTGGAGATTTGTTTTTCATTTAAAAAAAGGCATCAACTAATAATGTATAACATCAACGAAGAAGAATGACTAAACTTTTTGTATATTAAGTACAGTAATATACAAAATGTTTTGTATATTAAGTAGATATTCTGTACCAGGGGGACATGTTGTTGCATGTCCCCCTGGTACAGAACATCTAGACCAGGTCCACGAGACCATGTCGCTAAAGCAGCTCTACAAGTCCACGCTCTCCCTCTCCCCACAGCAGCTCCGCAGGGGCACCAATACACTCTAGGATGTGGGCAGGTGAAGCAGGACGAGAAAAATGGCAAGGCGAAAAAGTTTTGATGCCGTCCATGAATTTTAGTGATTTAGTATGGCTACTACGTAGTCTGGCCAAGGAAGTTGGCTCAAGTCTAGTTTCATACTCTGAAAGGGACATGCCAGGATATTTCCTGGCATACCAGACATGTGCAGGAGGAATTTATATAAATTCCAATATTGAATTTTCCTTTTATTAAAAAAAAAAATATTATTATATTTATCATAAAATATCAAATGAATTCAGTCAACTTTTGTGCTTGCTTCAAGTTTTCCGAGTACTTAAAATTTTCATACTAGTAATAAAACATAAATTGAATTCTTATCAAATCTTCATCTAATGATAAATTTTGCTTTATTTCCAGTCATTAGCACGCATTTAGCTGAAGAGTTATTCGTTTAACTAAATTAAAACTATGCAATACACCGCCAACTCGGTCATTTCGATCCATGGACTGCAGTTTCGTGCTTATTATGCACTTATCAGCATGGAATACAAAAGTAACCGAGTTGGAGGCGAATATTAATTTAAAATTTAAGAGGATTTTTGCTTCCAACTCGGTCACTTTCGTATTCCATGCTGATGAGCGCATAATAAGCACGAAACTGCAATCCATGGATCTAAATAACTGAGTTGGCGGTGTGCTGCATGTTCCTGCCTTAGCCCTTGCTTAGGGGCGGTTACTCACTGCTTTATAAATTAAAACTAGTTATAAAAATGATAAATCAATGAATATGTTTAAAAATTTCAATTCATGAATGAAAATCTTCATTATATCGTATGGAATAAAATATTTTGTCAAACGTGCATGAGAAAGTTATCTTTTAAAAAACGAATTGCAATTATTTCTATAAATTTAAAATATTTTACATAATACAACGAAGACCAAACTCCAAAGTCAAAATCAAACAGAGTCCACGTGCTTTGTAATCATTAAACCTTCTTATCCAGTTACAGTAGAAGCTGGAAATGCTCCCCGTTTCAATCCATATTTTTTCAATCAAACTCATGTTAAAGTTTTGCGTTATCACGGGAGACGGGGAGCTTTTGACAAAGCGTTGAACCGTTATAGAAGCAGGGTAGCTTTTTTTAAACGAATCGTGCTGCGTTAGAAGGTTAAGTACTTTAGTCAGAGCTCTTATTACCGTTATGCAGAATGGGTCACAAAAAAAAAGTAATGCTGGTCTGTATTTGGCCATATTTGAAACCACTTCTGCAGGAAGTTTCTTTTCGGAACCAATCCTGTAGCAAGTAAACAATTTATTTGCGGCACCACGTAATCAGCGCCACAAAATACGTAAGCATAAATAATTGTCATATGAGAACCAAACCATTGATTAGTGCAACAAAATAGACTAAAAAGTCAAAAAAAGTATTGTGAAACTTTAAGTAATTCAGAAGCAATTTTCTTCAAGTTAAGTGTCCGTATTTGCTGTTTGATATACATATTTAACGAAAAAAGTGTTATTGCTAATGCTAAACAACATGTCACATCATTATCAAAAACTATTCATGAAAATGGTTATGCACTTTTTTTACGTGTAATGCGGAGCAGCATACAGCCATAAATGCTTAGGTAGACCTTATAATACAAATTTTTAAAAATACACTTAAAAATAATTAATGTTACTTTACAAAGTTACACTTGACTACGATGTCGTATTCTTGTTAAGCATTTTACGATTCAGTATGCCTCAAGCTGAAGTAATTGAAATAATTGTTTTTTAATTATGTAATTAATATTACGAAAAATGCATCCGTATACAATAAGATATAATTAAAACTCTTTGTTATTAAAACATATTTACGTTCAATTGCAAACTTATAGTAAAATTCACTATCACTTACAAGGAATTTTCTCTTGGGAATTTTAACTGTTTGCTGCTTTCCTCACCTTTTATAAAAGCCAGCGCGTGTACTTAATTAAGGACTTTGATTTACTTTAAGCTTCATGAGACATAATTTAATGCAAGCAAGCCTTTTGAGATTCCCGTAATTTCTAAATATTTATAAACTTTCATACAAATATGCCTGTTTAATTACAAAAGATTTACGCAATAAGCGAAAAACAAAAATTAACTCTAAGCTGAAGTGATTTGAATATTTTGCAAGGTCATGCTGTGAATTCTATTCTTGTAAATTTAGGGTTTAGATAAAATATGTTTCATTGTAAAACTTATGCAAACATATTGGCAGTTTGTGGTTTAGAAAATATTTTTTGCAGTCCGAAAAGTGCTTCTGGGCAATTCTATCGTAAAAGATGATTTGATACATCGATATTATAAAAATATAAGTACCTAACTTTAATTTGAAGTAAAATGTCGCAATAAAGTAATTATAACCAATCACTTTTAAACTAAAAATATTAAAAAATAAGTAAGATATATTTTATTTATTTTTCTTTCACACAGCGAACTGCTAAACATTTAAAGGGTAACGTCTAAGATCATCGACATATTTTTCAAAAAATAGAAGTACATTTTTCAAGAAATTATTTTTTTTTCTACACTGGGATCTGGGGTAATTAAAATTATAGAAACTAAAAATTTGAAGGAAAATAAATTGAAAATCTGAAAATTCATAAAATTGACAATGAACGGCAAAATACTTCCTTAGGTATTTCTGAGGTGATAGGAAGAGCTCTTGAACTTCAATTTGTTTCTTTCTTAACTTGTGATTAATTATCTGAACTCTGAACAAACGGTTTCGCACATGTTTACAATTTCGATTTTCGCTACCATTTTATTACTACTGTTTTCTGTTATAATTACTCATCAGACCCCTATCGCCCCTTTGAGGAGCTTTGGGGCGATCGCCCCCAGGTTAGGAACCATTGATCTAGTCCAATGCGGTTTGAAATTTATTAATAATGTAAGTAATGTTCGACTCTAATAAAAACACACACACGCAATGCAATTTTTGCGGTAAAAAATACTTTAGTTTGAAAGCAATACATTAAGTAATTACGGAGTTGTATCATTCTTTTCCTGCAAAAAGCCTTGTACAGTTCGTTTCTTTTAATATCTTATTGAATATTGATTAGAAATGTAATTTTTAATAAAAAATGAGGGATAATATTTTTCACAGACACTTCAGTGTCAAAAAACCAACCCGGACAAAAATGAAGCTTCTTGAATTAAGGTTTTCAATCGTGCCTTACTTTTTTTTTTAATTTACTAGTTAGAAAAAAGGTAATCTTTCACTAAATATAGATGGTATTATTATGAAATAAAATGTATGGGTCTAAATAGTTTTAAATTTTACGTTTATGCAAGTTAGCATGTTCATAAACGTAAAAGTCAGTCACGCTTCCCGGAAAGAAATAAGTTGTTTACGAAAATGAGTAAAGCTCTTGACCCGCACTTTGATTGATAAGTTTTTACGTGCATACATATGCCCTCTAATTGTGTTTGAAAATAGAACACTATTTTACTTATTTCTTAAGGATATCATGCGCGGATTGATGAGACCGCACATGACTGGAAGAAAACTCTCGAGTTATGATCCCAGATATGGAAGAACATATCTATATATAAGGATACACGCAGGGGTGCCCCAATGAATGGTCCGTGAGGTCACTGCGACCTATCAATTTGTAATTTTTGTATAGAAATTCGGCAAGTTTTGAAAAATAATTCCAAAATTGCAACTGAAAAAAATACAATGATGCTATGCTCATATTTTATTATTCGGAACAATATGCGATTTCATTCAAAAATTTTAAAATTTCCATATCCCAAAAATTTTAGTTCAGGGCTTTCCTGTGTATAGGGTTCAGTGTTCATTGACCTCCCTTGCAGGGTTTTGTTTAGTTTTGTTAGTAATGATTATGCAGATGAAAGGCTTAGAGCAAGCTCTGGTATTGAATTAGAGAAAACAAGCGGACTCCGTGATGCAAGGGAACCTAGAAGATGACTCTTGTAAGAACTAGGACATCACTTTTTTTCGTAAAGGAATGACAGAAACAGAATGACATTTAAATAAAATGATCTACTGAACTTTTTGAAAGATGAGTTTTAAAAATTGTAAAGAAAGCTTTTGATTAAAAAAAGACGTTAGAAAGAGTGGTTAGAATTTTATTGTTAACCCTTAACTTCGCAATTTTTTAAATTTCTATGAAAACATTATATCAGTTAGTTCTCAAGTAATAATAAAGATGAAAAATATTTAAAAAAAAGCAGTTTTAAATTAAATTTCAGTCATTTTTTTGTTTGCGGCAAGGTATAAATAATATAAAATTTCTTAAAAACGTTTTTCAATAGAGAATTAAAATTAATTTTAAATGAGCGAAAAATGTTCAAATTTCTTACCTGGTAATTTATATCTTCAAAAAGCAAGCGGAAGCATAAAATATAATGTATTCTTTTTATGGTAAAGACACAGTTCTGAAGCATCAGATATTTTTATAATTATTTGCAATTACTGAGGACAATGTACTGTCAACTAGTGACAAAATCAGCATGTATTTCGCTGCAATAAACTTTTTTTTTATCAGATAATTGATTTGTATGTATTTTTTTTTAAATGAGTCTTTTAAATTAAAATAAATCATATGTTGCAGAAATGCAACAGTGGGAAGTTAAGGGTTAAAATGAAAACTCGAATTTTATAGCAAATAAATGTATCACATTAAATCACTTTCAAGTTTATCTTCGTTAAATGAGTGGCTGTATTATACTTAGATGTCATTTGATGTGTAGGTCTTCAATTAAAAGTAGTTGTTGAAAACACCCAGATTAAAATATATTGAATAATCCATACGTTATCAAATTAAAACCCAAAATATAAAGCTGACATTGCTTGTGGAAGTTTAAAAATTTTATGCAAAAGGTAGATAAAGTTCAGATCCTAGGTAGGCCTTTATTGCTTTTTTTCTCCTCATTCATACTGTATTGTAGCATCAACCACGGCTACGAGCACTTTATCTTGCTACCAAATAAAGGAGAAGTTCAGTTCTACTTTCAGTTCTGCATTCACTCCTATCATAAGTACTGGTTATCTCCAAAGTTATAATTTTGGCACTTCTTTTCCCTTTGCATCTCACTGCTGTAATTCCTTTTCATTTTGAAGTGTAGCCAATAGGTGAAAAAGAAAGACCTCGACATTGTGTCACTAGCCATTACTGATCGCTTCGGTTTACATTCCAAACCTTATTGCTTAATAGTGCAGTAGAAATAAGCCAAAAAAACACCTTGGGGTCAAACAAATTGCAAAAGAAACGAAACCTGGTGGAAATGATAGGTAACAGGCTTCTAATGAACATACTAAAAGTATACATCCGTACTGGTGGGACAAATGTTTTTTTTTGGCCGCCATCTTGGAAAATCATGAAAAAATTTCAAAAATGCAAAAAAAATATGTATGGTATCAAATAAAAGGAAATTTTAAGCTGAAAAGGAATAAAACATTGAATATTTAAAGTAAAGTGAAGAGAGATAATAAAAATATACACCTTTAATGTCACCCAAAATGCGGTTTTCTTGGCCGCCATCTTGAAAATCGTGAAAAAAAAAAACCATAAAAATAACAAAAAATCGTATGTGGTATCAAATGAAAGGAAATTTTATGCTAAAATTGAAAATAATATCTAATATTTAAGGTAAAGTGAGCAGTCTAAAAATATATATCCGTACGGTAGCGGGAAATGCCTTTTTTTAGTCGCCATCTTGGAAAAGAGTAGGTTTTTTGAAAACAAAACATATCATTACATGGTATTAAATGAAAGGACATTTCTTATTGAAAAAGAATAATGATTTTGCTTTAGAGTAATAAATGAAAATAATTAAATGGAGGCCAAAGCACTAAAATCTTTTATTGTGTTAAAAACATAATTTATTAATCTAAGAAGTATAAAAACTGTGAATAACTTTTCCTCCAAGTACATCTTTATCAAGATTAAACAAATACATTTTCTTTGAAAGTTTAATTGTATGATTAAACAATTTCCGAAATTGAAAGCATAAAAAAACATGCAATTAAAAAAGTTTTCACAAAATAAAGTATATATTATAAAGGAGAATTAAAAAGGAAAGGAAAAAGGTATAAATTAAAAAGGAAACATCATCTTCATCAGTATCAAAATCCAAAATGTCTCCTGTGTTTGTGCAGTTCTTTCCACAGCAGTTTCTACAAACTACAGAACATGGAAGTCCATATCGACGACATGTACATTTTGTAGTGTTACATGGTTCTACTAGTGTACTTTGGCAGGTACATTTAATTATGTTTAAGAGTTTATCTGGTGCGGGCTCAAGTCTGTCGATATCGGCTGAAGTTCTCCATCTACCAACTGCCAACCCCAAAGTGAGGGTCAGGAGTTTGTAGTACAAGGTTTTTCCAAATGAAGCACTGCAAATGTACTCGATATAAGTGATATTTTGCTGCATTTTGTGTTGGAGGCAAGCAAGCAATTTCAAATTCTTTTTTAGCTGAAGCTATTTTCTTAAAGTATTGGTCGTAGCGAAGTGCATTTAAGTGGTCTGTGTCAATGTTACCTCCATATATTGACACAATTATCTTACAGCCAATTTCGACCAAATATTCTTTTGCAACATCCTTCAATGATCCAAAATTGCAAGCTCAATCGCTTAGAGTGCCAGATTTTATTATATTTTTGAAAACAGAGGATTTACTTTTGCCAAATAAGGCACTGGTGGTGTCACAATTTGTCAATGCGTGAACAAAAGGTAAAGTTTCGCAAGATTTCTCTCCGATTGATATTTTAATCTCTTGGATGTCATGAACTTTATCCGACTGTGTGGCAGACTGCATTAAAATATTCTTAGATGAATGATACAGTAAAATAATTAAAATATCTGTATCATCCGCAACTACTGTCACATGTTGGTGCTGGGCTAGTTTTAAAGCTTCATTAAGTATCACCGTGTCTGCATCACCTTCTGCTTGAATCACAGAATGACCTTTCCTTACAAAACAACTTGCCAGTATCTTGACAAAACGTTGTTTGTTTACAGAGTTGGAAAGATATTTCTTTTTTCATAACTACTGGTGAATTTTCATCGAATATTATTTCAACTGATGACTGCTTCATGCGCAATCTGTGCTCCATATCTTTTATGTTGGGTTTCTTATACCCATCGAACACTACGGTCACTTTTACATATCTTTTATTCACAAATAATTCGTATTTACTTACAACATCTCCAAATGTTGCAGAAGCGGACCATGGTAATTGGTGAACTAATGCACCTCCATTAAGAACGAAGGAAGCGCTCTGATGCAACTGAATTGTATTGACATTTAATGTATCTAATAACCTTGCCAATGAAGATTTATCTGTTTTTCTCATCATCTGGGTACTATGGTCAAATAGTGCAGTTGGTAAAGTAAACAATTCATTACTGAAAAACTCACTTGCATCTTGAGCACTATCTAAAGAGATGCAGGCAAGTATTATCTGTGTCAATAGACGTGAATCTATGTAGTGATTCTCACCACCAATGATAAATCCTTTTGTTAGTGCTTTCATAGTTACCTCTTGGTCTGATTTCAGTAAAGTTTCATCTTTAAAACATTTACCTGTGAGTTTATTTTGGATATTTTTTCCAATGATATCAGCATTTTCTGCAGTAACTTTGCTTTTGCTATCCGTTATTCCGTTAAAAATGTTCCATAAACCACTTGAAAGAACAGCACATGGATTGTGGTCTACGAAGAATCGCATTATCTTCTTTATGTCATCGAAATCTCTTTCCATCCTTGCATCTGTCAAATCGATATGTTGTTCACTGCCAATGCGTGAAACATAGGTCAGCAAGCTTAGTGAACATGTTACTTCCATGCAACTAGAATGGCTCAAAATCCAGGTTGCACGTTGACTTTCAGTCATTTCTCTTCCCCGTGTCATGCCAGAGCGACTTTTTGTGCATTTCATGAGTGTTTGTTCGATGTGCACATCGATGTGCAATGTCACATCTTTTGTGAGAAACCAAAAAGACCTTGGGAATTCTTTGCGTGATTTAATGTAACAGTTTTTTAGCACTTGAGACGTAAATACAAGCTTATGTACAATTAATTGTTTTGTATTTTCCTACCTATTTCATCTTTATACAAATTTTGATTTAAATATCCCATTAATATTCTTTTTCAGTGTGAAATTTCCTTTCATTTGAAACCACATTATGACACATTTTGTTTTTAAAAAAAATCCACGCTTTTCCAAGATGGCGCTTGAAAAAAAGCATTTCTCGCTACCGTAGGGGTATATATTTTTAGAATGCTCACATTGCTTTAAATATTCGATGTAATGTTCCGTTTTGGCATGGAATTCCCTTTAATTTGATACCACATATGATTTTTTTTATTTTTATTTATTTTTTTCATAGTTTGAAAGATGACGGCTAAAAAAAATCGCATTTTGCGTGACAGTACAGGTGTATATTTTCAGTATCTTTACTTTACTTCAAATATCCCACATTTTATTGCTTTTTAGCTTGAAATTTCCTTTCATTTGATACCACACATAATTTTTTTGAATTTTTGAAATTTTTTTATGATTTTTCAAGATGGCGGCCAAAAAAACATATTTGTCCCACCAGTACGAGTGTATACTTTTAGTATGTTCAATTAGGAGCCTATTACCTACCCTTTCTAGTAGGTTTCTTCTGTTGCAATTTGTTCGACCCCTAACGTTATTTCTACTGGACTATAACATATGAACGTGTAAAAGAGGTTTTAAACAGAGGAAAGATCTTTTACAATAAGAATTCCGGGAACTTACTTTTGTAATTATTTGTATGTGTTATGATAAAGTATTTTCTAAAAAAAATTCTTTTGTATTGTTGAAAAGACATTGGTTGTTTTTTTTTAATTAGCCGCTTAAAATTGCGCATTTGGGAGAGTTCTCGACAGAAGACATCAATAAAAATGTTATTTTGATTGATAATTATTCAGATCAATATGAATGCAATTTTTCCTACAGTGCAAATGAAAATCATGAGCATGTTTTCAAGATGGAATAAATATGTAAGTCAGAAATAGTAGTATATAGAATATAGCAAAGTAAATTTCGGTGCTCTACTGTATTAGAGTAGTTTTAAGACTGCATATTGTACTAATATCAGTTTTGAAATTGTTATCCTGAAAAGTAAAGCCACAACAACGCAGTATGTAACAAAATTATTTAATGTATTTTTTTCACCCGTAATTTCCTTGTGTGTATTTTTGTTTCTTGTAATTGAACATTGTGTTGTTTTCCTGAAAAAAATAATTGATATTTTTTACCTGTTTAAAAGTGATTCTCATACATGAGCTACATTTGGAGCAGTAAATGCCGGTGGTGGCCCACAAGCTACAGTTGTGAAATTATAAGAACAAAATTGGCTATTTTTATAATGCAATAATAATAATAAAAAAAAACACTTGATATGTATTATAGCTAAGCGTAAAATTCAACATAAAGACTCAGCGAAATACACCTAACCATAAAATAATGAACAATCATCTAAGTTCAACTATGGTTGCCTTTAGTTTACTACCCCAAATCATCGAAAATGGAATTTGAATCTTTCAGATATGCAAAATTAAACGATGCACCATTACCTTAAAAAAAAAAAATGTTGTTACTCCCTTTTTTGTTTACTTAAGTTTTTCTTTCTTTTTTAAAGACACACGTGTTTAAAAATAAAATCCCGATGATAAGGCTATTTTAACTTTAACATTGCTTTTGTGATGATGCTCTTAACTGAGAAACACCCCAAATTTAAATATAATCCAAAATTTAATTAATGCGTTGAAAACAATATGTAATCAAATTTATTTGTAAGAAAATATGGCTTTAAAGATCTGAACCGCTTTGCGCGTAACTTTGATTGTTTTACGAAAAGCAATCGAGACTAATATATTTTATTCGAGACGAAAACAGGACTAAATTTAAATCCGAGGTTTTTTTTCTTCCCTTTATTTATAAAACATATTAATTTGAATAGAAATCTAATTAAAAATATGAAATGCTTTTTATCATCGCTATCGCTTTATATTTCATCCTCGCTTGCATCATAAATGGAAAAAATAATTTTGTTCAAAACAAAAGGATTATTTTAAGAAATATTCTCACACGCAAACTTTTTCTACCAATCTTCCTTTTTTTCTATTTTACATTGCTTTTTGAAAACACAGTTCTTTCTAATTACAAAAACAACAGCTACATTTTAATCAGACTTACTCATTTTACAGAGCAAACCTTTAGATAATAAGTTGAGATTGCATTTGCAAGTTTGGATCTTTAGTATATTTTTTTTTAAAATTTAGTTTGACTTTTTTTATTACTAACAGTTTTCTTTGTCATCATAATTTTTCAGTACTTGAGGTGAAAATTTCTTTTCTTGTTTAAAATTTTTAAAATAATCGAGAAACGTATTTTTTCGGGATAAAATTGAAATTGTTTGGCACTTTTCGGTTAATTAGAAGATAAGTTAATACTGTTTACATCTTAGAATCTATAAGTTGTCACTAGTTGAATTATATTTCTTCTCAATCATTATCTGCTTTTATTTTTTGTAGGCAATCGAAAAAGACGATATTTTTCACTACTGAATAATTATATTTATTTACATTGTTGCTGTTTTGCCTATATGTTAGCAAATAAACTGCTAATAGTTTTTTTCATATATATTCTAAGGCTTAGCAGGCAAAATAGGATTTTAAATTCTTTGAATTTTGTCTCTCTTTTTTTTGTCATGATGTTCCATTTATTTTCTGTAACAGACAGACACTGTTTAATGGCAGTATTTTATTTTACAGTTCACAGTTTATTACAGACTTAATTGTTGTACTTGCTATTTCGGGTGCGTTGTCCTTACCCTAGTGAAGATTCTTAGAGACTAATGACAATATTCTAATAAGGGATAGTCAGGGAATCATTTCTTTATTTAAAAAGGTTTTTTTCGGAGATCCCAATTGGTCTTCGACGCTGAAGTCAGTATTATTTCAAGAAAAAGGAAGGGCTTTATGGGAGCTCCTTGTAAGCAAAAGTATTCAGGGAAATGTTGGGTCATCTAACCTTTTTCATTCCTTTTGGCATTTTAAATGTGATAAGTTGGCTGATGTTTCGTGAAAATGTCGAGCGATATTTGTAGAAAACGGATTACATGATTTTTTAAAACAATGAACCAAATCAGTTGCTAACGATGACTAAATAACTGTGATGACGTTAACAACAGTACGTAATCTTAATAGCAAAAACATCCTGATTTGAAATTTTCAAAACTTTCTTCAAGACTCGAAAAAGTGTTTTTAGAGCATTAAAATATTGAACTAAGTTGTTTATAAAACAATTTATGAACTTCTCTTACGCCGGCCACTTTGTCCAGTGATCAGAGTAGTCTGACTGGGATAAGGAAGCCCCGGGTTCGAATCCCGGCTCGGTCATGGATGTACTTTCTCTCTCTTGATCTTTCTCTGTGTGAATGAGTGTGCTGTAAATGGCCGCCCGCCCTACAAACGGGTCTTATGGTACGTGTGTTGAGCTACATCGGATTTCCACCTTAACCCTCTCGGCACCCTGGACCTCATATGAGGCTCCTACTTTTGAACTCAATTTTGGAAGAAGTAAACACTTAAAATGATTTTTTGTCCGTCAGTGACTCCACCTATTCATGTAGATCACATATGAGGCTCCTAAGTGAAAAAAAAATCATTTTAAGTGTTTACTTCTTCCAAAATTGAGTTCAAAAGTAGGAGCCTTATATGAGGTCCAGGGTGCCGAGAGGGTTAATGGTACTCGTAAAAACGGAAATCGTTCCTGTTCTGCCTTAAATCTGGTAGGTGTATCTCCTCGGGCTCGGGTACCGAGTGGTTTCAGTAGCAAGTCTCTTCAATTACGTATATATTCTAATTCTAACAATGTGGTAACGCTAAAGATAGAGAGGACTCAGAAAAAGGTTCTACTTTGTAAAAAAAAATACAAAAAAGTTCTTTATGAAAAAACATGTTAACTTTTTGCTGTTTTTTCCTTACATTTCTTACATTTAGGCACAAACGCACAAAGTTATCAAAACTTTAACCGTAAATTTTTATTCGAAACTATGTAATTGAATTTCAATGTTTAACAACGTTGACTATCTGTAGGCACAACAAGAGCATATTTATGAGTTGTTGAAAATATATATTCATATTGTGTGTTATCGATTTCGTGTTTATAAGTCATTGATTTAAAAGAAAATAAAAAGACTGAATGACGAATCTCAACAAATCAAAATCTTAAATGCTAAACGCTTAATAACAAATTGCTGCTGCAGCAGTATGGATGAGAAATGAACTGAATCAATTGAAAATAAAATTTGCCATTGTCCAGTTTTCTTCAAAGGCTTGACTAGACAAAACCCAACTAATGAACGCTTCCCTCCACTCCAATGCAGTCATGCCTGGCAATCCTAAGGTTTCACTCTAAAATGCAGGCAATAAAGGAGAAAATATAATGAAGGGCTAGCTTTCGAGCAGCACTGGAAGCCAAAAATGTATACCATTCAAGGTAAGATGACATTTTACTTCCATTTACCTATTCACTTTATCTGTTTCAAAATTAGAATTTACGACATCCAGCTCACTTGTAAAAATGTCCTTTTGCTTAAGTTCTCTCTTTCCCGACTCTTAAAGGTTTTGGCAACTTTTTAAACATACTTATACACATAGATACATATCCACGAACGTCTATGGCCCTTCCTAGTATACTGATGAAATCGGCAGCTAGCACCAAATGTGTTTTATTTTTTTAAGATGAATTAATAACGATAATGACCGAAGAAATTCTAGCACAAACAGACTTTTATTCTTCTCAAAAATACGCATAAAAACTACAGGTGCGACGTACTTTAAATTTCTATCTTATATTCCATTTATTTATTTTTTTCTTTTATTTGAAAAATATTTCAGCGAGCAATACGCTTTTCTTCACTTTATTTTGATTTTCTTGATGATATTTTGACGGCAAAAAAAATTATTAATACAAACAAATCAGTGGTCCCTATTTTTAACGTGATGGTATTATGCTAATTTAGTTTTTTAATTTATTCAACTGAGGCTTAATGATTTCTATAATATATTGCTTTGTTTAATAATCTTAACACTACAAATTCTTGGATTTTTTAAATTAACATTTTAAGATTGCAATTCCTATTTAAATTTATCTGAAAAAATACTGTTTGTCTTTTTAGCTCTTTTGATGGAAAACTGACAGGATCCCTCCCCCTTACCAACGACCCTGTTAAATGCCAGGAATATGAACACTGAGTTAATGTGTGATAAAAAGAAACATTGTTTTTTTTTTCATTGGCAACATGCATTCCTTTCTCTTCTCCGGAGCTTCTTGAGCAGAGAGTGAGCTTCTTCTCACTCTAGGGAAAACCAAACGTCCATGTGTATGATTACTTCATATGTAGATATATATATATATTTTATATTTATATAATATCATTTCTTAAATTTTTATTAAATGAGTCTCAAAATTATGTCAAACTGTTTGTTTCTATGACTCTTGATATTTTTTCTGAAAACACCAGTTTTGGATTAGCCTGGTTGTAATCGTGGGACCCACACGACCATGGGACCCAGAACGGGATTTGGAAAATGCCAATGGTAAATGTTTTACTTAGTTCTTTGATACAACGCTCGCAAAGGTGCTCTAGAAAATTCATTGCGACTTTATCCTAAAACTGTAATGCCGAAGATCATGATTTTCCATGACAAACCATAAAAAGAAAAATCATTTTGATCTTGCTGATGAGCCACCGTGCTATTCTTAAGCCCTTTACTTTACTTAAGCCCCATACTCGCACCTCGAGCGCTTGTTCGGTGATCCGTGCTACTGAGAAAGATACTTAGCTTTCACAGAGACTATAGGAGGGGAGGAGGAGGGGCTCTTACAGGAGGGAACTGCTGCCTCCTTTATTCTTGAGTGTAAGGGCCTCTGACTTTATACTTGACTCTGCTGTCTGATTTTCTTAGGTAAAACCTTCCGCTCATTTACGCATTCGTTACGTCTTCTCTGATCTTACCAAAAAAGGTGTGATAGGAAAGATGACAATAAGGGAAAGAATAATAAGCATTTTGAGCCATATCAAACAACGTAGAAAGATGCTAATTTTAAATACATAGTTCAGTTGAATGTGTCAAAAGATAGCAAAAATGCAAGTTTTAAATTGAAAACTTCGGAGAGTATCCACTCAGAAACCATCACCCCTTTTTAACTGGAATGGTTCCCGAGTGCTAGGCACGGTCTTCAAGGACGGACGGTAGTCTGTTTGTTATTTTGTTGCTTTAAATTCATAGTATAAATAGAGTTATCCGCATTTTGATTCCTTTTCTACCCTATTAACGAATTTGAAATCTCGTACTCGTCTTAAGCTCCAAAAACCCGATTTTTCGTAGGAAAACTAAAATCCTGAAGTACTCTCCTGGGTGTTCGTCTATTTACTACCTTACGAGAAAGTTTGGAATTGAAACTTCTTTTTCTGTTGATAAGTTTAGGAAACTCTTTGTTAATAAAGTAACTAAAAGTTAATGATATTATCTACTTTTTAAAACATCAAATGAGCTTTCACAGAGGTCTCTAAATAATTTCTTCTCCGTATCTAGTACTAGGGATGCACCGATAAGCAAATTGGCCGATTACCGATTACCGATTAATCGGCTTATGATAATCGGCCGATTAATCGGTTGAGCCGATTAATGATTAGGATTATTATTTTTAATGCTATAAATTTCACCATCATTGTTTCCCCCCCTTTCTTTTGCAATTCCGATTTTAGAAATGGCAACTTATTTATTCCTGAGAGAAGATTTGTTTTTCTCCATTTTTCGAATTTTTTCAAAATACATAATTTCAAAATTTTAGCAAATTTCTTTGAACCAATTATCATATTTTTGTGAATAAAATTGTATTAAAAATCTAGACATGAAAATTATTTTTAAAAAATTAGGGGAAGCTGTGGTGAACACTTTAATTTAGGAGTGATGTTCTTAATTCAAATTAATGTTTCAGTTATAAGTTGCTATTTATATCAAGTCTTTTATTCTTTGAAACTTAGAGGTGATCTAAAAGCATTAAGAGCTAAGTAGAAAAGTAGCGACACATGAAAAATGCTGCACCATTGTCAAAATGTTTGTTTTATTTATTCAAAATAGGAATATTAAATTACTAAATCATTTGTATCCACTGAGAGGACTATTATTATTATTATTTTATTATTATTACATTGCTATTTTGTATTTCATTCTTTGAATTGTTTTTTTTTACTTACTACACTACACTTTCGTACTACTTGTTATACTTGTGCTTGCTGAAAATTTTTTATTTCTTGTTTATAAATTTATACATCCTAGTTTCTTGTTCAAGCATTGAAAAGTTCAGGAATTTAACAAACGGTTTTCTTTTAATATTCCAATCAGTTTTACGCCTTATACCAAATATTTGTTTTGTTTTTACTCGGTTCACTTTCATACTGCATGTTATTTCAGAAAATTACCTTTTTTTACTGTTAATACAACTGTTTATCATAGATTCTTGGTGAAGGTATACTTTGAAAAGTAATATTAAAAAAATATTTTTTTCGCCGATTAATCGGCGAGATTCAGCCGATTATTAATAATCGGTGGAATGGCCGATTATGGCCGATTAATCGGTGTTACCGATTAATCGGTGCATCCCTATCTAGTACGTTTATGCTTTAAATACGCCATTTTTAGCTAATCTTTTATAGATGTGCTTTATTTCGCATGCTTAGTAAGATATAACAGCGTAGTAAAATTTAAACAGTAAAAACTTGCTTAAAAAAGATCTTTTTAAAAAAATATTTAAATCTCATGCAATGCTCTTTTTAGTCCATGCACTAGTCTAATTCAGCATTAGTCTTGGATATAAATTCATCACTGGGAGAAGTAATTTAGGATCTGGGAAAATTTTTAGAATTCCATGTTTGTAAACAGGAATGCAATGAATCATGACTTCCAGAACACAAGATTTATGATTCTGACAAATTTGACTTCCTTTTACTCATGAAAGGTTTCCATTTTAATAGAAACGGAGAACACCTAAGAGGAAACTTTAAACAAATAAACCAAGTAAACCTTCTCAAGTCTTTCAACCACTCGTAGGAAATTGAAAGTATGATTATAGACTTATTTGGAACTTTCTATTGAATTTTTTTTAGACTTTTCAGAAGTGAAGAATGTTGTAATTTCGATATGAGCAATTCTTTTACTTATTAAGTTATTATATGAGTCGACATATTTTCCCCTTCTTGCTGTTGTTGTTGTTGTAATGTTAGCTTTTGTTTTATGACTAAAAAACATATATTCTTAAGCAGTTTCATCTTATACTCTCCAAAAGTGTGATATTTTTAAAGTTTAATTATGTTATTTTTCATCTTCTTACTTGTTTTTATGAAACTATTTGATTATTTTCTTCATATTTTTCTGGAAGGACATAAAGTTGTCTTCACTTGATTTGAATGTTCTTGCGTCCGTCTATCTAAGCGTTCCTAATCAGCTACTAATCAAGCAGTAATTCAATATTCTTGCTGCGTGTTTAATATCGAATATTTTCTGCATTTAAAAAAATTATCAGGAAAGCCTGTAAGGGGTAATTCCACAGTCACGTGTCGGATAATTGGATTACATATTATTTTGCATTTTTATATTTTGGTGATTCTACAGAAGAGGGGAAAATATGCACTGTACTGATATTTTTGTTTTACTTGATTTTTTTTCTAAACACGTCTATACTTGTAGAGTAATCTTTAGTACTGTACTTTCAATATTTAACATTACAAAAATTTATTTTTTCATTTATTTATTTATTTATTATTATTATTATTATTATTATTTTGCAGTGATAGATCATTGGTATGCCCTGTCTCGTGGCTATAATTCTCAGATTTTAAGAAATCTAGACATGCAGTTATTGGAGATTTCAGCTCCATTATTTTGCATATAAATTTGCATTAGAAGTAAATATAAAAACTCATGCTGTGTCATTCACATTCCCTACGAAAAAGCAAGTACAATAGTACGATAAAATGCGAATCGGTAAGTTCTGATCTTGTCTTATATTAATCATATCTATTTAAAGAATTTTTTTTATTTTTCAATTTTTTTTAATAACATTATATTTTTTAAACAGGCGTACTCAAAAACCTGACCAAAAAAATTCCGATTATACTCATATATGCAAATTATTTTGGGATAACAGTTAAAAAATTTCTTAACTTAGTGAAAGTACTTTACCTACATTTTTTTTTTCTAGTAGGCTTTTGAATTGTTATTTTTGTGGGGAAGTTTACATATATGCAGGACAATACTTTTGAAAAGCAGTTTAAGGGTTCTTAGTTATAGCAAAATGTAATCCGAATCTTTTTCTGCTAATTTTTTAAATAGATATTTTGCTTTTCTTCCAATTGTTTTAGTGTTCGTTTCAAAAAGAAACAAATAGTGCTTCATTCCACATACAATCCAACATGTTGCCCTGCATGTGAAAACTCTATATTTTGTTGCAAAAGTGGTCTTTAATAAATGCAACAAACAACGTTTGTTTGCCTAGTAATTACATATTATTATTATATTTTTTTTTAGGTAGAAACATTTTGTTCATAACGCGTTTTAAAATGGTACATAAAACTGCCATGTCGCGCGACAAAACGTCTATTTTTTTGTGAAATGGTCCTGATATCCGAGATCATAGTGAGTTTTAGTTTCCAAGCTCATCTGAGTAATTTTCTTGCTGAATATGAATGAATTCCGGTTACCAAGTTTTTAAAAAAGTTTTACGCCTTAAATTACGAATAAGCAGAACCGAATGAAGGTTAGAATGAGATTGGGATACATAAATGTCTTCTCCAAATATTTTCCACTTCACAAAATTAGTAACACCATTAAAAGGGACATAAGGAAGTATTTTGAATTCGTCTCGAATGTACAGTTGGTTTTTGGATTTAATAATTTAAATCGCAGTTTGATTTTAGCGGTACTTTAAAGTACCTTCGGAGCATTAAGTGCTTTGAATTCATATAAACACACTACTACTTTATTTAACAAAATAAAGTATTACCGTTTTCCGCATTGCTATATTATAATCAACGAAAATAAAGATTCATCTTAGGAGAGGAAGCTATTTTCTTGAAAATGCGGTGGAAAGTTTTTATTTTTTAATTGTGTAGTCCTTTGAGCTATTGGAACTGGTAGAGTGGTAAAACTTGTAAATGCTATTCTATTGTGTTTTCGCCTTTTTCTCAAAGGAAATTTCTAACTGCAGCGAGAAATAAACTTCAACTACGTGTTGACGATAACTAAAACAAGAAATGAGGCGCGTTTTGAATATCTTAATTGATTTTTAAGGGATCGAGGAAAGGTTTAAAATTTTAAACTACTTATCAAATGTGCTCCTACGAACGTATTATCAAATATTTTAATTAAGCGAAAGAAACCGATTAAGCTATCGTTAAAAAAAACAATGGATGGTTCGATTAAGTTAGAAAGCTTGATGTAAGTAGCAAGTTCACTTGCACCATTTGCAAAAACCGTTATCTTTAAGAATAAAGTAATTCTATCAATGTTCTGAAATCCATATTTTCCGGATAGCAGTAGACGATTAGCGATCCCCCCCCCCCCTTAATATCTCAAGATGTAGATCAGTGAGAATCAGTACTATGGTTTAAAGAAAAACAATTCCGATGCTTCATGCAGTAATCTCAAATAACTTGAAGCCAGAGGAGAAGGATGGTCTGAATTCATTACACAAAGCTCGCAATACTACGTTCTTAAAGTGTGAAGTAGACCGTTCTTTCCCATTAGCCCAATTTCCCCCCTGCTATAACTCAGTGGCTATAATATTTTTTTTCTGAATTATATTTCATTTAAATACTACCTGAAATAGTATACACTAGGTGGCCAAAAGTATCCGGACACTTTCAAAAATTTACATTTTTAGATATAACTCGAGAAATAGGTGATCAATTGTTCTTTAACTTTAGTCATACAAAATATATTCTTCACCGAACATTTCCAAGTTGAAATTAAATTACCCTTGCATTTGGGGGACGATAAAAAGGGGGGTCGAAAGAAAAACCGCTTTTTGACCATAACTCTTTGAAAATAGCTCGGAATAAGCTATGCATTTCAGTAATTAATTAGCATACTATGTATAATTACTGTACAAATTCAAATGAACGTACCACTCTTACTTCCGAAGATATGAAACATTTTTAAAAAAACGGCAATTTTATTTGAAGGGTTTTTGCTCATAACACGCAGAGTTTTTGATCAAACCTTATCAAAACTTCAGGAAAGATGACAAAATACAAGAGAAAGAACATACTAAAACGGTTTTTAAAAATATTAAAAATCCGATGAGATATGAACGTTAAAAGGAAATAATTTTGCACGGCGCATGCGCGAAAGACAGAAATTTATAACTACAAAAATATTGTAGCCTGGTGTATACTGCATCTTATAAAAAAAGTTCCAGTTGAATATCGTAAAAATTGAAAAAGATATCAGCGATCTAGTGAGCTGTAATTCATTCATTTGCAGTCAATTCATAAATGGAGAGGGGTTGTTCACAAATAGTGTGGGGACAATCGAGCATATTTTTCAATGTTAAATTGTATACTGTTTAAAAATTTATATTTGGCATAGAAGTCACATTTCGCCCATTCGGCCAAAAAGACCTTATAAGTAGGTGGCCAAAAGTATACGGAGACCCCCTGAAACGTTGATTTTGAACGATGACGAAATAACCTTTATTTTAAAAATAGCTCTTTGTGGACAGACCCTCACTATGTATGTATTGTCTGGGAATGAATGAAATACAGCTCACTAGACCGCTGATATCTTTTTCAATTTTCATGATATTCAACTGAAACTTTTTTTATAAGATGCAGTATATACCAGGCTACAATATTTTTGTAGTTATAAATTTCTTTCGTTCGCGCATGCGCCGTGAAATTTTTTTCCCTTTTAACGTTCATATCTCATCGAATTTTTAATATTTTTAAAAACCGTTTTAGTATGTTCTTTCTCTTGTATTTTGTCATCTTTCCTGAAGTTTTGATAAGGTTTGATCAAAAACTCTGCGTGTTATGAGCAAAAACCCTTCAAATAAAATTGCCGTTTTTTAAAAAATGTTTCATATCTTCGGAAGTAAGAGTGGTGTGTTCATTTGAATTTGTATAGTAATTATACATAGTATGCTAATTAATTACTGAAATGCATAGCTTATTCCGAGCTATTTTCAAAGAGTTATGGTCAAAAAGCGGTTATTCTTTCGACCCCCCCTTCTTATCGTCCCCCAAATGCAAGGGTAATTTAATTTCAACTTGGAAATGTTCGGTGAAGCCTATATTTTGTATGACTAAAGTTAAAGAACAATTGATCACTTATTTCTCCAGATATACGTAAAAATGTGAATGTTTGAAAGTGTCCGGATACTTTTGGCCACCTAGTGTATTAGCTTACCAGTTCTCATGGAAGCCTATGTTGAGCAGTAAAATGAATTTTGTATAGAATTAGTACTAAACGAAATGTACTTAATTAAAGTCCTAGCCCAATCATGGTAGAGTTAATACTGACTGAAGCAGCAGTACATGGGTATTCCTCTATTTTTTGAAGAGTTAAATTCTGTTAAAATTAGCATGTTTTAAACTTTTTGACACAACTTTTAAAAAGTCATAATAATTGGAAATGGTTAGTGAAAGCAAAAAGAAAAGAAAACGTGATGTGGTGATTGAATTTAAAATTATCTATCTTAAGCATGCTGTTGTTATTCTAATGTCAAGCTGCACTTCCTTCAAATTCAAACAAAATTATATTGATGTATGTAAGCACTATGAATGTGTTTGATGTATCCTCTGAAGCATCTGAATGGGAATATTACAGAGTGTGAAAGAAATGAGAACCACGTACTTTCAGTTAGCAAAAGATAAAGAACTGGGACTAGGACGATTCAGAATCGACTTAGCATACGGCTTTAATTTTAATGAAGAACGCATTATGCTTTAGAAGAGTTAAAACATTCTTCTGCTCAAAAAGAAGTATGATAAGAGATGATCACGCTCCTTTTTGGAAAAAAAGTAATCGAGGACATAAGCAGGAGAAACTTGTTGACATAGCTTAATAGTTAACCGAAGAAGTTGAAGAGCTCTATATGTATGTATATTTAAAATTCATTTTAGAAAATAAACAGAACTGAATTCCATCAAATAGGGAAAAAATCACAGAGAATTTATAAAGACGTGCTAGAGCTGTTCTCCCATTCTTAATTAAACCTTGGCTATAGAAAGATATGAAGTGTTATTGTGCAGTGAAATGTTGAAGGAAAAAATACAAGTATCATATAATATTGAATTTGAAACGTATAAAATATTCTACTGACTCCCCAGAAAGTAAAAAAGTGTCGATACCGAAATAACGGTAAAATGATATGTACACTACGAAGAAAAACTTAACTAATGACTATGGTGAAGGGTGAAAAAAAAAGTCCAAGCAGCGTGGAAGGAGTTTGAGGAGCATACTCTTTCGACGTGCCACCCATCAAAATTCCGAAGCATATTCCAGACATCCTAATCCCCAGTGGAACGAAATGTTTCCTCATTTTTGAATTTGTCCTCCGATTTCATTCCCCCCTCCCCATATTTCGGCATCTGGAATGCAGTAACCCATCCGTCACGAAGATGTCGAAAATTACGCAATTTTCTGTAACTCTGGATGCTAGATGAAATGAGGACTTAATGCCTATGATATATAACCATCATTAAATCCTGCTGGAGACACGAATAACCATCGGCAACTATTTAACTTTCAATAGCCTTGGCGAGGCAACGATTTATATCTTTCGCCGCGAAACTCCCATAAACAGCAAACTCATCTTTCAAAGTGAAAGACGCAAAACATTAAAACGAACGCGGGCCCTCGGCATTTAATGGGCATCTTTTACGTCGTCCTATTTGCAAACATACCCCTAACTCATCAGCAAACACATATGAACGAGGCTCGTACATATATACGTACTTACTTGGCTGCTTCCCTAAAAGACAGTTTCTGTCATGCGAAGGTGTTAAGAGAAAACTAGGGTTTTAGGTGGCCATCGCAGCGGAACGCGCTAGTCCCTCTTCTCATTTCCTCGCGCCATTTCCGTCGGTCGACACCCCCCCCCCCGTCCCCTGGTGCGTCCCCAGAATGCCCCCTCCCCTTTCCAACTTGTTCCAGGCCATGCAAATGACTCAGAGCACTGGGGTGGTACATACAAATATGGAGCGCCGCTCTAAGCTTTGATGACGATATAATCGGGATGCTCAGGTGTAATACCCCCTCCGACCAAAAACAAAATCTCGCTCACTATTTATTAGGGAACATTTTGAGCGCTTTAATTTCGGAACGTCTTTAAATGTTCCCTTGCTTTCGGTTTATCTTCTTTTTGGGTGTAAAAAGACTCGTCAGCGATAATAAATCCCGATGTTTTCTTATAATAATCTCGCTAATATTTTTTAAAGGAGTTAAAGAAAATTTGAGTGTTTCACACAGGGCTCATAGTTTAGCTAAGTGTACTTACCGTGCGATCAACAGATGGCGCTGCTAACAGGGATAAAACGAACTTCTCCGAGAGGAATCTCGGTGCTCTTCCAAACAAGTTTAAACGTCGCGTTGAAATTAAATCTTAGGATTGGATGCGTCTTACCTGATGAAAGTTTTGATTCAACGTGTTTTTAATTAATTCAAATATTAATTTTAAATGGTAGCCACATTTTGTCACTTTTTAATTTTTCTCTATTTCTTCAACTTGGAAAAGTAACTTTTTTATGTGCGCAAAAGTAATGTAACGTAATAATTTGAAGACTGCATATTCTGTGATCTCTGAAAATTTAATTATATCTGCCAAGTTTTTCTATGTTTTGTTGAAAATATTTTAGAGAAAGCTTCACTAAAAATAGCAGAAGAGCAAGGATTTTAGAAAATAGCTCTGTTTCACTTTTGAAATGGTTGTGGTCACACTTGCTCCCCCACTAATACTCTTTACGAAGTTTTTTCAAGTTTTCCCTTCATCTTTGCTTCGAATTCTTTTTAGTATTTAAAATCGTTTAAATCCTTAAATGTCAAAAGAAATCGCAAATAATGTTTAATATAATATATAATTACTATTAAAATAAAAAAAATGTAATGTGTTATTACAAATTGCACCTCTACTGAAATCTTGTGAGTTTATATTAATGAAAATTTAGATGATTATATTAAGAGGCATGTACTTTTTAATTGTGCAAAAAAAGTCAGTTTCTGATTTTTTAATAACTTGAAAGAAAATTGTATTTTTAGGGCTTTCTCTGGAGAAAAATTTACATTGTAAAAATAACACAGGTGCTAAAGATTAGGAGCTAGGTCTTCAACAGAGCCCCATCATAGTTTTTTAAATTTTATTTTGTCTTAGTAAATGCTTCCTAAAAGACTTACTACTTTTTTTCCAAAAAGTTGAGTGAATGCGGAAATGTGAAGTATTTATTTTCTTGAGAAATACTTATCAAATACTTACTCTTTGAGAACTTACTTATGTTAAAAATATAAATGCCCTTCAATCTTGGCAATATATTTTTAACGGCTTAAAGATACTGCTTTGCGCACGGAGGGGGCGCTTCTCCTTTTACATAAAATTTATCCAACTCAGGGTTCATTTATTTCTCATTGGCATTATGGTACTAGGAACTTAAGGAATTCATCCCTGTTATTAACAATTGTTAGATTATTGCAAAAGCTGGTGTGTGTGGATGGGAGGGGGAGGGGATGACCCTGCTTAGCTTTATATGAATCTCTTCTACGAAAGTAACAGAAAAAAAAACTGTTACTAAAATACTGGAGAGTGTCAGCATTTTAGAGTCTAAAAATAAAAAATAAAGCATTTTTTTTGTGAAGTATAATCACAGATGGGCTCAAAGAGAAACTTTGAGCCCTTTGAGTCGGTGTTCCAAAGAGATCTAAGTCCGGTTTGAGGCTTGTGGAGGTATTATCGAGGGCAAAAATTTTGTTATCTTGTAATCTTGAGGTCAAATTTCTGAAGGACCACCACGATGATGACCTAAATTCGTTCAAAGAATTTAGATGGAATTTAACTGGAACATGAATTAAAATGAAAACTATCAGAAGCATTCAATAACCTAAAAATACTTTTAACGGCTTTTGACTATTAATAACTTTAAGACTAACCCTTGTCACACTTAAAATAATGTTTCATAAAACTTTTTAACATTATAAAAGGTGTCCTGCTTTATAGCTATCATAGTGCAGAAATATTACGTGGATGTCTCAGTACTATAGTTTACTGTATAGACTGATTTCAGATGACCAATTTCAGAGGAATTACTGATTTCTGAATATAGACAGATTTGTGAAGACTATAATAAACATTTAGATGGGGAAATATATATAAATAAATGTCTCTGTTTGTGTTTAAAAGAGAGTTTGAATAAGTCGAGTGATCACACATCTTTACCCCAGCAAGAAATAATGCGATATTATAAACAGCCAACGCAGCACTGAGCTCGTCAATTAAAAAACATAACTGACCAGTTTTGTGCTTCCCTGTGTGCAATACTTTAGGTCGTGGGTTCGATTCACACCGGTGCGAGGGGTGTAAAGTCCTCTTCCTCGTTCAGTAAATCTTCCCCAGATTGATTTTCCTGTTTTTTTTTTTTTTTTTTTGTGAAAATTTTCCTTGCTGTCGTATGTAAAAAATGGTGGCTAGGCGCCTAAATTCTGTTCCTATTTAAATTAATTATCCTGAATGAAAATAAATCTGTGATCTATAATTGCCGATCTTCTTACTTTTATCGCGTTTAAAAAAGCATTAAGAAATTTTAATTTCTAAAATAAACTAGCACATAAATATAGTACCAATATTTATCAAAACTTTAAATAGTTCGGACCTTATCTTCTCACTTTTCTTCCGTTACTTTTGCCTAAAGATTCGTCGGTAGCAGTAATAAGGAATCAAAATGTTACCAATAAAAGGAATAAAATGTCTCATGACCGCAAATCACTACATTTCTTATTGTTAAAAAAAAAAAAAAAAAAAAAACCTTAGAACTTAAATGAACATACATTCAACACTTTCAAACAAACCGCTGAGGTACATCCATTCAACAGCGCTGCAAGAGTAAAATAATATTGGAAAAAAAATAATGATGCTCACAGGTAATGATCCATAACACTATAAATCACCCTTTGAAGCAACGCATTCGGAAAAGAATACAAACTCGCGGGAAGAACACAAACAAATCCGATGGGGGAATTCGATATCAAAGTTACGCATCCTCAGGCGAAATTTCAAAGATGGGAGTTGGTGATGAAACAAAGAATAAACGTGAAACTCCTGGACTTGTCAGATATTTCTAATGAATTGGGCTTGTCGCTGCCAAACCACTGTTTTTATCATTGAGAAAGATAGGGTAGTCATTGGAGCATATAACGTGAAAGGTACATTAGATATCACTTTCTGTGGCCTTCGAAAACACTCACATATTTTTACAGATTGTTGTTGTTTGTGGGCACTGAATTTGAAATTCATATTTTGGAGCATGAATTTGGATCGTCTCTGAGTAGGGATATTATTTCATAAAAATACTAAAAATCCGGTTATATCTCCATGTTACAGTTTTAAAGCAACGTATCCGATGATAACTTTTGTGAGAATCAGCTTTAATTGTTACATGCATCATGATCAAAGAAGAAAAGATTAATATGTATCCTTGATTGAAGCAAAGATTAATATATGTATATATATGTGTGTGTGTGTATGTATGTGTATATATATATGTATATATATATATATATATATATATATATATATATATATATATATATGAGAGAGAGAGAGAGAGAGAAATTTAGGCTTACATGCCCCGCCGGGTTAATCGCTCCAGTTATAAGTTTTCATATTTACACCCACTGGTAATATTTTTTTCAGAGACAGCAGTTTGCAAACAAGTGTCTGGAATAACGAACAGTAAGGTATACTGAATTCCACCAATAGTTACGAATTTAAAGCAAACCTAAGGAAAGTGTGGCACTATAAACTGTAAGTATAAGATTAAATCAAACAAAATCTCATTATCTCAATTTAAAGTTAATTTTCATTTTTATTATGCTACTCATACAATAATTTACATTAATTTAGATAACTACTACCATTTTTCTCAATTATTTTCAATTTTATAAGGTTATGTTAAGTGAAGCAATATAATTTCATTTTTAATAAAAAGTAACAATTTATTTAGTATTTGTTAGTGCTAATCAATTTAACACTGCATCTATACCTACATTGCGAAAACTAAGGCGTTATTTTTCATTTTCCATCAACACAACAGTTTTTATAAATGTTTCCGCTTGGATGAGGCGTGGTAACCCGACTCACTAAATATAAATAAATAAATACAAAATAAGAACCTCATTAAGCCTAATTTTCTTAGTTCACCATATAATTCTCCTATGATAGCGATGACATATTCCTCTTTAGATTTATGGGTTGAAGAGGACTATTCCTCATGTTTAAGTCCATCTATGATGACATTGGTGCTTATTTCATCTCGACCTTTTCATTTATCTCTTCCAACCTCACACTCTCGCTTGACAGCGCTTTACCCTGACATTCCGCCATTCTCGAGGTTAAGTATCATAATTTTATACCAAGGGGATTTCTTTCATTCTCCGTTATTTCTTTCTCTAAATTAGATGAATGTTTCTATTGTCGCGTTAAATAATCTGAATACGCATTTATATTTTATTTATTCTGGAGTCCGCACATTTAGAACAAAACCTTATTAAAAGAGTACTCATAAGAATGTACTATAAATTAATATTTAGTTTTGAAATTGAAATTGCAAGTGGATAAAGGTGATATGTGACAATTTAAATTTCTAGACAAATCTTTCAAAAAAAAAAAAAATGTTGGGTTTTTCATTTTCCAATTAATAGAATCTCTCAATGTGTTAAAAGAATATGACCCTGTTTTACCCGTTGAGAAAAATACATTAAAAATAATAAATAACACAACAGTTTATTTGAAAGCTTTTTCTAGAAATTAAAAAAAAAAAAAAGTTACATATCTCCTTTATCCACTTGCCCCTTCAATTCGATTTAAACAGATTGGTTAAATGCACATGTAGCTGAAAAAACCATGATTGAAGTTCCTTCTGAGTGAAAGGCACATAGAAAGAAGTTTATGTATGTAGAGAAGGTTTACAAGTGAACATAATTTTTTAAAGTGCTTAGAATTATTTTTAGATAGTTTACTGATAGTGGTTTTCAAAGAAAGGATATGTTAATGAGGAGTAACATTTAATGTTTTTGTACAGATTTAAGTGTTTATAAAAAAATTACTTTTTATTTGCTTCCCTTTAAAAATAAAAATGGAATTAAACATATGTTTATATTTTTAAGTAATGAGATTGGGAAAATACCATCCATTCTTCAACATGTTCAGTGCATAAGCAGGCGTTCTTACGTATTGCACATTAAGGTACTGCGTTTATGTAGACAGATTTATGATATGTATTACAAATAAAGACTGCATAATACTCGTACATGTCTTTAAACTTATTGGAATCATCTCTATCAGTGGCGCTTATAAACATCAAGCAGCTGAATGTGCGGTATTGGGAAGGTAAAGGGCAATATCTGCATTCCATATTGACAATAGGGAACTGTTGGAATTAGAGTTTTTATAGCGCGTAATTTTCAGCGGAAACCAAATAAGCAAACTTGTAATACAATAAAGCTAAAGGATAAAATTTGACAAAAATGCCGAAACAAAAAAAAAAATGTTTGCAGTTATTGCCGTTTGCCACCGTATAGTCACAAACAGTTACTTTAATGAATTAGGTGTGCAAAAATGTAGCTGGGCCATTGCATAGGTAACTTACTGACACTTTTAAAGCAAAGCAGTAAATTTGTTGTAACATTCAATGCCAAATTTATTTTGTGCAAATGATCCTTTCACATGGACTATTGTATTTTTTAGGCTGAATTTAATGTTATAATTGAATTTACTAAATGCATGGTGGATGATTTTTTAAAATTTATTAAAAGCATGGTAACTAACTGACATTTTAAAAAGTTGTACCGTAAAATGGGGTGTATAGGAACAGCGGGGTCAATCGGAACAAAACTTCCCGACCGTACAAAGAAATTCTTCATAAACATACTATTGGGTATTTTTCGCCATTGATTTTTTTAGAAAGGTAAGATCATAGGAAGTAGGAAAAAATTACTTTTGTCAATCTGGCAATACTACTGGCTTCTAAGGAGGGCTGCACGTGGAATGCTAGAAAACATCACGTTTTCATAGACTGCAAAACTTCATACGTATTAACAAATATTCTTATATTTTAAACCTAAAAGTGGTATGTTTCAATGATACAAGTATCTGAACAACAGAATACCACATTAGAATTTACATTTTTTAAAAATTGTGTCATTATAAAATATTTTTGGAAAAAAAAAATAGAACCGACTTCAGTTGGAAATTGCTCTAAAAAGTAAAAAATATTTTTTTTTCTTTGAACACCATCGAAACTACTTTTAAACATAAGTTTTGAAGTCGGCGCAAAAACGATAGGTAAAATGATATTTAACCATATTTTGCCAACATTTTTTCAAAGAAACCATTGAAAAATAAAAGCAGAATATTTGTACCATTACACGAATGTGTGGTAATCAATGAAATAAATCCATTAAAATTTATACAGGGTGTCCACTCCAATCGTGGACCAATAGCTAATTTCTAAACCGTTAGAGATAAGCATATAGTTTATTTGAGAAAAAATCTCTAAATTACGAAAGGAATTTTGAGTCTATTCAATGTTTTTCAAAAAAATCAAATTTTGAAAGAGTTACGAAATTTAAATTTTTTTACAGCCCCCCAGTCCTATCAATCATATTTAGAAAAATATTCTTGACACTGTAAAGTTTAAAACTAAAAAAAAATCACTCTTCTACGACAAAAATTGACCGAGTTATGACGTTTTGAAAAATCAAGATTTTGAAAGAATTCGCATACGGTCCCTTAAGCGATCTCTGGATGACGTCATGAAACAATGCAAAATCCTGATTTTTCAAAACGTCATAACTCGGTCAATTTTTGTGGTAGAAGAGTGATTTTTTTTTAGTTTTAAACGTTACAGTGTCAAGAATGTTTTACTAAATATGATTGATAGGACTGGGGGGCTGTATAAAAATTTAAATTTCGTAACTCTTTCAAAATTTAATTTTTTGAAAAATATTGAATAGACCCAAAATTCCTTTCGTAATTTGGAGATTTTTTTCTAAATAAACTATATGCTTATCTCTAACGGTTTAGAAATTAGCTATTGGTCCACGATTGGAGTGGACACCCTGTATTTATAGTTGAATTGTAGTTGCGTATGATTCTATACATTGTTTTTGCGCCGACTTCAAAACTTATGTTTAAAAGTAGTTTCGATGGTGTTCAAAAAAAAAAAATTATTTTTTACTTTTTAGAGCAATTTCCAACTGAAGTCGGTTCTATTTTTTTTCCAAAAATATTTTATTTCATTCTTTTTAGTGTAAATGCACTTAAAATAATCAAAATATAGTTAAAAAACCATGCAGCTGTTCAAAAAACTTGCAGACCTGGACTCGATCTCATTCCATCAGGAACTTCAAACCGACGCTTTTAACCACTTGACCATCGGGTCGCTCATTGAAGTAAGGATTTACGATAGCACATATTGTTTTAAATAACATGAAATTTTAGTTTTTCGATCATAACTTTTTTTCTAGTGAATAAATATCGTCATATGAATACATGATACCTAAGCTAACCATCTCCTATTGATTTAAAAAAAATCGTCCAAATCGGTTCAGTAAATCAGATGTTATGTGCAAACAAACAGACAAAAAAACATACGCTTTGAATTGAGAACCTCCTCCTTTTTTGAAGTCGGTTAAAAATTGAAAGTAAAAGTAAGTAATTTGAATTGTGGGAGAAGGAGTTAGAGTAAGACTTGGAAAATTGGTGCAAGTTTTTGCTTTTCATGGAAAATAATTTTCAACTAAAGTGGACTCTTTAGCTTTTTTCAAACAACACAAATCAAAATCTTATTTTTTAAAAATGTGTGTCACTTTAATGATCGTTCATACCTCCCCCCCCCCCCCCCCAGGTAGCACAAATAACCTTTAAGCGTTTTATAAACGTTTTTAAGCGGTTGTTACAACGTTAATAACTATTTTACAACTTTTAAAAAACGAAGTGTGCTACTTGGGCCCTCGCAGTGCAAAAAAAAACATTACACAGCAGATTTTTCCCAATAACTCAACACTCATGGTGTTTGATACATTTTATTTGTTTGTAATGATGTTTTTTAGTCACAACCAATATGAAAATCACAAAAAAATAGTTACTTTAATTTTTAACATATATTTATCTTCTTCAGAATTTTTGACTTTTAATTTTACCTTGAATTTAACGTAAATGCAAGGTATAAAATACAAAATTTTATAAAGGTACAAAAATTAACATAACATAATTGATTGTGTATATAATTTTTTTAAAAATAATATAGGTGCCGCAAATCAAAAACCATTTATTGCCACAATCGATTCAAAGCCCCCAAAAATGGCGCAAACGTCCATAAGAAAATTCTACAGCTTCGAAAGACCCCATTGCCAATTTTAACAAAGATCCGACCAAAATTTGTCATTTTGTACCATAAAAAAATATGGGGCACATTCCCATGGGAGGATGTACCTGCATAAGGACATTCCAATCATTAAAATCATTAAAAAAAAAAAAAAAACATGCAGCTATTCGAAAAAATCCTTACAGAACTGGACTCGATCTCATTCCATCAGGAACTTCAACCTGATGCGCCTAACCACTTGACCATCGGGTCGCTCGTTGAAGTAAGGATTTACGATAGCAGATATTGTTTTAAATGACATGAAATGTTAGTTTTTCGATCATAACTTTTTTTCTATAGAACAAATATCGTCATATGAGTACATGGTACCTAAGTTACACCATCTCCTATCGATTAAAAAAAAATTGTCCAAATCGGTTCAGTAGATCAGATGTTATGTGCGAACAAACAAAAAAAAAGTATACGCTTTGAATTGAGAACCTCCTTCTTTTCGTCATAAAAATGAAGAATTCTGAAAAATGCCATAGGAAAAAATTTGCGGGGTAAATCGGAACACTTTGTTCTGTTTTTACAATTCAAACTTATTCAAAGGAAACTGTTTGAAAAATCAAGATTCTAACTCCAGTTCTTCTAGTCAAGACAAGGACAAGGATTTATTACTGTTTATCCCTTCTTGAGAGCAACTAGATCTTAGAATGACAGAAAGTTGCAGATTTAAAAGGATTTTTGCTCCAGGAGACATTTTTTTACTTAAAATACATGGGGGAAAGTCCTATAGACTTTATGTAGCAAAAGTCCAGCACACAGACAGTAATGAATTTGTGTGAAAATCTTGCAAGGCAATCCCCAAAACCCAGAGATTTCAAGAAACCAAAAAAAAAAAAGGCAGCGTTCATCCCAGAAGATGTTATAAAAAAACTTCAGCCAAGCCACAATTGCTAGTTTTAGGACAAGTACATATTTGTGGACGACATGAGTGACTTCAATTTATGTTAAATCTTTGTATTTCAATTCAAAAGCATTCTTAAAATTAATTTTAATTTTTCATAAATTCAAAATTATTTTGAATTTTGGCAAATCATAAACGTTTACTCGTATAGAAAATAAACTTTTATTTGACAGTAACTATCTGTTCTTATTCTTACCCATCAATATTACTCATGTTTGTAAGACCTATTACAGGTTAAATAGAAAAAAATAAAAATTTTAACATCTGTTTCGATTGACCCCTATCAGCGAGGTGATTCGAAACACCCCTAAATTCCTATATATATAAATAATATCAGCTAAAAATTTTTTGTCTTTGCTTGGAATATCAAAAGCAAAGCAAGACCGAAGTTTTTACACAAAAAATCAAATTAAAAAAAAAAAAAACCTTTTAACTATTTTTTGTACAATCAAAGCTGAAAAGTGTACAGATTCACCCCATTTTACGATATGTCAGTCAGTTACCATGCTTGTAATTTTTTTTAATCATCCAAAATGTATTTTAAGAATTCAATTATACCATCAAATTTGTCTAATAAAATACAATAATCGTGGTGAAAAGATAAATTTTACAATGCATACTTTGTTTTTACTATTACAAAATTCGTTTTGCTTTCTTTTAAAAATGTCAGTTGGATTTGCCAAACTATGAATAGAAAAATAATTACTAGACTATTTTACTAAAATGCGACGACTAAAGCAAAGACTGGCGGAAAAGATCATACTGAAGGTAATCACTGTAGAAGCTGTTTTAAAAGAATGTTTCTTCTTGAAGCAAGAGAGAAGGAGAAAGAATGGGAAAGGAAAGAGGATGGGAGAAAAAATTGAACTTTGCAAAGTAACGAATTCTTTTACAGGTGCTGATACAACTCCGTCGTTTTGGGGTGTACAAACTTGGAAAGCTTTCACTTCTACTTCCTTGATAAGTCACGAAAACTTTTTAGGACTTTAAAGTAAACGCGTACTGGGGAAAAGTTCGAGACTTAGTAAAGACCTTTAACAATGTCACTCTTCACTGATTTTTGGGAGATTACATTGATATATAGATACATAGAAACAGCACATATGGATGTGTCTGTGCGTGTATGGCTTCTAGTGGATTAAAAGAGCAAAAATCACGTTCCTCCGTGTAAAAGAATTACTGATATGTATGAAAAAGTGACGAAATTCACAGGTTTTGGAGCAAGGTTGAATTCAGGGGGCATGAAAAATTGCAGTTTTAAAACTCAGAGCCATTTCTCCGGATAAAACATTTTCCCAACAAATTTAAGGAAGGTTAGCATAATTTATAAAAACAAAATAGAAAAAGTCTGTCATTGATTAACTACATGTTGAGTCGTCTATCGGCGAGATTGAACTGATTATACAAATTGGTTCCAAAATGTTTTCACATAAATTCAACAATGTGGTTGAAATTGTATATTGTCAAAATGTAGTTTAATAAGGTTTTATTTTTATTGAATGACAAGCATGTTTTTTAAAACTAGTTACTCAAGAATGTTGATTTTAACCATGTTTATAAGTGTACTTTAACCAGATTTTCACATTTATTGAATGAGTTTAACTCAAGCTTTACTGAGTCTTGTGTCAGTTGATCAACAGGTACTGTATTTTGGATCTATTTTAATGAAGTTATTCCAGACTACTGCGTTGGTTTCAATCAATATAAAACAATATTTTAATGTATTGATAGTGTTATTCAATTAAAGAAATGGCTCATTCAAGAGACAGTTTATACAGTAAATTACAGTATATATGAAAGCTAGTTATAGTTTAATTTTTATTTCAATAAGCTTTCTTTTTTGCATTTTCGAGTTTAAGTTAAACTTTCATCGCATCTAGAAAGCTACAACACAGCCTAATGGAAATTGCTGTAGCTATAAGCAACTATCGAAAACGGTCGTCCTACTACAAGATTAGCGAAAAGTTTGTGAATCTATACTTTTAATGCTTTTGAAATGCAAACTGGGAGTTTTCAAATTGTTTTTTGTCGACTTTTTTTTGTCAAAGAATATTACTAATATTGTTTGATTGGCAGAGACATTTTTTACGTGGCAAGATTTATTCCCTATTTTATACCCTATTTTGTTTTGTTGTCTGTAACTCTGTAAATAAAAGTACTTTAGTAGCTAAAGTAACGTTTAAGATAAAATTAAGAGAAAAAATTAAATGTATTGTATAATTAAACTTTTTGACTGTCAGTAAGTATTTCTATTACCTTATTCCAATTGAACACACTTGGTCCAATCTATTTTTTCTCATAAATACGCGCAATCTTATTGCTTTTCTTTTTGAGGTACATTTTTTCATAACTTCCAAAATTTAATTATTTTGGCAACAATTCCGAAGTTGTAAAGCTTTTATCAGCATATTTTGTGAAATCTATGAATAAAACAAGAGCAATGAATGACTGGAGATCTAACTGTCAATCAATATACATATATATTACATACAGACCGATAGATAGACGTATGTGTAGTGCACATATTGGGTTTTTAGCGTCGAATGCATAATAAATGTATACAATATGAGATTATTCTCCATATGTTTAAATATTCTTAATGTTACACAACAGTTTTAGTTTACTGTCTCATTTTTAAGGTCATTTCACAATATTAAGTTTTTTTTTTATTATTTAGTGCTGTTAGTTCCAGAAAAAAGAGACATTTTTCATTTCTTTATTGCAAATAAGTAATATGAAGCTTTATTTGGAATATGAAAAACATGTTCTATAGTTAAGTTGATGCTTATAGTAAAACCCACTAATATGATCAAATACTCAATCACAGAATAAAATGGAAGTTAGCTGATTTTCATATTGTATCTTAATATTATAATAGATACCCAAATATTCTTAATTTAAAAACTTTGAATTTAAGTTGAACTTTTTTGCCATGTACACGTATTTTTCCTTACTAATCATCCGGTATTTATAATTTACATAAAATATTAAATACGTTTTGGAGTTGTTTAAATCATGAATAAGTAAATAAAAAAAAGTTTCTTAAAAAATAAATAAATAAAACTTAATATCTCTCATCAGAAGTGGGTGTCCAAGAAATGCTCACTCTCCTCGCATTTTGAATGATAAAAAGGAATACACAAATTCAGCTTCAATTTACTTTTTGTCAATACTCGAGACATTTTATAGTCCTGGACTATTATTAATAATCATGATTAATATCTGCAAAATGGGTTAAACTTTTTACCATATTAATACATTTAACAGAAACGGAAATTTTGTGCCCATAACTATTTCTCTAGCAAATTAAATATGACTTCAAAACAATTCTGGTCAGGTAAATGATAAAACTGATTTTTTTTTTTTTTTTTTTTTTTTTGCAAGTGACAACCGTAAAAATGTCCGAAGAACGCCGTATTTTACTAGCTTCATTTTAAATGAACTAAAGTGCTCATATGATTGTTAACTAAACGTAATTTAATTTAACTTACGTATTTCATAAGAATAAGTAAGTTAATAAATACGTTTTCCTGTTAAATAGAATAAACTGCTGATTATTGAACAATTTTGGTTCAATGGGTTCAATACACCCAATCATTTTAATTGAATATAATTATTTTGTGCATTTTTCTATATTTCATAATTGTGTATATCTTAAAGAACAATGTTTTAAGTAATTATAATTGCAATACAAAATTTACAGCAAAAATTATTATAAGCCAAAGCAGCCAAATCATACCTCATGCTGCGGCCGGGCGGAAGTTTCGGTTCATCTTTAATATATATATATATATATATATATATATATATATATATATATATATATATATATATATATATATATATATATATATATATATACTAATACGCATAAAGTCCGTGTGAAAAGTTAGATTTCGTATTTTTATTTTTCTTTAATTTTAACTCTGCACCTCATTTTGAGCATTTTTGCAATTGGAAGTATGCATCTAGGACAAGCAGTTGCAAAAATAACGGTCTTTCAAGTTAAACTGGAGCACCCTCAATATTAGGAAAGGTAATTTTAGTAACAATCTGGAGTTAAAAGTTATTGATATCTATTCTGTGTTTTATTTCGCCGATGCGTAATTGAAAGCAATACGTTTCTAAATAAAATTGCACGCACTTGCTACAAATAATCTGAGTTTAAAAGAATAGGATCAGACCTCTGACGAGAACTACGTGTATTCAAATTTAAAAGCCAGTATTTGTTTATTTTTCTACACCAGGGAAATCCTATTGTCAAGCGTATTGATATTTGCAGACGAACGGGTAGGTGGTATTTCTTCCGGATTTTCATCCATGCAGGAGCACTTTCGAAAGAAATATAAAAAATGGTCCTTTGCATTTAGCCATACATTTTCAGTCTTTGTTTCTAATGCTTTCTATTTCTTCTTGTAAAGATAAGTTGCATATTTTTTTTTTTTACATGCACTCAGAAATTTTATTTGAAAGCCAAAAACAAAGATGTTTCTTTTTAAGTTAACACCAAGGAATTATCCAAATTTTAATAGATTTTTCTCTGCTGCATAGTTATTTTAAAAAGATAAAATGCGTTCTTAAAAAAAGGTTTAAAAAGTAAATAAAATATTTTCCATTTTTATAAAATTTTTCCTTTGAACTGCAATTTTTTCTCTAGTTTCTACATGTTTGTCCATTACATTCAATTTTGTTCAAAAAGTTTTTTTTCTTTTGAAACAAAAACTTTATAATATAAGCTAAATTCCTCTTTTTTCTCGCATTTTTTGATTCTTTTCTCTTTAGATGGCATTATCCTTCCAAGATTATTTTTTAAACCTCATATTATTTTCATGTATTTTATTACTATTTTTAACATTCTCACAGAAAAAGTTTTCATGTGTATTTTTCAGTTTTGTTTTCACTAATAATTTGCCTCACTAAGGAGGGATAGTTAAAATTTAACTTAAATTGTTTTGGTGACTAATTATGTGTTGCAGAAAATACAGTGACAAACTAGGTCAAATACTGCACCGTACACAACTTTCAAAGACAGTACAACATTTATATTTGTTTCACTTTATGTATATTAAATATGTTTTCTTTTAATTTTAATTTAGCTTTTTCTTTTTTCTTCTCAAAAAAAAAAAAAAAAAAAAAAAACACACACTTTACAATTCCTATATATTTCCTTTTAACGACATCATACTGAATTAAGAAGTAGAGCTCACTCTAGATTAACGTTGCTGCTAATCGCAGGGCTGAAAATTCGTAACTTGAGGCCCATTTTAACAAAATTACAGTAGCCTTATTTATTTTCAACCACATTACGTGAAGAAAAACATTTCCGAGTCTAACTTGACGTATTTTGGAAAGACGTCTGTGTGAGCATATGTATTTTGCATAGCTAAAAAACGGTTTGTCGTATCAGGTGGAAATTTCCTCGATATGATCAGTTTAGCCTTTTATAGTATGCACTTTCCTTTTTGAACTTACATAAATATTCCAAACGAACTCTTTTTACTCTTACGCAGCAAATTCAAGTTAATTTTGTCATTTTCATCATTTCGCTCCCTGTTTAGATTCGATGGAAAATATATGACTTTTCCTTTATGGCAATGCGCAAAATTACAAGCGATGCTTTTTTGATAAAGAATGTTTAATATTCAATAAAAAGAGCAATGGAATTTTTCCGCCAAAAAAAAAAAAAAAAAAAGCTTCAAAAATACACCAAAATCCTTTACTCAAGTACTCCTTATAATGCTACCACATACCGTCGGTCCAGCTACGACATCCAAAGACTGCGGTTTCATCCTAGTTATGGACTCACCAGTCTGAAACAGTCATAACCAAGCGGGAGGTACATGCCCTTTCATTGAAACTGAGATTACCTTCAAATTGGTCGTTAAAATTGATTCAGCACACTACCAATAGTCCGCAAGCTTGCGGGTGGTAAATCACACATTTTAACCCAAAACTTCAACTTTCAATTCACGACTGAGTTTGTCAATCAAAACAAAGTGCAAAGTTACTCATATTTATTTAGTCATTACTCTTATTAGATAACAATATCACGAAAACAATCAAAATAAGGACCAAAATAAAATGGTTTTCTCTCGGAAAACTCAGTTTATTACATTAACGAGTAATTTGTCGTTTTATTTGAAATAAAAAGCTATGAATCTTTTTAGAATCAGAGTAAAATGTTTCCTTAGATAACAAACGCCAATCCTGAATAAAAGGCACAAATCAGTAGACATTTTTAAAAACTGCTTTAGTACATTAGAAGTTCTTTTTTATCGCAATAAAAAGCTCTCCGGCAAGCCATAGTTTCATCTCCGGAAGGTAAAATGTCAAATTGCCTCTTGCCTCCTGACTTGTGACATTTCTTTGTGTTATCAAAAAAAGCAGATGCCCCATCGGGCAAAGATTGTTTCTTTGATTTTATGAACGAAAGAGAAAAGATAAATGCGATAAATAAAAAAGCCCTAGAAATTTATTGAATCTTGAAGCACTGTGTCAGAATTTTTAGTTCATGAGATATGATTCTTATGCAATTTGCTTCATGTGGCTTCGTTGTGTTTCATTGTTTTAGGTGCAAATATACACATTTTCGCTATATTACTAATTTCTTACGCGATTAAACAGTGTCTAGAAATCGTAGCTGTTTTCAATATCGAATTAATTTTGAGTTTTAGGTAATAAAGGTGATAGTACTTCTACATATTCATAAAAGTGTCTTTTAACATTTTAAATAAAATATATTTTACTGGTTTTAATAGCTAAACCTTTTACACCATTTCTATACCAGGAAAATAAACATATAAATTTTTTGAATGATGTTTTAGGGAATCAGTCGGGAGGGAACGGCTACAGCTATGTATTAAGTTTTAAAATCATGTTTCAAGTTTTCAACTTAAATATGCAATTTCTTAACTTTACTATCTCACACTGAAGAAGTTACTTTAAATTTTGAAACTTAAACCTAATATTTGGTAAAAACAAATAGATGTACTGTTTTGCTATTGCGAAGCAGCAATAAACACAAAAGTAAATTTTAAGACCTTGATAATTTATTTTTAACGTAGTTATTTATAGTTTAACAGCAATATTAAGGTAAAAAAATACAATCATGAAAATGTCAAATAATTTGTAGTAATTGACATACAGTAGAATACTTTATAAATAGTATAGGATCGGTTGGAATGGCTGGAAACAAACTAGTATTACCACACTTGAGGTGATTTTTAAAAGTAAAACATTGGTAAATGAAGGCTAGGCAACATATAGAAGATATTCTGAGTGTTTTGCGTGTTTCCAAACATCTGTATAAGAATAATCATTGTTTGAAGATAACACTGAAAAAAATATTGTGTACTAAAAATTTAGTTATTACCTTTTTTTTCTATCCAGCAGATCTACAAACGTGAAGAAACTCCTTTAACTAGTGATATTTATAACGTGGAAGGTTACTAAACGCCTTTGGTTATGAGTTTTACCCTCCCTGCTATATTTGATGTGCAATTTGGATGTTCAATTTAGCCAATGCGCACATTACTCAATTTAAGCGGAGAGATTTTATCTTGTCATTCTTTTTTTTTTTTTTTGACTATTAGGTTTGTGAGTTACATATGCTGTGCGAAATGTACACCTGTGTATTTCGTAAACCTTTAAAGCATAATTTAATTGAGTGTTTATTTAATTTTTTAATTATTTCGTATTTCATTTGGAGAGTAACAATATTGAGCTTAATTTTTAAAATCCATCATGTTTCAATTATACGCAATTGTCAACTAATTGTATGTCAGAAATATCCATTTCAAATAACAATAAACCCAGAGTAAACTATCAGATACCGATCCATTTACTTGAAATGATCTTCACTTTTTTTGTAGCACAGAAATACAGCTCACTAAATTGGAGCTTAAGCAAATGAGTCTTTACTTAAGTTAAAAACAATAAAATTCGTAAAACCTTTATTTTAAAAACTGAGTTTTTATTATATTCATGTTGATAAAATAAGGAAAGCAAGTATAGGAAAGACCTTTTTATTCAATTCGAAAATAGAAGTCCCCTTATTTAAACGTAATTAATCTCTAAAAATATATATGCTTTTGAGTACCTTACTCTGAAAGTGAATCTTAATTTACAATGCAGTGAAGAGAAATTCATGTCACCTCATTTGACACGATTTTATGTTTTCGGGAGGAAACCTTTTAAAATGAATAAAATATTTGAAAATTAAATTATTATCTGGAATTCATAGCTTTACCGCTTAGGTCTGTTTAATATAAAATAGTAATTGCCTAACATTCTAATGTAAATACTTTGTTTTATTTTTTTGTGTGTGCGCGCGTGTGTACGTGTGTGTGTGTACGTGTCGTTGAACTTATAGTTAAAACTTGCAATTGCAAGTCTTTTGATGCGATGACGATCGACAGCGACAACTTATTCTCTGCCTCTAAAAATAAAATCCCCACGCTGTTAGATAATCATTTAAGGATAAGTAATATATAAAACACGTACATACACTCGAATCTATAAAAAAATTTAACTTATGGAATATATTAAAGAGTAATAAATGAAAACTAAATATCTGAAAAGACAATATTATCATCTCCGCGATGCGTTTTAATTATCGTTGTTCCTCCTCCGGCACATCTTTTTGTTGACTCTTTTCTTTTAATCTTCTTTTATAGAAATAGACAACAAGCACTTTTTTCTTTTCGTTTCTAACAACGTTACAGAATCGGAATATCTGGCTTGGTATTTGTCTGGGAAAAACAAGGACTTGGAGAAAATAAGTACACATCCGCGTCCCTCTCTGTGCCCCTTCCAGGAAAAACTCTACAGAACTTTAAGAATTAATTAGTTTTACCCGGGCATTTTACCCCGCCTTTTTGTTCAATTTGTTATATGTATTGCCCATGCCCTTTGTCTGAGAGCAGCCGTATACCGTGAAATGTTGAGGTTCTCTCCCTCCCCCCCTCTCTCTACTTTTGCTCTTCAAAAATCGATTCGCTTTTCCTAGATAATTCGAGAGCGGGGATCTTGGTTACCACGGTGACGTAGGCCATGTGACAGACAGAACGCGCGTTTCCCATAATGCGCGCGACAGCCCTTTTTCCTTTTCACCTGTTGGTCCTTCTCTTCACTAAAAAGGCCCCTCTCGGTAAATAACGCAGCCCGGAGCCCTCCGGGTTGTATTATTTTACTTATCAAGCCCTGCCTGGTGCTAAATATGCGTGAAATAAGGAACATAACAGCGGTATTGGAAGCCATTCACTCAGGTAACAGAAGTTCGCGCCTTGGCGCCTCGTCTATGCAACTTAACAGATGGCCATTCTATTTGAAGGGAGTTAGCTCTCTAAAGGGTGCTGCTGCTTCGAGCGGAAGGTCTAAGAAATGAAAGTTCCTTACACGGCTGTGATTTTCAATGCACACCAGAGCAAACATGGGAAAACAGTTATATAAGGCAGATTTTCGTCCTTAAAAATGTGTAATTTTTCGATCGCATACACATTTTTTAATTTTTTGTAACTATTTATCTGTCTACATGAATAGGGGTGGTAAGAACATTTTTGAAACAAATGTCGCAACATTTTTTATGAATCAGTTTACTTAAATATAGGTTCGTTTGGTCGTACAATATCATCACGTTGGTCATCGTACAATATTTTTAAGCCTTTATCTTCACCAGTATTGCCTCGTGCATTCATGATACAGGTGGAATTATAATGTGCTAAAACCTACATTCATTTGAGATTTTTACTGTAATGACTGATCATTTCTCTTTCATTTTGCATTCACTTCCTTTTACCAATGTTATGCTCACAATAGAATTTTTTTTTTCATTAAGATGGTTATTTTTTGACACGCAAAGTTTTATCTCAAAGAGTGTATGTCCAACCCTTGAACCCTTAGAGGGGGGGGGGGGTGTAGTTATAAAATGAAACTAAAACAAAAAATAATAGTAGCGACGATGCTGTAAAAATATATAACGGCGTTATGGCTTTTTCCAGGTCTCTCTCAATCCCCATTTAAACAACGGTTTTCAATATTCAGTGTAAACTAATCACTTCTGACATCATCAATAGCAATTTATCACTAATGACGAGAATATAAATAGACTTCATCCCATTTGTATACAAAAAAAAAATGTGTTTTATTTCTGAAAGTTTTTTTTTTTTTTTTTGTGACAATGCCATAACTTTTTCAATAGTTCATCAAATTTAAAAAGTAAGGAATTTTAAAGATTTTTTCTGCCCTTTCGGCGAAAAATAAAGACAAACTTTTCATGTTTTGGTTATTTTACCGGAAAAGCCCCTTTTATTTATTTTATTTATTCCTATTTTTATAAATTAAGCATTGCTTTAAACATTTCGTTGGGAAAGCCTAGTTGTTCAGCTGGTTAGAGCTTCATGCTAATATTCCAACGATCATGATTTCGAATACCCATGGGACTGAAATTCTTCAGTAGAATTCCGATGCAAATTTTCATGAATTCATTGCCGGATTGTGAACAACAAATCTGTAATTAAAATTAGAAAACATTTTTTTTTTCAATCGGTAACTCGCAGTATAATTTTCAAAAAATAGCTCCACAAAATAAAGACATCCTTTTCAATTTATTTTGTTGTTTAATTACCTATTGAGTCCAGAAAGGAAGCGCATTAGTTGAGATGTTCAACTCCCTCTTCGGCACAAAAATGCCCTTTTTGATCAAAAATCTGATCCAAATTTCTATGGGTATAAATCTAAACTCATTACATGGCTCTAAATTGAGTGACTAAGAACCAAAGCGGGCGACTTATCACCGGACCCCCCTCCCCCAATTAAAACTTAAAAAAAAAAATTCTGCTTCAATTCTGTACCTGCCCCCCCTCCCCCCCCCAAGAGTCCGACTTTCACACAAGGCTGACATTGTCTCTCCTCGGCCCTAGCTCTTAACCGATTTTCGCATTAAAATCAAAAAAGAAAACGTTTATTTCAGTATAATAGATCTCAGTATCATCATGTATTATTTCTGAAGGGTTCAACTTTTTAGAGGAGGGGTATGCCATAACTTTTTAATACTTCGTCAAATTTCATAAGAAAGGCATCATTTAAAAGATTTTTTTCTCCCACTGATGCTGGCAAAACATAAATAAAAATTCACAGCACTGTTTTTTTTTTCTTAAAATTATACTTTAAATAGCAGATTTTTAAATTCCCACTGTTGAGCGAGAATTTTTCGCACGGGGCAGCTAGTACATACAAATATGAGATTTTATACATAAAGCAATAATAAAGACATTTAACTTTTCATAATAAAAAGCATAAACATATTTTGCGCTTTCCTACGCATCATGATTTTCTTATGTTCATAGTCATTTAAATTAAATGTTTAGTTCATTTATACTGCATGAAAAAATAGGTTTTGAAAATACAAATTGGAATGACTTTTCTAGTGTCTGTCAATATTTATTACTTTTATGCACAACCCAAACCTTTTTTTAAAAATTTATTTATTTATTTGGTTCCTTAATAAATTTTAGTACATAAGTAATAATTAGAAAAGTTTTTTTTTCTGTTCCTGATCTTTCTAATGTGACTAATTTTACAACATTAATGGATTAGTTTTTAAACTGTGCATTTATTGTTTAATTAACATTAATCAAAATCTTAGGCGTCAAGGTTTGCACAGAGCGTTATGTTCTCAAAGAATGGCAGTAACTGAGTAACTGATCGAATCGTTACACAAAAGATTAACGATTAAAATAAAACTGCTATTACTGAAATTGTGCAACTCTGGCTTTTATGTGTCTTATTCACTGGTACACTAGGTGACCAAAAGTATCCGGACACTTTCAAAAATTCACATTTTTACATATAGCTCGAGAAATAAGTGATCAATTGCTCTTTAACTTTAGTCATACAAAATATAGGCTTCACCGAACATTTCCAAGTTGAAATTAAATTACCCTTGCATTTGGGGGACGACAAGAAAGGGGTTGAAAGAAAAACCGCTTTCTGACCATAACTCTTCGAAAATAGCTCGGAATAAGCTATCAATTTCAGTAATTAATTAGCATACTATGTATAATTACTGTACAAATTTTTATGAACGTACCACTCTTACTTCTGAAGATATGAAACATTTTTGAAAAAACGGTAATTTTATTTGAAGGGTTTTTGCTCATAACACGCAGAATTTTTGATCAAACCTTATCACAACTTTAGGAAAGATGACAAAATACAAGAGAAAGAACATACTAAAACGGTAAATAAAAATATTAAAAATTCGATGAGATATGAACGTTAAAAGGAAATAATTTTTCACGGCGCATGCGCGAACGACAGAAATTTATAACTACAAAAATATTGTAGCCTGATTTATACTGCATCTTATAAAAAAAGTTCCAGTTGAATATCATGAAAAATGAAAAAGATATCAGCGATATAGTGAGCTGTATTTCATTTATTCGCAGACAATACATAAATAGTGAGGGGTTGTCCACAAATAGTGTGGTGACAATCGATCATTTTTTTTTCAATACTAAATTGTATACAGTTTGAAAATTTATATTCAGCATTGTCGTCACATTTCATCTGTTCGGCCAAAAGGACCTTATACGTAGGTTTCCAAAAGTATCCGGACACCCTCTGAAACGTTGGTTTTGAACGACGACGCAATAACCTTTAATTTAAAAATAGCTCTTTGTGGACAGACCCTCACTATTTATGTATTGTCAGCGAATGAATGAAATACAGCTCACTAGATCGCTGATATCTTTTTCATTTTTCATGATATTCAACTGGAACTTTTTTTATAAGTTGCAGTATAAATCAGGCTACAATATTTTTGTAGTTATAAATTTCTGTCGTTCGCGCATGCGCCGTGAAAAATTATTTCCTTTTAACGTTCATATCTCATCGAATTTTTAATATTTTTATTTACCGTTTTAGTATGTTCTTTCTCTTGTATTTTGTCATCTTTCCTGAAGTTGTGATAAGGTTTGATCAAAAACTCTGCGTGTTATGAGCAAAAACCCTTCAAATAAAATTGCCGTTTTTTCAAAAATGTTTCATATCTTCGGAAGTAAGAGTGGTACGTTCATAAAAATTTGTACAGTAATTATACATAGTATGCTAATTAATTACTGAAATTTATAGCTTATTCCGAGCTATTTTCGAAGAGTTATGGTCAAAAAGCGGTTTTTCTTTCAACCCCTTTCTTGTCGTCCCCCAAATGCAAGGGTAATTTAATTTCAACTTGGAAATGTTCGGTGAAGCCTATATTTTGTTTGACTAAAGTTAAAGAACAATTGATCGCTTATTTCTCGAGCTATATGTAAAAATGTGAATTTTTGAAAGTGTCCGGATACTTTTGGCCACCTAGTGTATAAAGTATACATTTGACTGAAAAACTCAAAATACGAAAGGCCTGATAAACTTTTTGCATCTGTAAAGTAAAGCTGCATTTTCTGTGGTATATTATGCACAAAACTTGGGGAATAAATTTCTCGCAGAAAAAGGGGGGGGGGGGTGAAGAGAGAAATAAATACACAACATTTGTTTATAAAACAAGTACACAAGTTTAAGAATTGGTATATAACAAGGTGCTTGAAAGGGTTTCAGTAAAATAAGTATATGTACAGTTACAATAAACTGAAGTTTTACAGCTAATATTTTTGCCTGGATAGATACAATACGTCACCAAGACATAAAATGCATTGAACTTGAGTTGAAATTTCAATTTAAGTGTACCTCTCTCTTACAAGTCAATTTATTATGCTATGTCGTACGTGGCTGCACTTCAAGCATTTGTTTTGATGCCTTTTATAATTTAAGCTATTGATTTCATGTAATCTGTTATTCAATACTTTAGCACTGAATTTAGCACTGATTGTAGTACGTTTTTATCGATAAATATAGGTACTTACAATCATTATATCGAATTGTAATTCCACATAGCTTATAATCAATACTTTATATACGGTTCTTTTAACCTTCTAATTATCCATTTTATATTACTTAATAATATAAAATTGAATGCAATGTATAATGAAACGTAATTATGTAAAGATACATATCGATAGCAGATATGGAATACTTGAAAAAAAAAAAGAAACATTTGCATCAATCGATCTTATTCTGCATTAGTTTTGACAAGTTGTCCTACTGGGATGCTTCTCTTCAAAATTCTCCTCCAAATAAATCATCGCTTCAAATCCCGTCGCGCTTATCTCCTGTCAAAGCGACAATACTAAAGGAATCCCCATCACCATAGAATGTTTATCAATTAAACGCAAGATAAAAGCCAACTCTCTGTCAGAATCTTTCATGGCCTGGCATTGCCATGAAAATCACAAATACGAAACACAATTGGCGGGGAAACTGTTATAGCAGTAATCATCATATTCAAATAAACATTTATTTAGGCCTTTTATTGCGCAAGCAGCCAGTCTTTTCTCCGGGAAAATATCCTCCATCATGGTAGATGTGACGTCACGAAAGTTCCTATGTCGTCAATTAAGAGAACCCGATGTCGCAGTCAAAGGTCAGCCACTCCTCCATTATTGTTCCCTTTGGTCATTATTGCGACGCCCGCTGTGACCAGAAGTTTCAACATGCAGAGCCTCGCTCGCAAAAGCGGTTGGGGGTGCTTTACAAATGCATTTGGTGACGAATCGGAAAACAAAACCACAAGCTAGATGCCGTTAGATGAATGTGTTGCTTTATTGATTGAAGCCCTTATTTTTTTTTTTTTTGCTCTTTTCGGAGGTGTATCTAAGGATTTGGATTAGTGACCTATGGTTCCAGGACGGGAAAAAGAAAATAACATAGATGCTGATAATAGGAAAAAGTTGGATATCGATTTTTTTTATGTATGATTTATTCGTTTGTTCATTTTGTTCCGACAGGATGTAGTAAATAAAAATTTCTACCGTTAAAGTTCACGTTTTGAAAGATCACTGTGATTATTCTTGATCTGATAAAAGAAATGCCTCTTTGTTTGCTCCTTGCTTCGCAATATGATTTCATTTTATCAAAATTGTGTTATGGTTGTTTACTCAAAAAGGGATTTTTCGAGGTAGGTAACTGTTTCAGAGGAAAAATGGGATAATTTTGGACTTGCGACGAAAAGAAATATTTATAATCAAGTAACTACATTAGGAAGCAAAGTTTGTGCGCAATCTTGTATTTTGGAGAATTCCAGCACTTAATGATTTAAATTTTGTTATGCCTGATAAGGATATTAACAGTTTGTGCGACACTTGATTAAATTGTTTATTCATCTCGATTTAATATTTGATTTATTTTAATTGCTAATGCATTGCATTAATCTCATGGGCGGCATTTTTTAAAAATCTTGATCTATGAATTATATTATATATTAACTGACAGAACTGAAATTGTAATAAAATAAAACACCTATTTATAGATTTTTAATTTTCTTTCTTTTTGAAAGCTGATAGTTATATTCTGATGGTTTTTTATCCTTAAAATATGTTATTGAGCAATCAATTGTAATGCAAGAAAAATAAATAAAATAAATGACAACTTGAATTGAACTAAGAAATTAAAATCATACGAAGTAAAATTAAAACTATGAGTTAACATGTTATAGTACGAAACATTCCAAACAAAGAAAGTGAGTCAAGAAGAAAAAAGAAAAAGAAAGAAAGAAAGAAAAAGAGAAAAACCAAATAAGCATTACGTGAGCCTTGTGTTGAACATGTTAGTTTATGGAAGTTCATTAATTGCTCTATGGCTGTGCGAGTAATGGAAAATAAATAATGAGTTATGCTCCCTTAGTATAGATAATATGTTAAAGGTTATATAGCAATATTATTACATTTAATAAATATGCCTGTTAGTTGTTTAACTTATACTTAGATACCTCTTAACATATTTTCAACTGTTCATTAGTTTTTTACTGTCATGTTCTTCGTATTTACTGAGATTTTCATATTTTTCTCTGCCAATATTATCACACAGTAATTACTGCTTGGTTTCATAAAAGGCGTGACGTAATTTTTATAATATATTTTTAATTGAAAATTAATCGAATATATTAAAAACATAGCACTAAGTAGGTGTATATAACTCGAGATTCTACATTCATTATATTTAATGTATCGGCACACTGCAAAAATTATTGCATGCTTTTTAGCAGTTTGAAATCTTAAACGACAATGACAGCATTTAAACTGTACTTTGAATGCTGTCACAGTCAGTTAAGGCGAAAAAATTGTCATATGAAAACATTATATAGCATTTTCAAGCAGTAAGAACAAATGCCACACGTACCTCAGATTGGTAAAGTAAATTCCATATTATTTTTCACAACACTCAAAACATATTCAAAATAAAGTTTTAATAAATATTTCCCTCACACGTTTTCATTCACAGAAATACATTTTTTAAATGCATGAAATACGAACTATGTTAAAATTTGAAAATAAGAGAAATGCAGCGGACACTATTTTATATGATCACGGTCAATGTTATCAGTCGTTTAATGTTATCAGGACTCTCGAAATCTTTGTGCTTATGCCTTTGTCAATAAAACACGCGGTTTAGGAGCCATGCATTTTTCATAATGCCATTGGTTAGTTTCTTGTGAAGAACAATCAGAAATTGCTTTACTCATGGATGGTGTACAAAACCAAATTGTTGATGTAGTTTTGGTGAAAGAAAGTAAAGAATTTTTCAGTAATCCGTTAGAAATGCTGACAATTTTGAATCTTGAATGGAGATTGGTGAGAAAATTAGTACTTTTATTGCTTTGAATACTGAAGATATTAGCGAAGCTGTTATCAAAGATCAAGCTTCAGCTCCGGATTCAGATCGTGATGAACTCGTAAGTGTCGTAGAGTGGAAAAAATCCGACTGCTGCTCAGATGAGGGAGGAAGGAGGGGGGGATACTGAACAATTTCGTTATCAGTATGATTAGGTATGGTTATTAACATTTGATATTATTGTCAGCAAAAATCAACATTTAACTTTATCGTTCATTATAATCAAGCGGTTGTTTCTATCAAGTTATGGGTGTCTAAATTTGATTGCATTTTTTCCTGAGAAGAAATACATGAGAGCTAGCGAGAACTTTTCGTCCACTACACGAGATTTTTCTGGAAGAAAAGTAAGGTGTAAATATCGGCTTCGTTTTTGGCACTGAATATTGGCTTTGTAAATGGACTTTCGTCCTTTTAACATCACTGAAATTGGATGTTCCCACACCATATCGGTCAAAACATACAGATGTAATATTAACTTAATACAACGAAAAACTGGTTCTAGGAGCAACTGAGATGAAGGCAGTAGACTGACAAGCGTGTGAAAAGCTCATGCTCACAGCATAGCACAAATGAGGGCTGCAAACTACAAGGATCAGTGCTTGTGTCGTTGTAGGCTACGCTTGCCAGTTTATTTCAAGAATAGCTTGTTCAATGGCGGCCAGTGTCTTCGACTACGGAGCTGTGTATCTAGTTATATTAAACCTGAGTCTTTGTTAATGCGTACGAGGATCTCTCAATCCCCTCCCCTATTTTTCATCCAATATCTTTTAATTAAAAACTGGAAAAATAGTTGAACACAATGATAAATGGGCGTCTCTGTTTCGTCTAAAGCATGTGAAGATGAGAAAAAAAAAGTTTTTTTACCATTAAATAAAAGTTTTGTGCATCGTAACATAATGTTATATTTGATATATAATATTTGAATGGATAATGTTATATTTGAATGGTGTAAGACAATTTAAAGGGTGCTTACAAGTATTAAAAATATTGGTGTATATTTATCAAAGATTCTCATGCATACTCTTTTTCTCAATGTGAATCACGTGATTGTTTTTGAAACGCATCCCTCGCTTAAGTCACGTTGTATTTATAGGAAAACGGGTGGAACATTTTAGTGAATTTAGCTCAGTTTAACTTTTGGAAGGGTCAAGTTTTGACAAAATAGTTTGATAACTCACAGAAAATTGCCATATTGCCAGTTTAATCTATTAGATATTTTATTGACACTATAAGATAAACTATAGTTATGGCATTGATAATAAGAATAAGTAAAAAAACGTAAAAATATGAATTCTATAGATATAAGAGGTCTGCATATGCCGTGTCAAAGCCTGACTTTTAAATGCATCGCTTGTTTCCAGACATACAGATATACCGAATTTGAGCCTATTGATTTTTTGATACGTAGAAGGTACATAGCTTTTCAGAATCGAGAATAATTAGAAAACAAAAATCATACAAAGAAGTTTTCTATGAGTGGTTACATTTGACATTTATTATTTAAGTTTATTCATTTAAAAGCAAACTTTTGATTTTACTTCATGTTATACACTGTAATTTTTCAGTTTTAAACTAGAACCTCTGCTGCCAGTATGTTGTTTTTACAGTCTAATACAGCTAATTTTGTGATAATAAACTGTAAAATCGTGATATTAAACTGTAAAATTTACAGTTTTAAACTGTAAAATGCTCAAATTTACAGTTTTGAACTCTAAAACTGCTAAAATTTAGTTTTAAACTCTAAAACTGCTAGTTTCATTACTGTTAATTTTACCGTTTTAAACTGGAACCTCTGCTACCAGTTATATACCTTAAAAACAACGGTTTATTTTTTGCAGTATAATCGTTGCATTTATTCAAAACGAAAAAAGGGAGTAAGTAAGAATAAAAATATTAAAGTAATTTTTTTCAGAAAAATATCTGTAAATAACACGATAAAACGATGGATTCACCCCCGAACGATGGAATGTCGCATCTGCTAAAGCTATGCTGAGCCCGTGACTACTGTTTTAACGCTTCGGACTAGATGCTGTAGGATATAGGAATATGTTTAACACTAAGCCATTTGAATGGAACGTTATTGTTTTAATTAAGACTCAGGCTTGATTAATTACAAACTCCAAGCGCAAATTTTGTCATTGCTTAACAGTTCTGCTTGTGCATTAAAATGTTGGACAGCGACCACATAAATCTGTCACATTTCTGAGTTCTGAGTTCAATTCAAACTACAGATTTCGTGCGCCTAAAATTAAAAGTAACTTGATATATTTATGTGGGAAGAATGCAATCTATTCGCATATTACCAGCTAATTTCATTTCATATTTCTCTGCGCCTCACTTTCTTTAAAGACGAGTCAGAATTTGCAATTACGAAAATTCGTTTGATTGTCTTTAATTTTCACTTTTGGCTTCTTGAAAAAATATTTTCTTTTGCTTTGTTTTGGTAATGTTTATTGCGCTTACCTTTATAATAGTAGGGGAATGTGTGGGAAAATTTAAATGGTTAAGATTACTAACAGTTTTCAAAATGAAAGATTAGGAAATTTGTTTTGAAAGTTGCAGTACATAAAGAAATGAACTATCTATTTTATAATAAACTTGCATTGAAACCTTTTTTTAAAACGTAATCTTTGGCAGTAAATTCCTACCTTTACAAAGAAGTGGAAAATTTAAGTTTTTTCCATGGGGCAGATTGCAAAATAAAATATTTTTGAAATTAAATATTTTCTATTCGATTATTAAAAATATTTTTCATCAAATGAACGAGCAAATAAAAAATGAATAAATAAATATAGATAATGAAACAGTAAAAGAATAAAAAAAATAAATGAACAAACATGTGAGAAATATAAATTTGTGGATAAAATCATGAATTATTAAGAAAATAAGTGCTCAAATGAATAAATATGTGAATTATTAAGTGAAGGAATGCAAATGTATCAATTGATAAATGAATACGTAAGTGATCTAATAAAATATTGAATAAGTAAACGAAATGAACTTTTTCCCTTTACACAGCCTTCACTTGACTAATTGTTTCAAACATTTAAAACAAACATTAAAAAGGCTTCAATTGTTATTTAAAATGTTAATAATAAAAACTTTTCATTTAATAATTCCAAAAGCTATTTTTGACTTCCGTCACATTATTGCAATATGAGTACTAATTTTTAAAAATAACTTTTATTATCCTATGCTTTGATCTTCAGAAAAACTTTTTTCTATACTGGAATAGACTACAGTTGTTACTACACAGTAAAATATTACTAGAAAAGTGGTGCTAAAAACAGAGTAAATATTTTCCCATTTCACTTTGCTCCCGCCATTTCTCTTTATCCCACATTCCACTACATTAAAAAAAAATTGGTACCAGTAAATGTACTCTATTCTCTCTCAGACTTCATATTTATTTGATCAGAAAACTATCTTTAATGCTATCGCATCTTTGAAGGAATAGGTTAAATTACCTCCACTTAATTATTATTGAAGTCATGATATACACCTCAGTAAAAGTTTTTCAGAACTATGATATGTTTAAAATCCTTCCTACTGTCTGTTTGCGTATTGTGAGCCTGCAGCCACGCACGCTTCCATTTGAAAAAGGTGAGATAAGTTTAGGATGCTCACTTCCCGATGCCTTCAGTTTTTGCTCGCTTGCTACTTCCTCGTTGCATTTCCCCCCTATTTCGAGACAGTCTGAAGAGACTTGGTGCGTGCGCAGATTCGACGGAGGTTTCGCGAAAAAATGTTAGACAGTAGTAATCAAAACGAGCCATCATTTGTCCTAATGAAGACTCTTTAATTGTTGCTATACCTCCTGAATCAATATTAGAATTGTTATTGAATGATCTTCGTTAAAATGCATTAAGGGAGTAAGTAATCTCCGTTTGATTGAAATTGATTTTTCATTTTTTCAAGCGTAACAATACTGATACCCATGCCGAAAATATTAATTCCATCAGTCATAAAATAACAAACGTGATTGAGTTATATTTCACAAGTATTTATAAGAAAGTTTAGTACCTTTTATAAAAAGTACTTAAAACAAATAAAATATTAATAACGTGTTCAAAAATAGGATTTTTGAAGACTTTATTAAGGCCATTGACTAGTTATTTCATCAAACAAAAATGCTGTTTTTTAAATTAGAAAAATAACAATACAATAAGGTCACACTATAACATTATTCATAAAATATTGAGTAAAAATTAATTTTTATCGAATCATAGCTACTATAATTCTATTTATTTCAATAAAATATGAACGTCTTAAACAATTTAAAGTTTTTGAAAGATATGACGAAGACTTTAACTTTATGAAATGGATTAATCCTCCGGCCTAAGTTTAAATATTAAATTTAAAGTGAATATTAGAAACTCAAGATGGGAGCAATAACTATGAGACCATTTGCAGAAAATATTTGATTTTAAGCTCTTGGACTAGTAACATCTTTCAGAAAAATATAATAAACAAATTATCTCATGCTCATTTCGTAATTTTTATTGAATCATAGCTACTATAATTCTATTTATTTCAATAAAATATGAACGTCTTAAACAATTTAAAGTTTTTGAAAGATATAACGAAGACTTTAACTTTATGAAATGGATTAACCTTCCGGCTTGAGTTTAAATATTGAATTTAAAGTGAATATTAGAATCTCAAGATGGGAGCAATAACTATGAGGCCATTTGCAGAAAATATTTGCTCTAAGCTCTTGGACTACTAACATCTTTCAGAAAAACATAATAAACAAATCATCTCATGCTCATTTCGTTAACAGATAAAATTGAAATGTGTAAAACGATTCCTAAAAAATAGTGGGTTATTTTTTAAAAAAGAGAATATTAGCATAACGTTTATGATCAAAGTTATGTGCATATTTTTTGAATTGCTGTCACGATTCATCGTTTTGTTCTCAAATCAGTCTTGCCTGCAATTGACACCAGGCAGACTTTAAATCGTCTTTGAACTTTTTTTTAACCCCTGATGCAACAAGGAAGGGTGTCATAAGTTTGACGTGCCCGTGTATCTGTGTATCGGTGTATCTATCGATATGTGTATCTGTCTGTGGCACCATACAGACTAAACGGATAGATCAATTTTGATGTTTTTTTGTTCAAACGGTGAAGTGATCGAGAGTGTTCTTAGCTAGGTCGCGTGTTCGAATGACATTAATTAACAAAGATATTAATTAAAAAGTTTTAAAATGTTGTTCGTGATTTTCGAAGCGAAAACACATTGCAAAATTTGAAACAATAGTATCAAACATAGAAAAAAAAAATCTGCCTCTGATAAGATGTTCCATGCAAAATACTTCCGTGGTGAACTTCGTGACTTCGTGAACTTCCATTAAAAATAGAACTCGAGTTATAACGTTTTTTAATAAACGCGGCTAAGGCTTAAATTTAAAGGATAAGATATTTAAGGAAAATAAACAAATCTCTTCTTTCTGCATTTTTTCAAATTAACATCTTATTTTAACAAGTACTTTCTTTGTGTTAAATCGTCCTACATTTCCTAGAGCACTTGTAGGCCACAGCAATACGTGTTTTTTCTCCAAAGAGGTTCGTTCGTAAAATTAGTATTGTGTAACCATTTTGTCAATATCTTTCCGTTCTTAAAATTACGTGCAATGTTTTTGCCACTAAGCATTGGGCAGAAAAAATCTATTTTTTTAACTTGACTGCAGCGTTTCTATCTTCATTAAATCAAAAATATTTTTAACTGCAAAGAAAAACAATAATTTCTGAAGTTTATTTCTTTTCCCGATGAAGAGATCCAATACCCCTTTAAAAATAAATAGTAATTAAGTGAATTATTGCTTTTTAATCCATTAACACATAAATCACCTATTTTCAATAGCATTACATACCTCTTGTGCTACTTCTATGTTTTTTTTTTTCCTTTACAGTTTTCTAGCAGAGTTATCACCAAGAAAATTTTCTGCCTTCGATCAAGTTAATGTTCTTACATCGTTACCAAACGGACAAATTCAATAACTTAAACGAAAAAAAAAAGCATTTTTTTCTTTCTTACCAGTAAACGCATATAAAATCCCTTCAAAAATGACAAATGATAGTCAGACTTTTTTTTTATTCGCCCTGTATCGTTATAAGCACCTGTGTGTGCTACAGCGAGAAATATTTCCCATGCAAGGCACGGGAAATGAAAACTCAGTGAAAATACTAATATACACTAACTCTTCTCAACAAAGAAAGGAGAAAATTTGAAATTATATCATGGCCATTTTGGCCAAAAAGTTGACTTCTAACCACCGCTCTTGGCAGGCATTATCGTAAAGCACCAAGTTGATACTCCGCATTTTAAACAACGTTCTTTTGTGCATCCTTGGGAAACTGTCCTTAAAATGTACTTGTCTCAAGATTTTCATCAGGTTGAAGAGGCTGCGGAAAAAATGAGAATTCGTGGTCGGGTCAAAATTGCCTCTTTACTAGAAGGGAACAGGATTATGAGGCCAGGACTCCTTAAAAAGATTTTTTTGTGAAAGAAAGGAATGTTTTTGTAGAGTTTGCTTGAATATCATTAATTATAAACTCCACCTTTGATGGTAAATAAGTGCTGAAATAAGTCTGGTTACGTGGTAACACTGCAGTATGAGAAAACTAGTGTTGTATAAAATTTGATGTGAGACACAGCAGACAAAAAATAAATTTTTCAGGAACTGCTCTTCTGCAGTACAAAGGTTTTTATGAAATGTCCAAACTACATACTGTTTAGAGACCATTCATACTATCCAATTCCATTCAGAGTGACTAAAAATGTTTCATTTTAAGATTAAAGCTGATTGTTTAAGATATGGTACGACATTGGTTACTAAAATATTATTTCATATTTTTTGAATTTGAGGTTGTTATAAAAACAAACAAATAAACTAATCAATATCGTTGAATCAGACGAAAGATATCGAAACTAGCTTTAGTTGTAGCTCTTGAACGGACCGCATATAAGCCATAAGAAAAAAAGAAAATGCAGTAAGAATAAGATTAAATGGTATAAAATCTTTTCGCTAATATGGTTAAGGCTATTTAGAAAAAATGTATAAAACGTATTCCTTGCGCTGATTAAATAAATGTGTTTATCACATTCATGTGATTCAAGTGACGAAAGAACTGGGAACTTGTGAATTGCATAAACTAATTTATCAACAGTTTAGTCCCTGAAAATGATCTAGCCTGCCTTATTGAGAAAGGGAAATACAAAGCTTTATATTTAACAAACTCAAAGCTATTAAGTGTAATTTTAATGAAACCTACACATACGTGCCACAGAGCGCAGTACAAGATCATTTTTTATTTACAAATAAGTTGATTTATACGACAAACATTGATTGTATTTTGACTGTTGTAACATAACTCAATTTTTATGCTCTGAAAAATTAAGTTAGAGGTATTGTTTTATCTTTGCCTTATCACTCAACCTTTATTAATGCATAATTGAAAGCATTCAAGACACATAAATACTAATAAGTATTGAATTGTTAACAAGATTTTAATCCTTTTTTTAAAGTTCAAATAGGAAGAAATGTCGCAAAAGTAAATCATACACAATACAAAGAATCATTATTTAATTTTTAATATTATTTAATATTGATAACATAACTTAGTTTCCCAAAATAATTGATAAAAATTCAGTATCTAATAAATTTTGGAAGAGTTATAAAAAAATTGTACTTATTAAAATGGTTAGGGCGGAATATGGAACTTTTATTTAAAATTTGGGTAAAACGACAAATTTTTCCGAAAATCAGGATAGTGAGAAGTTTAAGAAGCTGAGCTATGATCAAAACGATGTGAAAGAAAAACAAAATTTAGTTTGTGATGTGAATCTACGATGTTGTGTATTGTTTTTAAAAATGCAAATGACATTCATTTGGAGACTGATGACACTACTTAACCTTTTGAAATTTTAAAGGGACAGGAAAATGTTTGGAAATAATAAAAAGAAAAAAAAAGTTATTTTAGAAAAATCATCCCAAAAGTTTCATTCATAGGTAGATTACATATTGTATAAAAGTTTATAAATGGGGAAACGGTCTGAAACATCAATTGAAGTGAAAAAGATTTTTTCTAAAATAAGCTAGATAGAGAACTAAGTCTATGTCTTAAAGTTTAACAGACCATTGTGTGTTAAAATGTAGAAAAAAAAAAAAAATTATTATTTTTCAGAAAAAGTTAAACTGCTTGAGGTTATAATCTTTAATAGCGAAAGAAAAAGACATACTAAAGCAAAATATGTTTTCTTTTATATAGAGATCATTATTTCGTGGTTAATTAAAAGCATAAAAATGTTTGGCAGAATCTTTTGCTTTGATTATATAAGATTTAGTGATTCAGAGACATTATAAAGCCCCCTCCCCTTCTAAAATGCAGTGTAAAACAATTAGTATAATGAACTTAAAAATTAAACCTTTCTGACTGATTGTTAATTTTTTCGCAGCACTGCTCTCAATTTAAAAAATATTATTTAAGAATAAAATGCAGTTGCTTTAGTAAAATAAATTTAGATTCAGTATTTGCAACGGAATACGTGCTCATATTTATCACAGTTTTTATTTCAAAGACAGTTTTATTTGTAAACCATTACGCATTTTTAACCGCTTTAATTTGATACGTTTGTATAGCTAAATTTGATGCACATACTTATCAAGAACATGTGAGGCTTTCTGCAACAAAAATAATACACATTTTTCATCACGTCTATTCAAAGAGTGTACAATTTTGTGAAATACTAATTTAGTGATAGTCTACGTTCGTGAGTAATGTGATTTTCTTTAAAATGTACGTTAGGTCAGCATGCGGGTAATAGCTTAAAATAACATAATTTTCCAATGAGCTGTCACTGATTTTTGAACTATGTAAATGTTTTTTTTGAACTGTTTTGCTTATTTTTTTAAGCAAGTTTTAGTGCTGATATGTAAAACATTTATTCTAAGCTTTTATCAGTAAAAAGATTTTTTGTATTGCTTTCCTTTCGTTGATAAACATGATTACTTCTCCAAAAATTTACAACTGTTAAAATTCTGTTACGAAGTGTAATAACAAAGTAGTTGTGGAATTAAGATATAAGTCATCTAAAGTTAATATGTGACCCTTTTTTTAACTGCAGCATGCATGTATTTTAAGGCTCAAAAGAGCAAAATGTTAAGTATGTTAAGTAATAATCGCAATCTAACTCCGTAGTGGGAAAACTGCGTCTCGTCGAATATTGCGTTACATGTTAAAACAATGTGAAATAGGCATCTCTTAGTCCCTAAGCACGTGCATGCAATATCTTTACAAATTTGTTGCACTTATAACCTATTTTCTTAAGAAAATAATAGACTTATCAGAGAAATACTAACTTAAAATAAACAACTTAAAACTTACTTTGTGCTAAGTTGAAAGACGTAAGATTGGCAAGCAAGCATTATGAACCATTCAAAAATCATGTGTTTTGCACATCTACTCATAGATGATAGAAGCAGCACGCGAATCTGATAGAAAGCTAAGAAAAGAATGCCAGGAAACAAAACAGATGAATCCTTCAGAACACCAACTACATTTTGTCCTCATAAAATATTTCACTGCACCCCAAATAAGAAAAGAAATCGGTGTAAGAAATATTTCTGAAATGCTATTTTCAGAAATCTTCGAATGGAATTAAAGTTGGGCTCGAAAGATGGAAACTGATATACAATACAAGAATTTGTTATTCAGATATGAGGTTTCCCCCGTTAAAACCTCTATGGAAATTGAATTTTCTATTCTTTCAAGCTTCTATCAAAACAAAAGGAAAGGGAACATTTCTCGCCATATAATCTCAAGTGAAATGCAAGGTAGTGTTGCATCCTTTGTATATCATATTTCACCGCACCTCTCTTTGGAGCGTTACTTCCGAGTGGTAATGCTTAAAAGTATGCTCATGTCTGAAAGGGCCGTTTTATTTAAAAATAAAAACAACTTTGTTAGCTTTTAAGACATTATGCAATGTTAAATAAATGTAACCTTGAACTGTAAAGTTGGAGTTTCTCACACCTCATAAAAATTTAAATTTTCAAATCAAACATTGTTATTGTACTTAACTAGATTGCACTGTGAGTCCACACACTGCAAAAAATGAACTGCTGTTTTTACAGTATAATACTGGCAGCCCAGGTTCCAATTTAAAACTGTAAAACGCACAGTAATAAACTGTAAAACTAGCAATTTTATTATTTCTAACTGTAAAATTAGCAATTTTACTGTAAAATTGCTAATTTTACAGTTTATTGCAGTAAAATTTAGCTCTATTGTACTGTAAAAGCAGCAGTATAATACTGGCAGCAGAGGTTTGAAATTGTAAAATGCACCGTAATAAACTGTCAAACTAGCAAACTTTACAGTTTATTACTGTAAAATTAGCAATTTTACACTTTATTACTTAAAATTGGTAATTGTTTCAGTTTATTACTATAAAATTCGCTGTATTATACTTTAAAAACAACATTCAATTTTACAGTGTACCTTTTTACAGCCAAATACCAATTTTCTAAGGATAAAGAACAGCGAGTTAAGATTGAGTGCAGTGTATTATTATGCGGGTATTTTGAGGCACTTCACGCAACCCCACTTCTCCAAAAGTATTACAAATTTTTCCATTGTAATTTTTACTTAAATATGAAAAAGAAATACCTTATTTGAAATTTCTTATTGAAATCAACAATTTTGCTTCTATAAGACGTAGTTAGTGTTTACTTTAGTTTTTAAACAATTTTATAATATGTCAGGGCTAGTATGACAATTCGTAAGTGGCTGTGGGAGATGTTATAACTAGCCCCCATACTTCGGTATCCTACACTATCCTGCATCATTAATGTTTCAACCGACGTTTTTGATTCACAACATTTTTTCTCGCTTTATTTTAAACAAATTTCTGCACAGTTTACGAGAGTGGTTGTATGGTTTAATTTACAGTGAGTAAGATATTTAGGCAAAAGATACTTAATCAGCTATTAGCAAACTTGAACAATTGAATCTCGTATTCTGCAAATTAACAAATGTACTGATTTGCAGTATATGAAAAAAAACTGTGTACAAAACTTATATTTTTGCTATTAGAAAATTAAAGTATCATTGATGCATGTAAGTATAATTATGAAATTTCAGTTTCAAAATAAACGATAAAATAGTATAGGAATGTACTTGGGTTATTAAAGTAGAAACAAAAATGTTTGACTTTAAATTACTGCAATCAGTTGCTTCACATTTTCCTTACTTTTTCATGCATAATGCACATATTTGACCCCCAAAGTCAATGCTTGACAAAAAGACGGCCTCCCTGTATTAAACTCCTTCTCTGCCGCAATATTTAGAAATTCTAAGTCATCATGGCTAAAAGGTATGGAGTTGTTGGAATAAGGTATTATTACATATTTTGTACATTTATTTCAAGTTTTTGGTCAGTTTGATTGCATTCATTTCAATATCCATTACTATGCTTAGTCTTGCGAAAAATTGTTACAACTTTTTTAGTTGCCAAATGAACAAAAAAAGAAAAAAGAACAAAAGAAAGAAAGAAATAAGAAAGAATTCTAAATTTTAAAGAGGAAATAGTAATTGTTTGTCTTAAAAATTATTTATATGCTCATTAACAACGTCTGTATGAATTTCTATTACATGATAAGGAATGTGCTTTGAGCTCACTTTACCTTGATTCAATCAGAAAATCAATCTTTTTGCACATTAACCAAAAAATGGATTTTATTTTTAACAATTTTTAAAATTTTTTTTTTATTGAAATAAACATTGAAAATGCAACACCAAGAAGGAATGGTCAGAAATTCATGCAAATTTTACCGTAGACGCACGTTACTGAGTTATGCAAATGATATGAAATGCGCAGCTCTCCGACGCACGTGAAGTAAGATATAAGAGAATGAAGTTGAAAAGTGGGCTATGTTCATGTTGGTTTTTCTGCCAGACTAATTATCGGAGAAATTTGGTTTTTGTCTCGAAGGATACGTGTGATA
>JAXGGA010000054.1:0-240000 GCA_038373865.1 Uloborus plumipes | reverse complement strand
TTGCATGATTTCGTCATGCATAAGTTGTTACAAACTGTTTTCAGAATACTCAATTATTTATTTTTTCCATCGACTATACATTAGTAAATGCATAATAACTCTTATATTTTGGAAGTGAAGTGATGATGCTTCAAAGTCACACTTCAGAAATTTCGTAGAAAACACAAACAGAAATTGGAACACTAGTCATAAATCAAAAACTCGAACTAAGTAATGGCGATCCCGTAGGTTCTCAACAATGAACTAGTTTAGACGTCTCCTAATTGCATGTGCCACTTATTTGGCAAAATATGCCGGAGCTGAGCTTTCTTTAATATAGGCATACCATGCTTCTAAAATCTGAAATGTCATGGTTCTCAGAATTAAACTAAGTAAAGAAAACTTGAAATATGAGCACGCCAATGTAAGGAATATCCGATGTGCTAAAACATAGTTCTATAACTTTTTCTTTCCTTGTACTCTGTTGAAAAAATTAAAATCTTAAAATAGACACTGTTGAATTTTCTCGAGAGAAGAAACATTTGTAATTGACAATTATTATTTTACAATTGTATTTTTTTTCTCCTTCAATATTTGTGATAAAAATTTAGCACATTTTCTCAACGTCGTGAAACTTCAATCTTTTATCTGACATGAAAAAACTGTTAGACTGAAAAACTCCCTCTCATTAGAAACAAAAGTCTTGATAATGTAGTTGTGTACATTTTTAAACCTATTTGAAATTAATATATAATGTACATTGTACCACTTGTAAAAATTAAACAAAAGCCACAGTAATCAATGTCTTTCAATTAAATTCGACTCAAATAACAAGATTGAGTTAAACTCATTTCTCCATTTCACAGCTCTCATTATCTTTTTTTCTTAAATGCAGGTAAAATTTCTCAGGCTTTTATTCAAATTTATCTTTTGAGAAAATAAGCGAACGTTAAATATATTTTATTCTAAGAAATCTAAAAAATATAGCGCAGTCGTTAATTACGTGAGTTACTTGAAGAGCTCCAGTTCAGCGATTCTGTTTTGCATATTGATATCTTAATCATTAATATTTAAGATAGATGATGATGCACGGGAAGATTCATGTGGGATTAGTAATAACAAAAACCATTATTTCATTGTTGGAAATTTAATATAATGAAGCTTTCTAAGAAAATATAAGCAGTTTATCGATTTGAATTCCAAAACAAATTAAGAGCTTTTCCGAAAGTGTTATAATTTTGAATAATTTTTTCGAAGCATAAAAAGGTTACTGTGGCGACTTAAAACAAATATTATCAATTTAAAATAATTTCTGCGAAGGTATACATCACGGTTCTGATTTAAAGTTATTTAAAAAAATAAATTTGTCTGCTGTGGTTGCAATGGACGAACTTTTGTCTCCTGATTGATAAAAAGCTATTGTTGCAGTTGTGTCTGAAAAAAGTTACTCCCCATTCATTTCAAATTACGTGTACTAAACCTACCGAGTTGTAACCTGTAGCAGCTAAAAATATAGAATCTGTCATAGAGTCGGTTTGGTAGTGATAAATTGTGTTTATCACTATTTAAAACTATATACATTATTTAAAACTATGTGCTTGAACAAGTGATAACTCAGAGAAAAAATATCCCATCCCTGTCATTTGGAACGTTTGGCGGTCTGGTTGAGTCTTGGCGTAGCTACTGATGATCACTGCAGTTTCAGGGTTGCATCGTGAAAAAAACAGTTTGAGATGCAAAGAAACATGGAGATGTTAAACAATAGAAATAAAAATGAACCTTAAAAGGAGCATTGAGAATTTTAAAAGGATTATCAAACCCTATCCTTCTACACGTTCATGTTAGTCCTATCCCATAACTATTCAATACTTTCCTCAGATGATATCATTTCTAAAATCTCTCCGCAACAGGCTATTGCTTAAGTAAAATTAAAAAAAAAAAAAAAACTGAAAATATGCTTTGTAAAAGTTTTTTTCCCTTCTTTTTTGCGTATAAAAGCATGATTAAAATGTGAGGTGTATGCCCAAAATGATGCAGGATACATTGAGGGGAGTAGCTGTATTGTACAAGATGCCGTGTCACGTGTTTCACCCATAAGTAAGAGCAAAATCAGCTTGCCAGTCGGTTTGATTACAGCAGCTTGCACATTAAGAATATACAAATCCTTTTTGTTGATTATTCAATTTTAAGTGTTTCTGTCTAAATGATTTTGTCAGCCCTATTGTTCTAATAAGTACACAAAATCATGTTTCAACATACTTCATTTAGTCATATTAGCCGTAGTGTTGATAATACAGAAATAACTCTGTAAGTTTCAGTAAGTTTGAAGCTTGGGCTTCTATTAAGCACGCTATCGAACATGCTTGCCTCTGCTGAGATATGCTAGATGAACAGGTATCTTGCCCATTGCTTCATAAAAACACGACGAATATGTTTTGGAGGTAATATGCCATAGTTTTCTGATACGTTTAAGAGAATAAAATGGTCGTGCTCCAGCCAAAGACCTAGAAAAAATGTTACCAGTACCATACCAAGAAGAAATAAAGTTAAACAAGAGGAAACAAGATGCTCAGGAGCTGAAATCCTCAGAAAAAATAAAAGCAAGACTTCGGGGAACAAGCAAGCAACGACTTCAAAACCAAGGCAAACAGAATTTAAGACACTAAAAATTTTAAAAGATGACAAGATTTAAATTAACCAAACCAACTACAATTCTTGAGAAGAAATTGCTTTCAAATCCCTTAATTCGAAAAGATAAATCTTCGACAGAAGAAGAAATGGATCAAGTTAGTATACTGTTCTAAATTTCAGGTGTGGGTTAATGAAAACGAAAATTCTGTGTTCCTAGAAAAACACAAAAAAATGTTGGAAAAATGGGACTAGATAAAATACTTAATCTGCCGTAATTGGCTTTATAAATCGTTTTCTACATTTGAAAACAATCTGAGCAACGGACTGCGCTTACTTAAAAGGGAAAAGTAACATTAACAAAACAATATAAAAATGATCTTTGAATGTACATGTAAGTTTCTCCCTAATGTATTTCATTTTAATGAATTGAAATTGATTTAATAGACCCATTAAATTTTCTAAACTACATCTTACAGTAAAATGTACAGGTCACTTTACTCCAAGATAGGGGTAAGATGCCGAATTGCAAAAGTTTTCAAATCATTAATTTTTATGTTTAAAAAATTGTTTTTCCCAGCGATTTTTTTTTTTTTTTTAACTTATCTCAAAAATCCATATTTTGTCGATAAATTGATTGGTAAAAATAAATAATTGAGTTATTTTGTATAAAATAAAGTTAAAAACTACGGCATCTACATCCATTCACTCGTCATATTCAATGCTTTCTCATATAATCGGATGGCATTATGAATATTATGAGATGTTCCGGCGAGATGATTTTACATTTCTGTGCGAGTTATAGACATATATTTAATTTTCTCAAAGAACTGATGCATACTACATCATTTTGTCGCTCACAATACATGAGATGAATAACTCTCTGAAGTCCAGTCGTCAAAATTTCCATGTCATAATTTTGCGTCATGAACACACTTCGTTCTTTGAGGGCACCCCATGCTTAGTTTCAAAAGAGCTGAAACTACACTTATATGTATACAGGGTGTCCACTCCAATCGTGGACCAATAGCTAATTTCTAAACCGTTAGAGATAAGCATATAGTTTATTTGGGAAAAAATCTCCAAATTATGAAAGGAATTTTGGGTCTATTCAATGTTTTTCAAAAAATCAAATTTTGAAAGAGTTACGAAATTTAAATTTTTATACAGCCCCCCAGTCCTATCAATCATATTTAGTAAAACATTCTTGACACTGTAACGTTTAAAACTAAAAAAAAATCACTCTTCTACCACAAAAATTGACCGAGTTATGACGTTTTGAAAAATCAAGATTTTGAAGGATTTCGCATACGGTCCCTTAAGCGATCTCTCGATGACGTCATGAAACAATGCAAAATCTTGATTTTTCAAAACGTCATAACTCGGTCAATTTTTGTGGTAGAAGAGTGATTTTTTTTTAGTTTTAAACGTTACAGTGTCAAGAATGTTTTACTAAATATGATTGATAGGACTGGGGGGCTGTATAAAAATTTAAATTTCGTAACTCTTTCAAAATTTGATTTTTTGAAAAACATTGAATAGACCCAAAATTCGTTTCATATTTGGAGATTTTTTCCCAAATAAACTATATGCTTATCTCTAACGGTTTAGAAATTAGCTATTGGTCCACGATTGGAGTGGACACCCTGTATGTAAACACATTAATCTAACACTTACTTACAATTAAAATACTTATCTGTTAATGCATGAATGTAATTATGTTTCAGCATTACATTTCTTTCTAATTTTTGTGCCAAAATGTTCAGCTTTGGGCAGATTGAGCTTTTTATATGATATTATTTCTTAAGCAATTCAGCACATATTTCGAAGTTTGTAACTCTTTCAAATATTTTTTTGGTTTTGCCCGCAGAAATCTACTTTCTTGGACTGCCCACACCTTCCCTTTGTTCGGTCTCTTACCAGTCCTGTCAGACCTGGGAAGTAATTCATTGGTCGTATAAGGGGTCTCTTATCATGCAAACATTTCTAATATACCTTATAATCACTTTCTTTTGCAGCCAGGCCATTTTTTTTTGTTTCTTGGTGTATTTAGAATTCAAACTGAATAATCAATTCTTTTATTTTTAAAATTTTCAAATGTTCACAAAAAATAGCAATGATCAAACACGATGTATACAGGTAGAGATATCCCTCTTCCAAGCACCCGAAAGCTTTCATAACCAAAGTCTCACTATTATTTTACCAACATCATTTGCAAGTCCTCCATTCTTTCAACTGCAAGTTATAGCAAAGTGATTCTTTTTTATAGTTTTTTGCTTTAAAGATCAGTTTTTGTCAAAAAATATTAACTATAATTGTCTAAACCAAATAACTATTAACAACAAAAATGCCTTTTCCCGTTCCTTAAAGAAAAAAAATCTGATGTTAAATATGAAAACGAATCTAAAAATCTGTAAAACCTCAAGTTAATTAAAAAAAAAGAAAAAAACATTTAAAACGGTATTTGTTTAGTTATTGAATGATAAATTATATAAATAGGATTAATTACTTCATTTGAGTTGACCTGGAAATGATAAAGGATTTTCTAATTTGGCAGGTTTTTATTCAGCATAAATCTTTTCTCGAAGACTGCTCATCCTCAGAAATTGAACAACCGATTAAATCTCAAAGGAGAACATATTTCAGGAAAATAAATCATTTTAATTACTTTGATTACTCTTTAAGCCAAGCAAACAAAAGCACAGTGTTATGTAATTGCTTAAAGCTTTTAGATACTCCGGTTTAATCCCCCTTTGAATGAAACAGGATTAAAGGGAATGTTTAAATTTGTTTACTGTCTTCGTGTGCCTAAAATATATCAATATCACCACCAGATATTGAATTAGTTTTCCTTAGAAAATATATTTCATATCTTATCTTAAATTTTCTAAGACGAAATATTGCATTTTAATTATTATTTATTAAGAGATAAAGTTGCAGCAAACAGTTCTTGTTTCATCAAGATCAATTTTTAAGTTTTCGCGTATAAAATATACAGTATTTAAATTTAAGGTAATTTTCATAAACTACGTTATTGGACGCATTTTCAACATAATGTGTTTATTAGTATTTTTAAATTTGCTACTGTGTTACTGTATTGGGCAGACAATTAAAAAAAAGTTTTTATTTTTGTCCCGTTAATCAAGTTAAGCAGTTTTAAACAAAGTTTTAAGGTTTTCCTTTCTTTTATTAGATGTATCTGTGTACCTATCTACCTATCTGCTGTTAACTATCGATAACTCGAAGTTTTTATGTTAGAGAAACTAAGAAATTAGTGGACATCACAAATGTATCTCGAAAAACGAAAAAATGAAACATATTTTTAAAAATCAATTAATATTTATTAATAAATATTGTTTTACAAAGAACGTTACCAAATTTAACGTTAAATGAACAATAAACAAATTTTAAAGAAGTTCCTGCATAAATGCTGGAAAGAAATGTGTAAAAATATCTTATACAAACGAAGAGCACAAGAATCCGGATAGTTTACGGTCCCCCTCGTAGGCCCCCACGTTCAATATTTTTTTGACCATAAACTTGCTTAAAACGGGAGGTACTACTTTTTTCCCGCCTTCTCAGATAGCTCAATGAGTCAGGCATCGAAAACCTTCGCATTCTGGACCTAGACCATATTTAATTGACCATCAAAACGATGTCGTCTTTTCCACCCAAACTTGAGCCATTTTCACAAGCCAACCAAAGGGGATGAACCCATTGTGGATGAGCAAGAAATCCAGAACAAAGAGGCAGACCAGCTTTTGCACAGGGTATTTATAGCATATTGGTAACGGCCAATTCGTCACAGATACTCATTTGCAGATTTTATCACATGTTTCCATCAAAACTCTTGAAGAAAATCACTGATTTCGAAGCAGCAACAAGTAGTATCCCAATTCTGCACGGATTTCACCTTTCACAGTTACTCTAACCGTAACCGGCATGTTCCGTTTACATTTTTGTCACATGGGATAGGGAAAGTTTACAGAAACCTAGATGATTGGAATGTTCTTTTTCTTAGCTTCTAACAATAATAAGCATATTTCCTAGCATATTTAAAGCATTCTTAAGCTTTGGAAAGACAAGGACACATAATTTAAAATACTCTCTTTTACATACAGGGTGTCTCAGTTAAGTGTTTCAGAATTTCTAAGAGGGGTAGAATGCATCCTGACGACTCTAAATCATATAGCAATGCGGGGTCGGACATACTTTTTTGAAGTGGTGATGTACACAGAAGTGTGAAAAATCTTTTCAATAAAACATGTGTAAATGCGAAAGGTACACTGCAAAAAATGAACTGTTGTTTTTACAGTATAATACTGACAGCCGAGGTTCCAATTTAAAACTATAAACGCACACTGCACAGTAATAAACTGTAAAATTAGCAGTTTTACAGTTTATTACTGTAAAGTTAGCAATTTTAGTTTTTTGCCAGAAAATTTAGCTGTATTATACTGTAAAAACAACAGTGTAATACTGGCAGCAGAGGTTCCAGTTTTAAACTATAAAATGCACTTTAATAAACTGCAAAATTAGCAATTTTACATTTTAGTACAGTAAAATTAGCAATTTTACAGTTTAGCACTGTAAAATTAGCAATTTTGCAGTTTATTACCGTAAAATTAGCAATTTTTGCAGTTTATTACTACAAACTTAGCTATATTATACTGTAAAAACATTCAGTTTTTACAGTGTACATGGGTCAAAATAAGTGCCCGAAATGTTCAATCAGCTACAATGCACATGCACACCTCCCATCTTCTGCTCAAAGAACTCGAAACAGTCTGGAATTCTCCGGCAACTTAAATTTCATCGCGTCTGGAAATAATTTCCGACCTCCTATTGTTGCGCTGTATATATCAGGACCTCGTCCTCTTAGAAGTTCTGAGACATGCAATTGGGACATCCTTTACGTATATTTTGGCTTTTTAGCCTGTCTTTTGGGACTTCGATTTATCAAGAGCTGACTGTATATCTATATAAAAGACCCGAAAAAGATTCCAGGTGAGTAAAACATATGACTTCTCTATTAAGAAATAATTTATCAGACGCACCTAATTTTTTTCCTACTATTTTAACTTTAGCGGTTTCTATACATATACTGGGTGGTCCCAAACTATACGACAAGAACGACAGATATACGGGACTAAAATAAGCTTATTTAATGTAAAAAGATTTCGCAACAAGTCCGTCATTTCCAGCTTTTCTGGAGGGGGGGGGGGGGAGGGAGGGGCAAAATGTGCAAACCCAATGAAAATGTCATTGGAAAGCAATAAAACCACGCCTACTTATGTGTTAATACATTGATTCTCCCCCCCCCCCCCCCCAATGACGGACCTGCATCACAAATGCTTTACTGACGAGCTGCACATGAAACCAGAGGCTGACGACGTGTCACAATTTTTCTACACAGAATGATCGTATGCTATATTTTAGTTTTTGAAACAGAGTTTTAAACAGTTGATAAAGTTAAAGCACTTCAGATGTACTACATGCGTCGGAACGACAACGCACCGATCATTGCAATGAAGAGTTATTCTGAAAAACTTTCGTCGATCGCTGCATTGGAGTTGCAATGTGCGTTGTGTAATAAATTTGTAACCTTTTTCGCGTAATTCAGTTTTGGTTTCATGTGCATGTTGGGCTTCCGCATTGCATATGTACGAGTTAATATGACCATATGTTCAGAGGTGACCCAGGTAGCACAAAAAACGTTTAAACGTTTTATAAACATTTTTAATCCATTGTCACAACGTTAATAACCATTTTACAACCTATAAAAAACAAAGTGTGCTATTTAGGGAAACATAATGAAATATGCTTATTTAGGTCCCTTTTACCTTGCTGTTACATTTTAAATGCATAGTGTTTAGGAAAACACTAAATATATATATGCTCTATTTCCTTTCGAATTTACCTTTAAAAGTGTTTAACACTGTGTTATAGTTTAAACGTTTATCATGCATTTTCAATACTTATAGCCTTTGGGATCGTTGTAGGATAAATTATATTTTAATTCCTTATTCTTACTAAAATAAATCCAAACCTCTGATGAAAGGGCTGGTTTTGATGTATAAAAATGTGTTTCTAGGTTTTTTTTATTTTTATTTTTTATGTATAATAACACAAAGGTTATCCTCGAACTATATATACACACACACGCGCAAAGCTTTTATGAATAGTGACTAAAAGCTTACGCGGTAATTCGATATAGAATGGTAAAAGCTCTTTCGGACGGTGTTAGAAATATAAATATTTTTAGACTTGTTCACATTTTTAAAATAAGCTCATGGAATAAAAGGTGTTGAAATTTAAATCTTGGAGCCATGCAATCCGCTGGGCTTCTTTTCCGTGGATATTTTCCCTATGATAAAGTTATTTCTGCACTTTCTGTTGTTGAGAGCTTATATTCGGCGAAATATACATTTCATGTGCCGTTTATGAAAGCGAAAGCACTACGTTACATTTAGCAGCTCTTATTGTGAATGAAACATTTAAAATATAGGTAATATTTTCTATTAGAGAAAGAAAGAAATGAGATAAAGAAATATTTCTAGAGCTTAAACATATAGTTTTAATGATGCTCTTGAAAATGATCGAAAACAAGATTGTTTCCCCCTATATATATCTTTTTTTTAAACTAACAAGCTTGTTTCATTCAATTTGTGTAGTTGATAGTTCAAACTTTTGCTAGCCGAATGATTACTCATGAAAAATACTTTTAAATATGCGATTATAGGTATAATTTACTACATATTTCTTTGAGTAATGTAGATGATTAACTACGACATTATATTTTAAGTCAGAACTTTAAAAATGTGTACTTGAACTAAAAGATTTAAAAGAGCGATTTTAAGTGTATGTTTATTATCGATATTTCCTTAAAAGTACTATGTTTGCTCTAATACGAAAAAAATATATAGGGCAGACCGACGGGGATTTTTTTCAATGAATTTTCTAAATTTTATGTTTAAATAAGAAAATTTTGACATTATGGTTTCAGAAAGCAGTTAATAAAGTTGAAGTTTATGCATTCAGTTTTTGGTCTGTTTGAGTAGTTTAACGTTAAAAAAAAATTAAGGTCAATGTCTGTTGCGTAAACGTTCCCCGTACGCGTTTACGCAGTCTCACTTATTGACCCAGCCTCACTTACAGAGCGGCATTTTTTATTAGTTTGATATCTAACTTAGCTATGCTAGTTTTTTGAATATAATGTTTTACCATCTATAAAATAAAGAAAATTTATAATGGACAGACTAGTATATAAAATTAGACATGCAGACAACGGGAAGCAGATAAATAATAAATCTAAAACCGTCAGATTGATAAATGCGCTGCAAGCATTTGTCGCTAATATTTTTCCCTTTAAATATAATTCCCTTTTAAGCATACATTTTACGGTTTACTAAGATTTGTTAAACATTTTTGTCTTGTAATATTAAGTAAAAAACCTGCTTTGTGTTTAGAATAACATTCAAAAAAGATGTGCAAGACAATTTTTTTCAATTAACGGAATTTATTTTTTCTTTTCTGTATTTACTTTCCATTTTAAAGGCATAGTTGCTAAATTGATAGAGCCACGAAAAGATTAATAATAAATTGTTTCCGTTTGGGATACATTTTGCACCAACCGGCATTAATGGGTTAACATCTTATTTTCTAAAATGTTATTTCTCAAAAAAATTCTAAGAAATTACACAGCTTAGAAGCATTAATATTTTCCTTCATAATGTTTCTAATCTTGCGCTATAATATTTTAAAAACTTATTCACTTAACTTAGCCTACTACTCAAGAAGCTTGCAATACGTTCTTTAAGTTATAACTCGTTCCTACTATGTGCGGGATGTAAATTCATCTCTATATAATGTTCAACAATTCCCCTGTGCTGCGGAAAATTCTTCCTTTTCCCTTTTGCACCTGTGTGTTGCTTTCAATCTTGACACACAAATCTCGGTAGACGCGGGTATACGTATTGAAAGTGTTTTATTTGGAAGAAATACTGTTCTCAAATACAAAAGCTCGGATTTTTCTGTCTTTTGGTTTAGGATAAAAGGGGGCGCGTGTGATTTGTTTTATCTCTTTATTCATTAAAAAAATATTTTCAATTACTCAGAGCAAAAACTTTCCACATGATAAGTATAGTCTCTTCTTTATGTCATTGAACAGTTAAATTTTAAAGTTTAATTCGTGTTCTGATCACTTAATGAACAAGAAAATCGCGTTCACATGCTATTTTCCTTAGTTTTGTATTTGTTTTATTTTTAAAATTTATTTAACAATTCAAATAAGTGTTTTTTCTCCTTTAAGTACCGTTATCCATTACATTTCGAAAATCTAACCATTATGTTAAATTCGATACATTTTTTAAATTTCTATAAATCGTTTTATACTTTGAAGCCATTTTTACGGGAAGAGTGTGATCATTCAAATAGGGACTTATCTTTTTAAAGTGTAGTTGAAGTTTATATATCGGAATTTTCATGTAAATAAACTGTTATCTAGCAAAAACATGTACAGAATATCGAATGTTACATTTCGTAACGAAATCATTCCGTATAAACTTTACACAGTCTAGAATCTAATATTGAGTTGAAAAAATAAAAATTAAAGAATCGTTTTCGTTTATGAATTTATTTTACTATACACTAGCTTACGGAAAATCAATTATTGAAATAATGATACGGTACAAAATGAGCGATTTTTTCTCCTCTCTTATTCAGGCTGTTTTCTCATTTATTTTAAAAGATACTAAAAACATATTTCGTTCTTGTCAAGATTAGGTTTTTTAATCCAGGGAAGGTGAGGAACCTATTCTACGAGATTCCGGTACTATACGGGATAAGTTTTACTTTTAAAAAATCGTCTTTTGTGCCCCTCCCGCACAAAAAGTTTTTCTTCTTTGAAAGAACTGATTTTATTACTTGAATATTATATTGCTCATATAAGGGATAAATGCATTAATTTAATTTAACTTATTAAGTTAAATTAAATTATACATAAAGTTAATTTAAGTTGCATTAATTTGACTTACTACTACCACTTTTTCAATTAAAATAAGCTTTATACTGTTATTTTAAGTGGAGTATATATCCTGGTGGAGGGGAGTGAATTGCTTTGCTGTCAGGGTAATACGCCTCAGTACAATATCGCTTTATAACAATAACTAATTTATTTCGTATTTGTAAGTAAAGATCGTTTTGTATCACAGCCATATAGGCCAACAATAGGTTACGTATTATGCACTATTTTCCATTTTTCACTAACACAACAGTTTTATAAATGTGTCCTCTTAGGTAGGGCATGGTACCCTTGTTTACGATAGAAGATCACTACGCGCGGAGTGTGTCATTATATTATTTAAATCATTTGAACGTCACACAAAACATTTATGTAAAACCTCATATAATGGTAACAGGAAGCAAAAGAAATATAACACAAAACTTGTCTAGCCATTTATTTTAAGAAATTTTTCGAAAAAAAAATTAATATTTCACACAGGACCGTCATGTCGAATTCTTCCAGGGGGGGGGGGGGGCAAAGGGTATATATACAATGTACATTTGCCAAAAAATGGCAAAAACCACGACTACTTACATGTAGGGGAGAGTGGTAATGAATGGGCCACTTTTTGGTTTTGAATTTTTGTAATTTTTTCTAACACTTTGCTTTAACTCTAAATTGGTGTTTTAGTTACTTTACTTATCTGGCTATCTAAAAAAGTCATAAAAGTTGGATTAGCTCCTGTCTATAATAAATTATAATAGAAAATAAAAACTTTGAAATTTGGCCCATTCAACCCCACCTATGGGGTTGAGGGGTTGAATGGGCCATCGAAGGTAATGAATGGACCACTAAATGAATTCAATGAAAACATGTGGATTTAATCTTTTATTTGCTGAATATGACAAAATAAATGTGGCACTTGACATGATGATACAAAATCATACAGATTAAAAATTATATAAACATCAAAACTGATGCAATTAATAAAATAAAACTGATGCATACCAATTGTAGCAGAAAAATGACTAAATAATGAGATTGTAAGAAATAAATAACATCAAATATATATAAAAAAATAACATATAATACACACTATGATTTAACAAAATTTATATATTTCAAAAATAATATTAAAAATCACTTTCAAAAACTTCATCTTCATTTTCAAACTTGTCAAAATTCAAATTTTTTTTTTTTAATTTACTAGACATCGGGAATAAGAAATAACTAACTTAAGTTACCAACAAAGAAAATGAAATTGTACTGTGAGGAATATAATATGAAGGAGAGAGGGTAGCTTTTTCAAGCCACGCACTGCGACCAGAGGTCTATTGTACTATAGGAATATAATATAGATCTACAAATTATATTTAGAAGTTACTACAAACCTATTTTGACGACAGTAATCTTAATCTATCTATGACAGTCAGTTGTGTTTCATATTAATGCGAAAATCCAAAGAAAAGGAAGAAAAACAATATTTAGGTGGCCCATTCATTACCATGACATAGTGGCCCATTCAGCCCCACCTATACTTTTGGAATTCATTTAGGTTTTTTGAGTACATTGAATTTAGATAACAACAAAATACATCTTAAGATTAGTTTATAGATATGGAAAGACTAGCTTATACATATGTATGCAGTGAAATACTTGGTACATTTTAGCTAGGAAATGTTTTACTAAAAAGGGAAAAACTTACTTTTCAGTCAGATTCTTGACCATGCCACTCTAGTTTGAAAATGGCTCAGCGCAAACGAATGAAAATTGGATGAGTTTAGTAGAACAAATAGCTACATCTATTGGTGGCATCAAAAAAAAATCATGCAAATACTTTTTCATATTTTGTTAGTGGCCCATTCATCACCATGGCCCATTCATTACCACTCTCCCCTAAATACATTGATTTCCCAAAGTCAGGGGGGCAATTGACCCCATCTGAACCCCGAAATGACGGCCCTGAATTCATAAATCAATCATCGCAAGGCACATAATAATACTTTTAAATGTTTTCGCATTTTAAAACTATAATAACATCTTTTTAATATGTTGGAGTGATTGCTCACATTTTCCCTAGATGTTTTACTCTCTTCAAGTGTCATACCATATTCCTTAGGCTTAATTTCAAAAAATAAAATTAATAAAATAAAATAATAAAGTAAAAAAAAAAAGAAAATCCCATGCACCTATTTAAATGTGTATATGTAAGTTTAGCACGTTGATAATAACATTTTCCCCTTTATCACGCTGGTTATAATTCTGTTACAGCGTTGTTGATTGCTCTTTAATTTTTATTAGGAAGGTAACATTTATTTCTTAAAGTTAGATATATTTAGTTAATCTCATAGTTAGCTCTAACTATTTTTTAACTCGAAGTTAATAATAAAATATACACAAAACAAGCATACAAGAGACAAAGATAAAGGAGCAATGGAATGAGGGGAGAGGGATAAAATGGTTCAATTGCTCGGAAAGTTTTCCAGAAAGGTAAGAATGGAACTGCCATCAAGACTGGAAGTTCGTTTTTTTCTTCGCTTTTTTTCTTTCTTTTTTTAATTTCAAATTATCTCAGGAAACCATGCGCTGTTTATAGTGCACCCTTCTCGACTGTGGATTTTCAGATAAGCTTTGCGCATGGTTTTTCAGCACGTTGTTGTTAATTCTTTTACTTTTGGGCGCGTTGCTGATAGTATTTAAATTTTCTAGGTAATTAAATTTTATTTTCACTAGGTATATTTAATTATTCAGTTTATATGTATTTGATTTTTATATATTTTTTTTTAAATGTAAATCATGTTTCGTGCGGAAAGCGTGTAGTTTATTTTTGTGAAAAAGGATTTTATTTTTCAATGATAGTCAGGCTTACCCATTCACATATACACATTAATCATAAACCAAAAAATATGTACTGCAAAAAGCATCTTTTAAATCTGAATCATTGCTGAACGATTGTTTTTTTAAATAATTTAAAAATTAGGTTTTAAATTAAAAGAATTTTTACTCATTTATAATCAGCATAAACTAATTGAGTAAAAACTATAGCAAGGCAAGAAAAACCCATGATTTTTTTTTAGCAAATGTAAAATAACTTTTAATTTAAAGCTTGGTTCACAAAATTTGAACCTTTTTTTTTAAGAGCCAAAGTTTGAAAATGTCTGGTTAGTTTTAAACATGCAGTTTTTTCAAAAAAGAAATGTACTTTGCTATAAAGTTTTTAAAAATCTTTTCAATGTAATTACATTTACGTCATACAGAAGACATTGTTGTAAAACGTCTATTTTTTACCCATTATGATATAGAACTTATATCCTGAGTTTAGCCTACCTAACATGTTGGTTGGTTGGTTGGTTGGTTGGTTGGTTGGTTGGTTGGTGTCGGCAATGACATCCTCAATGACATTACAAATCATGGTGTGCTTGAATAGTCTTAGCTATATCAATGGCATTACATGAGTACAAATCTTTCTCTGTAGGGTAGTCAAAGATGCGAAGACCTGCAGCAACTGCAGGACAATAAAAAACATGATATGGTGAGAGTTCTTCATCGAGACAGTTGCCACAATTTTGATGACTTTTAGTCCCATCAGCAGAAATTTTCATGTTTTCATGATGTTTTGTTCTTTGCCTGATGAGAGTGGTGGCTGTTCTGTCGATGTCAAGATTGGTTATTTGATCATATACTTTGATTTTAAAGGGGGTGAAAATTTTTGATCTTGCGAAGGCATTTACATCTGCTAGATTGATTGGAATTGCGCTTTGGTCGAGGTTTCTAGCCTCATTAGCCAAAGAATCAGCAATTTCGTTCGACTCCAGGTTCACATGGAGTTTAACGAAATTGACCCTGGAGTTTAACATGATGGTTACCTAACATGTTTCTGAATGTAAACAATAGTTTTTTGGTGGAGAAAGATTAATCGTGTTTTCTCGCTGTATTACATTTGCTGTGTTTAAAAATTTTTTGCTGTATTGCCTTTCATAAAATGTTATGCAAAAACAAAATATTTTTTTCATTCTTTGATTTATTAAAGTGATTTGTTTTAAATATCCAAACTAAATTCTAAAATTTTTACGAACAGAAAAAATCCTGAAATGTTTACAACTATAATGAAAATGTAATTTTATATAATCGAAAGTAATGTTTATATAACGATAGTGACTTATCCCTTGTTACTCCACTGTTCTACTAAATATAACTGAAAAAAAATAATTTGAAAAACAGACATTTAAGACTTTTAAAAATATCTTAAAACATTGTGATCTTAAAAAAAAGGAATACGCACCACGAACACATTGCAAATGACTTGTTTACTGATTCATTTTTTCAATTTATGTCGAAATATTAACATCATGAACATTTCAGATTTGGACAATTAAATATTACATAGGGAGTTTAGGTTATGTAACACTTTCAATGTTTTATTAAACAGTTCTCTTATAAACTAACATTCAACTGACATTTGAATTATGCTTCTAAATTACTCTATGAAGGCAACTTAAAGCTGTTTGCTTTGGAAACAATGTTATTCATTGCAGTTAGAATCCGAAGAAAATTATATATATAATTTTGAACCATGAAACTGAATTATAGAATGTAATGAAAAATATTTTTTTAAATCGTGAAAACTTTCATAAGCTTTTAATGACCGCAGCAGTAACGGTTTATATCGTTGCAACAAGCTTTTTCATGATTTGATACTTATAAAAATCTTTGACTAATACTATTTCTAATATTATTGAAAAAAAGAAATAATGACAAATCTTCACTGAACAGTTTAGAGAAAAAGCAAAATCTTCATCCAATATTATATTGTTCGAAATGTACATTAATGCAGCAAACAATTGATCAAAAGCCGTATTTAACGTATTTATAACAGTGTGACACAATTCCAAGAAGCTTAACCGGCAATAAATTCTTCAGTGAGTTTACGTTAAGTGTTGATAAGATGTTTTGATTTCAATTTTAATAACGAAGATTCCTAACTTAGTTCATGGTTTGGTGATTTACATCATTGTTTGTTGCGTAAAAGTTTGCTGTGAAATATTTCAATCAGTATAATGTTCAAAACGTATTTAAATGTTAAACGGAAAATTTTATGAGAAATATTTCCGAAGCTCTGATATTGTTTACCCTGTACATTCATAAATAATGCATGTTTTAGCCCTCTATCGGTACAAACAATTCTGAAACGCATCACATTAATTATACATTTCTTAGCACTCACGTTAAACCTTTGTGAAAAGAAAGTTTAAAAATTTTGAGGAACATTACCTGGTTAGTGCACAACCCTCCCAAAAAGACAAAATAATTTTAAATACTTTTTGCGTTACATTACTTTACATACACGTTCTTCAAACTTTATATTTCTAAACAATGCAAACATATATAAGAAAATAAAACTTTTTTTTTACCAACAAAAAGCTAAGGACTTACCTCAAAAAGTTCCACTTGAAAACGATTTTAGAAAAAGGTTATTTGTAGTGGATCCCCGGTCGCAGTGATTCTTGGAGTTGTTTGTCAGATACGAGAAGGGGGATAGTTGCCTAGCAACGGTTTTTGAATCAATCTCTATCCTCCCACGCCATTTACTGCTTCCTGGCCTCACAAGAAAATGAGAACCCTGATTGACAAGTGGGAGGAGCCAGCATCTCCATCCATTGACCACACCTGATCCACTGCTTGCTGATACTATAGGTGAGCTGAGAATTTCTGAGCCCATTATTATTATTTTGACGAAATGCCAATGGATCGCTTTTCTTTTCGACACTTGTCCGAATAAGTGTGTTTTTAGTGAAATTTTGCAGTTAAAATCTATTAATTGTTGTTTTAAATTGGAGATGCCTGTTGTCTACTTTATTATTTGGATGTAATTTTTTTTTATTTTAAAATATGTTTCTCAATGGAAATAAATTGAAATAAAACTGTTAATGGACCAGCTTCTGAGAAAACTAAGATTATGTGAAATGTATCCAATTAATTACAGAATATAGGACTTTTTGTGAGCAGTATATAATTTTATGCCTGAAACAGTCTTTGCAATATGAAACCATTTACATAAAACTATGATGCTTTGGAATCTTTTTAATCAGGATTTCTGCCAGTGATTTTGTCAAAAATACATTTTAACTTTTCAAGATTTATTTATTAAAGTCAAGTAGAAAATGGGTCTAGTATTCCTTAATCAGCAATTAATATGATTGAGTCGATACAAATTTGATACTTTATTTTCTTGAACGCATATGATTTGCATCATGCGGGTTTTTCCTTCAAACTCTATATAAATTTAAAAATTAACACTTTATTAATTTAAATATATAATGATAATAAGTAATCTTTGCTTCGAATACTGAGTTTGAAAAATTTGCAAACATAGATTGAAATTTATCACGCCCTATAACTTTCAAAAATGTAGTAAACAGCTATATAACTTAAAAATTTCTGAAGAAAAACATAAGATTTAGAAAAAAATAGTTTCTATAAAAAAAAGTAACTTTTCGGAATTTACTTTTTTGCTTGAAAAGTCTTGGTTCCGAAACAAAAAAAAAAACATTTTAAGGAGTTTATTGTTACTAAATCGACAGCCACGTTAAATAAGTTAGTCTTCATCAGTTTGCGCTAGAATTTTTCTTTAAAACTTTTCTTTTAACCATGATCACGAAAAGTGAGCAATCTCAGAAATACTTCTCATCTAGTTTATATAGCTAATATATGTCTTCAAGACTCAAAAAAATATAAAAAATACAAACAACATACTTAAGTTAAAAAAAATTAAGAAACAGCAATTGCAAAGATTTGTTGCATGTTTGTAATTTTAAACTTAAGAATTTTTTTTTTACATAGTGCTTGCATTTGTGAAAAGCATCTTCTCATCTACAGTGGCTCACAAAAGTGCTGTTCGTACACATAACATTTTCAATGAAATATAACTTTTTTTCGTTAATTAAAATTAATATGTAGGAATGGGTGCTCAATAGTAAGATCTATTATCTATTCCTTACAAAACTACATGAAGTGTTTTAATAATTTAACAAAACTTGATTTTTAAGAAATTAATAATCAAAAAGTATCATAAAATTGATCTCACACAAGTCTTCGTACACTTTCAAAGCAGTATTTACATATTTGTAAGTAATATAATTCTTTATTGTTTTATCATTCAGGTTATTCTTCAGTATCTACAACAGCTTTTAAACGCCTTGAAATAAGATTTCGTTAGTTTTTTTGTGATTTCTAAGTTAATGTTCATTCACTCTTCGATAACAATACTGCTTTTAGTTTTCTTTTCATTTTAACGTCGTATTTTCGCACTCTAACCTCCAGTTTTCTCCAATTATATTCCATTGGATTTAAACTGAGTTTAAAGGTGACTTGGGTGGTATATTTATAAAAGTTTTGGATAGTTTTAGAGACACCAAAAGCGAACGTTGAAAGCCGTGCACTTCTTACAGTTATTTTGGTTAGAAAAGCAAGTTGCGTCCAGTGCCCAAATTTTGGGCCGATAGTTTTAAATTGTGTTAGAAAATATTTAAATAAACAGTATGCTTCGTTACTCCATCAATAAATATAAAATTACTAACTCCTGCTGCTGATAGGCACTCTTACACAAGAACATCGCTACCATCTTGCTTAACTATTCCAACTAAGTTCTAGGAATTAAATTCCTAACTTTATCTTCTCCTTATAATTATCGTCAAAATGCTCAATTTACTTTTATCTGAAATACGGCGTTATTCTAAAACATTTTGGGCTTATTTATCACTTATTTTGTGAAACAAATCCTAAGTTTTATGTTATTTGCACTAACAAAACATTTTCTGAGGGTAGAGTGCTCAAGTAGTCCTGCTGTTTAGAAGATTGAGCGCACTTGTCAGTTGAAAGTAAAACTTAAAATGCTGCCTTAAATTCTGCAGAAACTTTAGTAGCTCTCAAGCGTATATTTTTCATAAATTTTCAAATAATCTCAAACAGTGTGTTGCAGGCTTTGCCAGTTGATACTTTCTTACCTAGGTTTCGCTCCAATTTTTTTTATTTAAAGCATTTTATCACATACTGCACTAAATAATGATGTAAATAACCTAATTAAGAGATATTTCGAGCCGACGTACTACTATTATGATGAAAAAAAAATCCCATTTTTAGCCGTGTCTGTTTTTTTACAAATACAATACATTTAAAAATAATTAGTAGATTATTTCGGAGTAAATAGCAAAAAATTAAAGCCAAATACATTTTAAGTGTCAATACGATGCAAGAATAATGAAAAAACGACAGATGTGAACTTAAATTAGGAATTAATCCAAAAATATTGCAGTGTACAAAGCATTTTGTGGCCTGTTATTTCTGTCTCTTCGCTTTTTGACGCATTTCAAAAAGAAAATCAGTCAATATTTAAAAAACAAATGCGGGTTTTTATTCAGAATGAGTCAGAGCTGATGTTTTCACATCATCTCTATAATTTCATTATCGCTAAAACAATTTCTGTAACAACGTCTATAACATTTTAAACTGCAATCTTAAATTGTGAAAATTTTAACTGTTTTCAAAAAACGTCACTCTTTAAAAGCTTCTTGATAAAAAATCGGTAGTGGCATTAAATAATAACTATTTTCTTTGAGAGAGAACTTTGTTCTTGAAACCGTTTCTGTTAAACATAATTGTAAAACGCAACAGTCTAAGGAACACGTATTACTTTATGCCCATAAATTACGCATTTCTTTTAAGAGCAAGAAAATCGTGAGAAAAATTGAAGTGATTTTTTGATTTTTGAAAATTTTTGACTTGGGAGTTTTTTTCATTGCACTTTTAGCATTGAAAAGTTGCAATCAAGGAGAAATTGCTTCTTACAGTACAAACAAAACTTCTTATACAGGTATTTTAACTTCTAAAAACATTATTTTAAATCAAAAAATTAGAACAACGCAATTGGAATAAATGAAGTGACTTTTTAAAAATATTTTATTATTTTTTACAAACTTACAATTATTCCCCAGTAAGATAAAACCTAGAATAAAATTGTTATCATCTTAAAATGACACCTGAAGTCTACCATTTTTTTACGTATATTTAAATCAGATACTTACGCAAATCTTATTGTTTGAAGCATTTCTCAACAGTTTATTATCAAAAAAACTTTCCCACAATACGTTGCGACAGCATGCTTCAAATGTCATAGCATGAAAATACCCCTGAAGAGAAAGATTTTAGTGTATCCCTCCTGAAACATTTTTCCATTTCTACAAATCACCTCTTTCAGACCAAAATGTCCATTTCACACATTTTATTCCTTCAAAATTTCACTTTTCTCTGCGAATGTGGGAAATATAGATCGACATTTTGTATGCTATTTTTTCGTGCAGTCAAGCTGTCGATTTCTTGTCTCCTATTTGAAACCACATGAGGTTACCTATCGTCTATCGCTGACTTTCTGCAGTATTTGTGGTATGATGTAAAATTTTTCTAAAGATATCTGCAACGGCACTTTTGACGGCAGTCTACATTTTAAAATTCAACTGCGTAGTGATTTTGTTGCAATAACATTGTACTACTAAAGATTTCACAAGTTTCTTCAGGGATAGTTCAAACGAGTTCTTTTTCTTTTTTTTTTTTTTGCTTTATTTAATTATAGCCGAAAGAAACCGAATTTGTTGCATGAGGTTGAAGCGTTTTTTTTTTTAATTATTATATACACGGTCAATTTCGTGCTGAAAAAATTTTCCAATGAAATGAAAAAATATTTAGTAAAAAGTTGCACCGAATTCAAATATTTTTTGCATTATAATATGCTGATTTGTAAATTACGAAGAGACTTCTTTCAGTGACTTAAAAGGAGGTCATAAATGCTTATTTAATCATAATGCTTATTTTAAACTTAAAAGAGTTATTTTACCTTGTTTTCAGCTAAAAATTCTTTACGGAAGACTAAGTTTAATTTTTAAGCTGCAGCTTTTGCGCTGTCAAATTATAATTTGTAGAGAATTTGTTTTCAGATTTTGCAGATTTTTTTTTTTTTTTTTTTTTGTAGTATATATTTCGTAGAACATATAACTTAATAAACCAAAAGAGCTGTGTGTTAAAATTCTAGGAAATTGGATCACGTGAAAGGTATGAAATATTAAACTGATTGGGCTATTTCTTTAGCTTCGGATTATCGGACATAAAGTATTGAAACACGTGGATAGGAGAAAGCTGACAAACGGTAGTTATGAAAATAATTTTCGGATGCCATTAATTGTTGCTTAAGGGTATACTTTAGTTGAAAATCAACTATACGATATCTAACCTGACTTCTAAAGTGAAATAAAAGCAAAAAATATAAAATGCACTTTCTTAAAAGTCATATTTTTATTCAATCGTCGGAGGCGAAAGCTATTGTCCGATCAGTCTAATACAGAATATTTTTCTCGGCGGTGCAATTCACTAACCTTTTATTATCCTTGTCTATTGATATCTTGGGTTACATATTTTTCGAAAATGCTACTCAAAAACCACTTTTTTTTTCAAAATTTTGATTTTTTGACTAGCCGTTGCGTCGGAGGAACAGGTCGTGGCAATTCTGATAGGGCTAGAATTTTGGACTTTTTTAGTGTTGAGGATACACAACTTTTCAGCACACTGATATTCCGGTCTTTATTTTTCTTTTCTTTCTCTCTCTTTTTTTTTTTTTTTGTTTTTGCTCCATCTTAATGTAAGTTCTTTCGTAATTTGCTGAGCTGTAAAATTCGTGAAAGACTGAAATAGAAAGTTGCTTGAATCGCTGCAAAAAATTTCTTAATTAAAAAAGCGACAAATTAAATTATCTAAATTTAAAAAAAAAGAAAAATGTTCATCAAGAGTTCTGCCGACAAAGTTTTTGTTAGAAGAGGATATCAATTTATTTTTGGAATCTATATTGGCCTTAATTCCCCCCTAAACGCTAATATTAAGTTTTTTTTCTTTTTTTTTTTTCAACTGTTCGAAATTCAGCAAAAAATTTTTCAACTTAAAAAGAGAAATATGGAAATCGTGATTATAATTGATTATGGAAATCGTGATATCTTTCCAAGATATCTCAAACAAAAAATATTTGTTCGAATCGGACTGTTCATTCAAGAGTTATTAATAGTTAGTTACAACTGCCTATTCATAAGTATTCCTCGCTGTCATTTCAAAGTAAAAAAAACAAGATAGATTATGCAACTCACTGCTGTACAGTTCAATATTCTTTGCTTTACTGTTTTTACGCATACTTTTTAAAAGGAACACATACATTTCTAAGGGTAAAATAACTAATTCTAACTTGTTCAGCTAGATTTACATTGCTACAGAGAAACCGAAAGCACTTTTTAAACTCATGCTTTTATAAAGAAAAATTTTAAATGAAAGAGGAATTACATTTTCGGTCACTAAAAAGAATAAAGGGTGTTGGGATGGAATAGGGAGCTCTGTAAGGAGGCGGACAGCTCGTGTTTGTATGCTAAAACCATATGAAAACCAAATTTAAATTTCATTGGATAGTAATTCCTTATTAGATAGTAAAATATACAGCTAACATGAAATTTGCATATTCAGCCCAAAAAGGCTTAATTTATGCGATTATAATATTATTAATATCATTAACATTATTATTTGTAACGAATTTTTAAAGCATTGCTAGTGCTTACTACCCAAAATTTCGTTCAACTTGAAAGTAATTTTTTGGTGATATCACTACATCGCAGAATTAACAAATTGTTTTTTAAATGAGAGAAAGGCCATTTTCAGTGAATGGTCACTGAAAATGGGAACTCATAAAAGGGAACAGTAACAATGATTTGTAGCATAGTTAAAGACCTAGACATCACAACGGGAAGAAAATATCTCTAATTACTTACAAATCAAAATGCAAAGATATTCACTTGCATCGCTACTCAGGACTTTTTAAACTAAGAGATATCGAGCTTAAACCCAAATTAAACCTGCAAATTCTTGGTAAGAAAATAATTGGTAAGAAAATAACAGGTGTGTTGCAACAAAACTACATTGTTTCGGTTATCACTTGAAATAAGTTGTACTAGTTTTACATTGATGATATTATTTCAGTCATTCATAATCCACTGCACATTAAATTAAAAAGAAAAGGAATATATTAACATTGAGGAAATCTCTATAATAAATTAACAAATTTCAAATTAATTTTGTTGCAGTGAAAAGTGTAATTATTTGACTAATGTTTGAAAGTGTAATTAAAAATTGCATTTTCATTACATAATAAATCGAGGCAGAAACAAAATATAAAGCAACTGAAACTTTAAAAGAATAAAATTCAAAATGCTTGCCAATGAGAAATACACTTCACCGATACTAAATCCAATCTAAAAAATGTAAACTGGAATATCTACTGCAACTGACGTTTAATAAACATGATGGATTATAGGTTTCTCCTAAGTATTAAAGCTTCTTCCTTAGTCTCTTATCGTACTGATTGTTGTTATTGCACGGAGGCTATCGCTGAAGGAATTTGCATGCAGACTGAAATTAAATTGTACGCTTTGTGGTCTTGAAACTTCATTCAGGCTAGCCGGGGTGACTTTCTAATGTTGGAGACAACGAAAAAACAAATTACTACGATTTATTACACCCTGGTAAGTTTTCTAGAGCTATTATAACTTTTAAAAGAAACAAAATTCAATTTGCAATAGGTGTTTACTCGGTTTACTTGTTTTAAAAAATAACTGAGGTGATATGGTATAAGGTTTTAGTTGAAGAAATGGGTAGGGGCAAAAATTCTAGACGCATTTCTTTTGTATGCAGAGAAATGTATCTAAAACACATAAAAATAATTGTAGGATTACTACTTAAATGTTATTTAACCTAAATTTTAAAGCATAACATGTGATGACTTTAATTCTCCGTTAGAGAAATAGGATATTACGAACAAAGAGCGGAAGTGTATTATTACCACTTTAATTTATTGTTTTCAGATTGAGTCCACAATTGATCAGACCTATTAAAAATACCCATACCGTTGCATAACTAGCGGATTGGGTTATCAACACATGCTACCAATGCTAGCTTTAAAACATCAGCAATTTTCAATGTTTATCTTTACTGCTATCAACATTACTGATAATTCTATTATGTGTCATCGATAAGTTACGTATCAAACTAGTAACCTTAATTTAAACGTTCAAATTAGAGACTCTAGTTATTAATTCAGTTTTACTTTTGTGTGTGTGTGTGTGTGTGCTTGGTCACTCATTAAAAGTTTCTTTTAATAAAGAAACTCATCTAAATGCTTCGGAATTTCTTCTGGAACTCTGTTTTAAACACGAACATGAGGCATTTATTCAAAAATGCAAATGAATAAAATTATAGATTACATTCAAGATGAGCCATGAATATTATTAGTGTGGAGAAAAAGTTTCCTATGCTTAAGCGTATAAAATGAAAGTGATTTATTAATGAGTCAAATGGATTTATAGAGCACTTAAACCCATTCAGCTAATGCAAGAACGGTGAAAAATCTCAGAACATTTAAACGTTACCCTAAGATCATCGGTCAAGGCGATTATCTTTAAAATTCAGCACCGTCGGCTAATTGCAACAGAAGTTATTATTATTTTATCTTCAGCAGAATGACTTAAGCTTGAGGGAACTTAATGTTAACTGTGTTGAGCGTTTGATAAGGGCATTGTTTGACATTTCAGGGCTTTTCGAATCCCTTAGCTCCGGTAGGGTCATCTAATTTCTCTCATCTACAGCGCTCAGATATTCCCTCAACACAAAACTGGGTTGAATATCTACTTCCTTGATGAAATGGATATGGCTTTACATGGCTAATGAGCTTAAATCAGAACTTGTTGAAGATGATATGAAAATTATTTAATGTTATACTGATCCGTGGGGAAAAATAGTAATTATTTTAAGGGTAATAGTTTCAAAGATAAAGACCTTGCAAGTTATGTAAATAGTTACTCATATCTTGCTTTAAAATACCTGTGGGATAAATGAGTGATATTTTATTGCAATCACGGGTAATAATTTTGCACACTTGCTTAAAATATTTTGACACTAACGAACAAGGCTCATGAAAATGTAAATTATTTGGAAAATTGTCGAGCAGGCTTAAAATCTCTAAAAAAAACTTTAATAGTAGGAGAAACTTATTTTCTTTAATCGAGCAATATTTTTTTAACATGAAATCAAAGTATAAAAAAACTCTCTATATTCATAGCAATGCAACAGTAATTTTTCGCTGATACAATTGTAGTCTTCACAAAATTTATGAATAATAGTACGAGAAAAAACAATTGAAGTAAATGTTCCATGTTATTATTCGAGATAAGTATTGCTTGAGAAAATGTAAATGTAAAATTATCACACGAGTAAAGGAATTAGTCTGTTACTTAAAAAAGTAGTATAGTATAAAACTGGAAGTAAAAGTTTATGCATTAGTGCATTAGAAAATCTATGTTTCTTAATAAATATATGCCATAGATTTGTCCCAAAATAGACTTAAGTTTTTGAAACATTAAATCTATGTGTAAGTTTAGGAAAAACACTTTTAATGCATACATATTAGTTGCTAATATTTTAGGTAAATAAACATTTTTAAGTCAAGTTTTTTATGTTTCATTATTATGAAAAGATAGAAAATATGTTGCTTCATTTACTAAAATAGTTTTTCACAATATAAAACTTAATTTACTGCATCTGCTCTTAGTGTCGACAGCAGTTAAAACAAAACAGAGATTGAACTTTATCAAGACGAAGTTTCGAAGTATTATTAAGATTATACAATGTTAAGTAAACATTATAAACGTATCATTATAAAACTGTAAGTATTTATTTATACTCTCTGCACAAAATGTTGGTTTAAAAATTAATCACACACGAAATTAATTTAAAAGAATACTGGTAATGAGATGTTTAAGCAAAATATTTACAAGTTATCTCTAGTCTTAAGAACTAAATTAGTATCATTTTTTAATCAGTTTCTGAATTTTCTTCATTTTTTTGTACTTTTGTACTGATATAAATTGAGAAGCTTTAAAAAGGGAGAAAATAACGATTGCAAGAGACATTTTCAATGCGTTGAAAATTTGTGTTCTTACTGCAGTACGTATTTAATGTTTTTACTGTTCATACGTACAGGAAAGTCGGGAGAAATGGGACATAATTGATTTTTTTTTATTTTGCTTCCCTACTTTAACTTCATAAGAAAACACCACATAAAAATCAATTAGTATATTTTTTAAGCTATGTAAAACACATAGAAACACAGCAAAGTAGAAATAAATAATTTGTGCAAGAACTTTATTTTATTAGCATGTCTCAAAATTGCAATATTTCGTCCTCGCTTCTCCCTCCCATGAGAGAGGTATGGGACGTATAGGAGGGAGAGTTGGAACATGATTTGAGAATAATAAATCTAACGAATTGGGCATTGCGATAAGTTAAAATTAAAAGAATATTAGGACTGGGTTCGTCTGATAGCACCAAATATTGTTGATTGGGGATAGTTTCATTAGGATTTAATTTTTTCTGCTACAATGAGGACATTTTTCTGCGGAAAGTGAAACTTTTTATTTCTCATATACATCATTCAGATATAGAAGGTTGATCACTCTATAAACAGCAAAGATTTAGTGAACTTGTTTAAGGTGCAACGATTATCTGGTCCCGGCCGCATCAAGAAAATTTTTATTCTTTTCACAAAAAATAGCAATCCTTCATATCAATGTGTAGCTCATTTCTACAACGTGGAAAACTAAAAGCTAAGCTTAAATGCGTTTTACACGTGATTTTTCCCCTCATAATTTTAACGAGTGTGTTGAATGCATTGATGCGGACTGCTGAGCTACGTAATCTCAAAAATGTGTTCAATCACCTTTCAGTCGGTTTCTGAGAATTTTCTTGACTTTTTCTTAGGTGGGACATAAAGCCAGGATAGGTTGGGTCCAGGAGAGTTTGTTGGGTAAGGAGCTAAATTTGACTGCATTGAAAATTAACATTGATTCTCGAGAGGTACTTTATTGAATTTCACTTAAGAGCAATTCCACCATTACGGGCGTAGCAGTCAAAATAAAAAAGTAATAGTTATTTTTTGTAAGCAAGGAATCCGCAGCAAAATTTAGAATAGCATAAATAACATCAAATTCTACAAGGAAAAAAATGGAGATTTTATCTAACCAAATTGTATTTATGTGTATTCAAAGTTTCATTGTTACGTCCGTAACGCTGCATTTGCCCTTATAGGATTTGATTATTACCGGAATTGTTCGGATATTTTTATAAATAAAAGTCCAACTGTAATACATCTGTGACAAGGAAAGAAAGTTATAACCTACGGTGATTATGAGGGATATTTTATCAAGCTCTTTTCATCAGCATTACAGACGATTATTTTTACTTCATCATTACTTTCTATTCAACCAAAGCATTTTCCTTTGATGCAGTTTGTTTACCTGTATCATTTTTCTTTAAGCGGCATAAAGTGCATAACTAATCATCTTTCAGTACGACCAACTGAAGAGCCAACAAACACTGCTCATTTTTTTTAATGTAACTCTTGGTAAAGTCATCAACATGAATTTAATTTTTATTTAGTTTATTGAACTTTATTGAATGATTAACTTAGAATAATGCGTGTACCTATACACATATTTACAAGAAAAATATTTTCGAACTACAATAAAAGTACTAACACATATTAAATCGTGTGTCATTGTAAGAATAGCGAGAAACAATATTGATTTTAAATATTTACTTCTATTTATGTTTCAAATAAAATAAATAATTATTGACTGAAATTCTTGAAATAAGATGCGATGGTTTAGTAAAAGGTACTTTTTGTTTTTTTTCTTCAATCTAGCTTCTACATCATATATGCTTATGAATACTGAAATTTTTGCAACTGTGGCTGAGAGTCAGTCCTTCGTTTATTTTAATCAGAAATACTAATGAAACTCAAGAAAAAAATAATGTCATTGCCTTAGCACTCCAAAATGTGTAAGAGTTGCACTTTGAGCATGCTTAATTGAGAATGAAAATAATTAATAGCAAATAATTAAAAGGATGGGAAGATTGTTTACTAACACTGAATAAATAACATAAAGAAAAGCCTTTTGTGTTCACGAAAGGCCACACCCTAATTAATATGTGTACCATTGTTGCTGTGTGCTTGATAAGCAAATGAATATGAGCCCGAGTAAATGTCAATAACGATATGAAGCTTCTGCTCATAATATACAAATACAGTGTAACGGAAAAAGTGTCAGCGATTTATTATGTTGAGTAATAGATACACTGTTTCGGCAATTCCATGTGCTTTAGTTACTACCGTTGTCAATTTATGAACAATTTCATGGCAAAAATATAAAATTATATTTGTTATGTGGCAGAGCATGGTCAAGCAGAAATGATTTAAAACTAGTTGACAGCAACAAAGTACAATATTAATAAAAATTATTTTTATTTATATTTTAAATAAAACCAGTATTTATTGAAATTTTCTTAGAATTAACTGAAACGATTTAATAAAGCATGAAATCGTTCTGAAGTTGTGATAAAATTCGGCTTGATATTCAAGCAATAAAATTTTAATATCATCAGCTTGTTTGGAGAGAAAATAAAAAAAAAGAATTGAAAGGTTACTTTTTTTTTTTATCAGTTAGTGAAACTGTTCCTAATACCGCCCACCGGGTGTTCTTAATATCACCTACATAGAAAATGATGAAAATCAAAGAAAAAAAAACGAGAACAAATGTTATTTTATTTTACATACATTTCCATAAATTTTGCAAAATATGTAGAGGGATTACAAGCAACACTTTTCAAATATACAAAACTCGTGTCTTTTTTTTCTTCTTTTGTCAATTTTTCATAAAACCAATGAAAATTCTTCTTACATCTTAAACACGTTTCGCCATGTTTCTTATATGAATAGAATTCTTCATTAAGAGTCACGATGTGCGTCATCGTTGTCATTGATGCTATCGCTCTAATCCGTTCATACGTAATTTGGCTTATCAGTATTATTCAGGTAAAAGACTGCATTCGTTCTGTGCCGGAGTTTTTGTAATCAGATTCCAAGAATTGCTTGGATAAAAATGTTTTAAATTCAAATGGAAAATTTGATCACAACATTTAAAAATGTTTTTAAAAATAAAATTAAGGCAATTCGCAAAAAGTTGTTAATTTAGCAAGTTTTTCAATTTTTTTAATTATACAGTGAAACCAATAATCATTAGACAACTTACATCATTTGCGATTTATTCTTAGCCGAGTCCGTATGTACTCACGAAATTTTCGTTAATATGGTGGAAAATGTACGCAATGACAAAAACATTTAGCGGAGCATTCTTCACTTGTTCACTTCGTTAAATAAAACGAAACGTTCACAAGATTTTAAGATGATTTTCTGCACACCATTGTGGTAATATTTTTTTTCTGTGCTATGAAACACTACATTCGGTTTATTTAATTGCCAAAAACGCTGCTTCAGCACATCATATTTCTAACCTGTGGGTCGCGACTCTAGGTGGGGTCACGAAGCATTTCCCATGGAGTCGTAACAGTATTCCTGCTTTTCGGATCAATTAATTCGGTAATTTCTGAGAGTTATACGAAAGACGGGATCAAGAAAGGGGATCGTAAGTAGAGCAAGTTCGGGGCATTATTTTCCATTCCTTAACTATTGTTAATTATATAGATTAAAATGAATAAATTGATGAAATTTGCCATAATTCTGCGTTAAATATGGTTAAATTAGTTTTATTTTTGTATTAATTTTGGTGGAATGAATTTTGTGTCGGCAACGGAAAAAAAAGCTATCACGTGTCTCCGAATTTATGTAATTTGTGGCAGCGCGAGTCGAAGTACTACCGTACTGCACAGTTTAAAAACTTTTACATAAGAAAAAAATAATATAGCAATATTACCATTTTTCTTTGTAGTGATCTGCAGTTGCACTACAAGTTATCAAGACATTAATTGAAGTTTTTTTTTTAATTTATTTATGTTTGAAAGATTTCATTGCGTTTCTACTTTATCAACTATTGCAGTGTTACATTTTGTAATTTAAAAAAAAATTATTTTGTATGTCCAGTATTTACCATAAAAAAAGCGAGATTAATCGGAAAATCAATACTTAAGTTGAAGCAGTTTTAAAATGTCAAAATATGTCTTACTAAATCCTGCTCTGGGTCAATGATCCAATAAAACAAAATAGTAAATTTAAACATTACATAATAATGCGTTTTAAGCCAATTTGGAACTTATATTTTCTTTTGCGTATTTAGGATCTGAGGTGCTTGATTTTCACACTTATTTTATTTTTACACTAGCTTTTATCAGTAACTTAAAAATGCATGTGACGCACAAAGAAGGCATGACAGAGCGTTTTCTTCTTTATACTAATGCGAGTCATTGGTTTTGTAATATTTGCTTTAAGAATTTTCGCAACATGCTGTTAACGTATGCTCGTATGCTACAACTGAAAACATAATCAATATAAAGGCCTTTATTTGGATTTGCTTATAACAGAATATCATTGAGTTTGAAATGTGTAAGAAACGTAATAAAAATAAACAGCAAAATGAAGTTATTTAGTAACTTTTTTTACGAGTTAGAATGAAGCCATAACACAGCTGAGGCAGCACGAAAAATATGGTTCGCTAAACGGTGAAAGATCAAATGACTACATAACTGCAGCAAGATGGTTATTATAACATAGATATTTAATCACTGTAAAAAATGAATGTAGTTCTTACAACGTAATACACAGCTAAATTTACAGAAATAAACTGTCAAATTGCTAATTTTGCTGTAATAAAACTATAAAATTGCTAAATTTACAATTTATTACAGTGCATTTTACAGTTTTAACTTGGAACCTCGGCTTCCAGCATTATACTGTAAAAACAACAGTTCATTTTTTTGCAAAGTTGTTATGAAAATTATTATTATAATCATAGTAGTCACAATAAATCGTCATTATCGTCATATTATCGAAGAACTTAAGATGATAGAACATGATTGCCTGTAATTTGAATACTAGGCTTTTAACGCTAACAATTCTTTACTAAAGAAAAATAAAATATATATATTAAAACTTTGGACTGAGCTTAGTATTTAACAAAAATATTAACACAAATTAACATTTTCCCTTTTATAGAAATTTCAATATACATAAGCAAAAATAAGAGCCAATGTAACTGTGAAAAGTCAGAAACATAATCTTAGACTAAATCATTATCAGGAACATTCTGCGTGTTAGTACAGCATCCATTCAATGCACAACGGTATGGGACGAAATAATTTTGAAACACATTCTTCCAATTCCGATCCTGTTTCATAATCATTAGCATTTCTTAGCGAAAGCCAAACGAAATTAGAGAAAGAGACAGAGATTATCATTAAAATTTCCCCCCCAGGATTTTAATCGTCTTCAGTTTCAGAGAAACATTCTAAACATTTAAACTGAAGAATGTTGGCTTAGAAAGATAGGAGTAAAAGTATTAGATTCAGCCGGAGAAGAAGTTTGAAATCTTCAGGAGATGTATTCAGATTGCGTCTGGCTTAGGAGAATGCTGTCAATGTTTAACTGAAGCAAATTATTTGAAGCATTTCTGATAGTTATGTTCAATTGTATTTTTGTGAGCTGTTATGGTTTCAGTTTTATGTTATTGCTTTTAAAACCCAGGTTTATCAACAACTAGCAGTACCCGCACGGCGATGCCCGTGCGAAAAATGTAAAGAAAGTCAACTGAATAAATTTAAATTCACTCCACCCTCTTAAGTAAAATTATTATATTCTTTAATTCAAATGTGCACCACGACCTTTTAAAATATATTGATGACACTTTTAATGCCATTTCAGTTTGTAGTGCTCAATGTGAGGATTATTTTAGTTTTAAAGACTTTTTTCTTCTTTTCGTGTGTGGGTGACGAACTTATTTATTTTTAGCGAAATTTTTACGCTGCAATGGAACTTTTGACACTACTGTAGAGCCAAGATTTTCGAAAACTCTCAACGACCACAGCAATATTGCCCTTGAAATTTAATATAATTCACCGATTTAATCGTAATTTCAATGTAAAATTGGTCGCCAAATCTAAATTTATTAACATAGGGAACCGATTGTATCAGGTAGATCAGCCACAACCATTCTTCCATGATTTTAATGTGAACATTAAAAGGAAAGAAATATAATGTCTTTCGTACCATCGCTTTGAAGTGATTACAATCTAACAGTGACCCTCAAATAATCAAGATTTCACTGGATGGGAAGTTTGGAAAATTTCCCGATTGTTGCCAAAATTTACGACGCCAAATATGAAAAGTAACTGAATAGCGGTGTTACAGAAAATGTCAGAATGGAACTATTATTATTAAAAATTTGGTGATGGCGGCATTAAATACATGTTTTAAACATGCAATAAAATACTCTTTAGACTGCAAACAACTACTGTTCCTTCCCAGACAGTTTTCTTTTTCTTTGATTTGGAGAAAGTAGTGTTTCACTGGCTGGGAGGTTTGGTAAATTTCCTGATTGTCGCCAAACTTTACGACGCCAAATGCGAAGAGGAACTGAATAGCCATCCCTACATTTTTAACAATAATAGTTCCATTGTGACATTTTCGGTAACACCAAAATTTCAGGAAGTCAACTTAATAAATTTAAATTCACTTTAACCCCTCTGAAGACAAATTATTATATTCTTTAGTTCAAATGCGCTCCACAACCTTTTAAATTCCACTTAAAGTCATGTTAAAGTTTAAATCAATTCGCCAAATTAATATAAGAGACAGAAAGTTAGGTAAGTAACGGGAGATATTAATTAATCAAATTGAATAAATTTTCATGGCTTAAATCTATACGCAAATTTAAATCACAAAGTAACTTCAGGGACAAAAGAGCAGCTGATCAGGAAAATGGCTCTAGTGTTTCAGTTCTGCGTACAGAGTTAGGCCTTGAAAATTGATTAAATTTGATTAATTAATATCTCCTGTCCTAATTAACGGACAGAAACGTGCTAAAGCTTTTCTTTTTCAGAAAAAAAACCCTTTCCAACGATATATAATGTTTTGGGGTGTGGGAAGGTTTTCTTCCTTCAATTATGGCGGATACACCAAAAATGAGACTAATTAATTAATTTAAAAATAACTAATTCGAAATTAAAAATTTGGCCTTCGAGGTGCACGAGGGCGGGGTACGTTCGAAATTTTGAGCAAAGTTTCAGGTCTGTAGGTGCTGTGGGGACTTCTGGCCAGCGATTACAAACGAATAAACACCGTCATCTTTATATATATAGATTTTTAAAAATTTTTCTAATTCAAAAATCGAAAATCGGGCTTCGAGGTCTGGTGGCCAGCCCCTTTGTGCTTATGTGTAAAAAATTCCTGGTCCTTGCGTGCGATAGATTTGGATGGAGAGCTCGGTCAGAAAAATGGACAGACAGGCAGATAGACAGACACATTACACTTGCTTTTATTATTATAGATGTTGTATGCGTCTATTTAACTGTCTACCTCGTACCGTTCACAGTAAAAAGTTTTGATTTTTTTTTTTGTAATGTAAATATTATTATTCTATAACACATAATTTTGTATTTATAATCTGATATGAACATTTACTGATACTAAATTATCATGACTCTGCAGTTCTTTGCGAAAATATGTCATTAAATATATCTTTTTCATATAAACTTATTAAAAGTTTTGAGAATTTTAATTTTTTTTAAACATTTACAGGAATATCTTTGAAACATATTTCACTAAGAAACAACGGAAGAGAAGAAAAAAAAATGTTTAACGTTGTTAAATCAAAAATTTGTAGGAATTCGCTTTTAACGATTCTAAAATGTGTTAAAAGCTAGAAGTTTGCCTTTTTTTTCTTATTCAAAGTGTCTTTCTTTTCTTATTTCAAGAAAATAATGAAGTTGAAAAAATTTACTATAAACATCCATAAATCTAACAACTGCTTTTAGTTGAACCGAATCTTAGTCGTTCAGTATATTCTAATAAACATAGAGCTAATAAATGTTCGGTCGAAAAGCCCACACATTTTTTGGCTTATTGTTCACAAGGGTTTATAAAAATAACGTCTTATTTCATTTTTCTTGCAATTATAAACGTTATATTACGTTTTATTAAAATATCACTGTTTTAAATGCATTATTTCGTATTCTCAATAAAATGAGTACCGACTTTGTTCTATAAGTTTTGCAATAAATTACTTCATTTATTTCTTTACTGTGCATTAACAGCATTAAAAATGTAGTATTCAAAAAACACTCTATCATGTTCTACATCTTAAGCTACCTTTCGGTCAGCTCTTAAATACTACTGTGGTAATAGTATTTTATTGTAAATATTATGATGGTAATCATAAAAATCAGAATAGGTATTGCTAATGTCATGAACTTTTTAGTGCTGTTGTCACCCAAACTTTAGCCCCGCGGTTTTTTGCGTTGCCTCGACTGCCTTATAAGCTAACGCTAACTCATACAAGCAAACGTTCTCTAAATAACTTGATTTGGCTGATGATTTTTAATACTTCTACTTCATATTTCTTATATTGAAACTAAATGATATTGATTTACAACCAAACCTTACTACCAGTTTTTTCACTGGCTGGTTAGTTTTCGCATTTCAAGCCCAAATGCACATGTTGATAGTACGACGCGAAAATTCACATCCGTCAAATATTGTAAAACTTATGACTAATATTAGTAAAAGAAAGACAAACAGCTTTGTGTGCTGGAGCTCTTCAATTCAAATAAACTCCTTTTATTTCATGTGTACAAAAAATTCTTATTGTTCACAATAATTACAAATCCAAGCGCTCTTTGTCGTGGGGAGCAGCGGCATTACAGACTTTAGCATTTTACATACATTTCAATGTGAAAAGTAACCTCATTTATTGTTAAAAATACAACGCAGAAAATACACTTTCAATTGTACAAAGCATGTTTTGTAATATTTGTGAATTTACTCACTACATTTGCTCATTACGAGCAATTACTGAAACAGCTTTTTCTTTTCTTTTCTCTGTATATAATTTCATATTTTGATGTAATATTTATATTGTATATATAATCATACATTTATATTACAACGAAATTTAAACCTGTAATGTGTGTGCACTGGTTAATATTTAATTGTTTAGCCGCACTTACACGCTTATAATTACGTAATATCAGGTGAGTAAGCGAAGCGTGCTATGATATTTTGCTATTAAAATGGAGTGGCTTGCAGTCTCGATAGTGGGGGTATCGCATTCCTTTTACTTTTTTTTTTGAGATTATAACCCTATAAAGATAATTTTAACCTGCATTACTGAAACATCGTAGTAAGGAACATTATCATTGATCGTGTATTAGTTAAAAGCATACATTTCAAATAATCATGAGTTATCTTTAGGTTAATTAAGCTAGTATTTGTTTTCTATTATTTTACCTTTTATTACTTAAGGCATTTTTTTAATACTTAATATTTGTGAGGAGGTTTTATTTTGTGAGTAGATTATTTCCTGCTGAAACTTCTCGAGTAGTATTTGCGTTTTATAGATTTAAAACGAAGTACTTTTATGGGCGACTAAATTTCTGTAAAATTGAGCGGCATTCTTACATTGACCTACCAGTTTATTGGTCAAAGCTACATTGACTTCTTGCTGGAGAGGAAATTACTTTGTTATTTGAATGCACCACATTGACAAATGAGTCTCGATTACTAGGGCTAGCGATAAACTAAAAAGCTTCATTTAAAAGCACTTTACAGATCAAAATGCAAAATTCAAGGAAATAATTCAACTGTATATCTCTCTCGAGAGATCAAAGATATACATAATCCAAGGCACGGGCATAACAACTATATAATTGAACGCGACGTTTACTTGGCAATCAGCAACCAGGCATTAGTCAAAAGGATACTCCTTGGACACGTCATGGCTGGGATCGCTTCCTGATCAATCCCGTAAGACTGGTCAGTTGCCGACATCCGAACCGAAACCTTGCGGAGAAAATGCGTAATTAGCGACAAAGAGTTATCTTATCGTCCGTACTAACCTCTTCCATTAGAGTTAATGAGGAGTTGACGACATCACGTGGTTTAAAGAGAAAGGGGGTTTCAATCGGGGGAGGGGGGTCAGGGTAAGCGGATGTCACGGTGATTCCCTGATCTCTTATCAATGCTGAACAGAAGGACTAGGGCGTCATGGTTGTTCTCATTCAATATCCCATCGTTTCGGGTGTGCACCGTGAGATGTTGACAAACACCCCCAGGACCAACACGCAATCTCGACACTTATTATCAGAGATTTGCAGAAGGCGAATAATTTTCTTAGATTAATCTTTCTTTAAAAGGGAGATTGGAGCGTGTTGTGATAGGTTATGTATCATTGCTTTGTGGGGAATTTTTCCATCTTGCTTGTTTGATTAATACTTTTTAAAAAAATGAAAGGGGGAGGGGAGTAGAAGAAAATAAGAAATTACCAAACTTTTATGGATCAAACCTTTTTTTTTACTGTTAGAAGAAAGACAATAGAAAGTAATCATAGACATATTTTTTGACATATCGTATGATTTTTATAGGAATATCAAAAAAAAAAAAAAAAAAACTTTACAGAAGAATGAAATTAATAACTTTCTTGGATTATTTTTTAACAGAGACATTAGAGCGTGATGTAAAAGATTGCATTATTATTGCTTTGAGAATTTTTTTTCATAAGTATTCATTGAAAAACTGAAAGGAGAGATTTACAAGAAATTTTAAATTTTCTGAACATTCATAGACACTAAAAATAAAATTTTTATGCTCTGGTAGAAAATTAATAAAAAAGATCAAAATACTTATTTGTTTTACATTTTTTAAAAATTAATATGTTCAAGTTCCTGCAATAGAATGAAATTAACATTAGAAAAATTCATTTTGATAAAAATAATGATATTTTTTCAAAAAAAAAAAAATCTCGGATTTCTTGAAAATAGACGCATACGCACAAACATACATGAGCAGCATTGTTTCACCAGCATTTTATTAGTTTTAGTGTTTTTGATTATTTATTTCCTCTTGTACAAGAAGTAAAAATGTTTTCTCTCCTATAATTATATAACTAGGTATTGGAAAAAAATAGTGCGTATACAAAGAGAGATTTCTCTCAAACTATTCTACAATGCATAAAAAATAAAAAAATATGAGGCTTTTATAAAAACAAACAAAGCATCCCCTATATTTAAAAAAAAAAAAAAACGTATGTTGTAGGAGCTATATTGTCACGCGGCTCGTGTCACTGGTAATCAGGCAAAGGGTTAAGGTCAGTTTGGTTTATTTAGTTAATGCCTACGAGCATATCTTAGCGTAGGGCGAAAGTCTCAAAATCCAGATGTGAAAAAAGCTTCACATATTCGGACCAAAGGGCAGATAGAAGCAGATAGAGACAGAGAGAGAGAATCAGAAGACCATATGAATATCTCCATCTCCCGTCCCCAATAACTCTTAACTAAAGAATTCTGAAATAGTTGTTCATGTCATGCGTGTGTGAGTTCATTCATGCTCTCCTTTTCCAATAAACTAGTTAACTTTAAGAAAGTCTCTTTACTTCACGGTCTGTACGACACGGTCCACTATACGACATCACCCATAAAATGGGAAGGGGAGCCACGTGAAAATATATTTTATAGGCCTAATGTATCCAGAAAGCATAAGCAGTAGTTGGAAAACAAAGCGATTTACAGTAATTGTTAATTGCCTAAAACTGGTTCAAAGCTAATCTTTTAGATTTCTCACTATCTTTAAAACTTGTTACAGTATATCACACGTTACTTCTTTGCGCACATTAACATTAAATACAAATATTTCTTTGAAACATCTTTTGTATCTTTCTCTTTCTTTGTGAAAGGATGTCTAAAGTATTTAAATTGTTTCAACAAATTTTATCATATTGCTTTCCTTACTTAAATAACTGAACAACTTCTATTTTCAATCCCCCTTTTTTCGACTGTTAATAACTTTTCATCCACATCAGAAGTGAGCTACATTTGAATTTTGATGAAATATTATGCAATACACTGCGCACCCACACCCCTGAGAAATAAAATGCATGACACTGCGATTTGTCAAGTTAAGAAATTGTTCTTTTTTTTCTCTGATTACAATGCAACAATACAGCTTTGGTTTGAAATCCTGCCCCAATGAGTTAAAATTGCATATTCAGCAAAATTTTTATCAGAATTCTTCTGAGGAAAATTAGTCATTCAAAAACTACATTCAATTGCTAATGGGGGGGGGAGGGGGATCCATCGCGTAATCTTAACGTTATTAGAAGAAAGCTCTTGCCAACTAAACTAATGGGTCTCCATCTCGGGGTTGCTATACTCTAAAGCAATGCGTAATAAATATACAGAGTAAATTGAAACCAATACCTCTACTTAGTTAAAATATTTTGCAAAAGTGATACTGCGATTTATCATGTTAACATGAATGTCGTGTTTCTTGATTTTAACAACAAGAGAACTGTAGCTGATAATCTTGCAATGAGTTTAGATTATATTCATGACATGGATATTTGAATGAAAAACATTCAAATATCCATGTCATGAAATATCCATGTCATGCAACGTGATGTTGCACAAAACATCTTCGTCTCATTGTTTTAAAGCAAATCATTCACAGTAGGTTTTGAAAGACATGTCGCAACGTGCACTGTTATACTATACTAAACTAGACTATACTATACTATACTGCTATTGCATTCAAGTTTGTTTTTGCAAATGTGTCAACAATCGTGTGTAATTAGTAAAATTAAAAACAACAGCTTTTAAATTAAAAATGATTAACTTTTGTAAATTAAAAACATGGAAGTAATTTCATAATTCCAATGTGTAGCTAATTTTAACAATCTAAAAGTCATACTACGATCCAAAATTTGCTTCAGACGTTAAGAAAAATCGTAACGTCTCAAACATGTTAATGTATTCAATTTCCTCACTTTTGACTCCATGACATTTACGTTAATTATAAGACAATTCAAAAAAGGGAGAAGATGAGTTTGGTAATGAAATAAAATCCTGTTTTGGCTATTCCTAAGATTATTTCTACATAAGAGGATGAAAAACAATATCTTAATAATATTACATTCAAATTCATTTTCCAAATTATTTGCATTTCTGCCTTATACCCGTTGTATGTTATTTACCTACACTAAATTAGAGTCAAAATTTTTAATCAAATTTACTTCCAAGATACCAAAATTGTCTGAATATGACCATGAAACTAACAACAGATGTAAATATGAACATAAAAACACGCGTGAATCGCTAGCCATCTGTTTAGCTACATCTTATAGATGGAACATTTAATCTATTTATCTAAGAGACAAAATCTATTTATCTAAGAGACAAAAGGAAACTGAAACCCTCAAAAAATCACAGAAAACAACAAATGCCCGTAAAATATGCTTAGAGTTTTTTTTTTCTTGCGTCTGGTATGTCAAAAAAAAAAAAAAATGATCATTATTTGTAAAATGTATGGGCGACGTTTTTTGAAATATACAACAAGTATCCATTAAACCGATAAATGCCAGCAAAGTACTTCGAAAGAATCTATCAGAAAAGAATTATTTATTAGTATATGTACCATATGTACGCGTACTATCTTATGTGCTCGACTTTATACATATAAATAATAAATTAGACTTTGAAATCACACAACAAGCTATGACAGTAGAGAAATCAGAAATAGGTATCTGAAAAAAAGACGTGTAGTTTACAAGCTCTGGTAATGGAATGTATGCGTCGAAAGAAGATATCAGCAGCTTAAGACAAGCAGGTCCTAAGAAACTCACGTTTGATCTGTCAGTAGCATCTGTCGAAAACGAACCCCACCGTGAATACGTCAAACACCACTGCCGTCTACTGTGCGGCGAACAAGGCCGTCTTCTCGCAGCTTGTCGCTCCGAATTTTTCACCAGTTTCCATAATTTCCCACTTCGGGTCACTTACTTTCGCCGAGGGAGAATTTCTCAAAGCTGCTCTTTCTTTCTTTCTTTTTTTTTCGTTGCTTCTCGTTCGATGATGTTCTGTAAATTGTCCTTTTCTTTTAACTGTTACTTTCTCCCCGAAAATTTCCAAGAGATATAAACCACATTACTGAATCTCTGAAAAAGCAGGTATATTGTTTTCTTTTTTCATAGTGCACGTGATTAATCTGATACAATGTGAACGAAATACGATAAAATTACCAATTTTTCGTTTATCCCAGAAGAAGCCCTATTAAATCATTTTTATTGTAAAGATCTTTTCGCTATAAATGCTTATGGTGTTTTTTTTTTTTTTTTTTTTTTTTACTACGTCAAACAGAAATCTTATGTGTTTTGGTTACTTTGAACCGTTTTAAATTAGTTTTCTCCGGCATGGCATGCAATATAGTATATTCATTTAATGTTCTTAAGTAAAAAAACTAATTACTAAGAAAAAAAAAAAAAGTCAAAAATGTTTTTCTACTATGCGTCTTCTGGCAGCTCGTCGCTCCAAATTTTTCACCAGTTTCCATAATTTCCCTCTTCGGGTCACTTACTTTTGCCGAAGGAGAATTTCTTAAAGCTGTTCATTTCTTCTTTCTTTTTTTTCGTTGCTTCGATGATGTTCTGTAAATAGTCCTTTCTTTTCAACTGTTACTTTCTTCCCGAAAAATTCAGAGATATAAACCACATTACTGAATCGCTGAAAGAATGGGTATATATATAGTTTTCTTTTTTTATAGTGTACGTATTAATCTGATACAATGTGAATGAAATACGATAAAGCGACCAATTTTTGCTCTGGCCCAGAAGAAGCCCAATTTAATAATTTTTTCGCAAAGAACTTGTCGTCATTTCTGCCCAAATTGTTCCTATTTATTCTTCGACTACTTCAAAACTTCATTCATAGAGAATTTATATAGTTTGGTTACTTTTTACTGCTTTAAACCAGTTTTCTCACACATGGCATGCAAGATAGTAGGTCATTTAATGTCTTTAGCTAAAAATATACAAATTACTAAGCACCAAACAAATGTCAAAAATGCTATATCTACTGCACGGTGAGCACGGAAGTCTTCTCGCAGCATTTGGCTCCGAATTTTTCACTAGTTTCCATAATATCTCACTTCGGGTCACATTCGACGAGGGAAAATATCTCAAAGCTGCTGTTTATTTCTTTTTTTATTGCTTCTGGTTTAGAGATGTTCTGCAAATTGTTTTTTTTTCTTATTTATTATTATTATTGTATAACTTTCTTTCTGTAAAATTCTGCATGTTATGAACCCAAAACAGGTGAATAAAATTAAAACTTTCAAAGGAAATGCTAATATCTAAGCGAATATAAATTATACTTTCACGAAAATCCATAACATAATTGTACATGGTATATAAACTGATTTCTGAAATTTACAACTCATTCCCAGCTGTTTACGATTGAAGATGTTCAAAAACTATTTTTATTTCTTCAATAAAGCTGCTTTCTTAAATGAATAGCTAAAGCACACCTCCTACGTAACAAACGTTAGAAAAATTCTTATTTCTCAAGAAACTCGAAATAATGTGTTTTTGAAAGTATTCCACAACTTCTGGTTGCATAGTGCATGTATGTGTTCAACCAGCCCGAAATACATCATGGATATTGAAGTTGTGACTTACATTTTAAACGGTAATCACACACACGCACGAACAGGTAAGTCAGAAATTCTCCTGTAAATTAAGAACATAACAATTTCTAAAGTTAAAAGCTCATAGCTTTTCAAATAATTGACCTTTAAGCATGAAGTCTGAGTTTTTTTTGATAACCCTATTAAATGGAAAAAATATTGCCTTTTTTATCATGTCATTTTTATGATTTGTTTTTTTCTTTTTAGTTGAAATTTTAAAAGAAACAAATTGCAATTCGAAAAAAACACTTCAAAGTGCGCACCCCATACTCCAAACTAATTTTACGTCGAATTTCATTAAAATACACCAAACAGTCTTTGCCTTAAGCCGAGTAACATCCAGACAAGCATCCAAACTTTCTTCTTTATGATTGATACAGATAGTCACCCTCAAAATTAATTTCTATGCTCCAGCATAAGTTACTTTTGGCCCGATATTTATTGACGGGCTAATGTAGTCCATTACAACTTTCTGTATTACTTGTTCTATTATATAAGCAAGTTATAAATTTCTACCACTGTATACGTAGTTTTACAGTAAGAATTAGAAATATGTGAAGTAATGGTCACTATTTTCATAGCCTTAAATTAAGTACCTTAAATCAAGTAAGGTAACTGGATTTAGATTTTTTTTCCAGCAATGATCATTATCTTTATTCTTCTAATTCTCACACTTGAATAACACTTGAATAAAATGCTTGAATAAAACTAATATCTAAACAATGTTTAATTGCTCAAAAAATGTAATCGACAAATTTAGTCCATTGACATTTAAAGATATAAGGTTGGAAATAATGCTAAGTTTTAACTATTGACTCGTAGCTGTCGAGGTCCATAAATTATACTGTCCTCATCTCTCCCCCACTCAGAAGACTCCTTCCTTATCATGAAATGAATTCGCGAAACTGAGATGATTGCTTTGTATGCAACCCTCGGGGGTGTACTTTAGGCAATAATTCATTACAATGAAAATGACTCCTTTAAATTCATTTAAAAGTAAGATGAAAAATTGCGAAATCGAGCCGAGTAATTTAATCATTGCTTGTTGAAAAAATGAGTAAGTCTTAATATTTCACGCTGCTTCGATTATATATTAGAAAGATGAACCTTTTTCGTTATGGTCGATGACTTCGTTCACGAGTGCTAGTCGTACATTTTGTACGTTGTTTCAAGGAAATCGAAAAAGAATTCGACTCACAGCTGCTGAATTCCATCATAATACCAAAGACCTCATAGAAAATGAGTTTTACCAGTCGTAAACGTTTATACAAATATATTTAACACAATGCAAATCCTCCAAAAGTGCGCATTGATCGAATCACAACAAAATAAAAAGCAATAAAGATAGTGTCAAAATCTTGAAGTTTGCAAATGATACTTGTATAAACTTTAAATAAATGCACGGGTACAGAGGTACAGATGTGTTTAAGTTTGTACTTGTTCCCTATTTGTTTATGCATCTGCTAAAAGTTGTAGGACTCCTGTAATGCAGTGCAATAGTACAAAGAGAAAACTCTAACAAAACGTAAATGACTTAATTACTTCACTTTGTTACTATTACTCTTACTATTTCTATAGATATGTAGAAACGCCCTTGTTTTCCATCATATATTAATTGCAAGAATGTATTTTACTTTCAATATTGTAATGAATGAATAATCGTTTAGAAATGTATAATTAAGGACATTTTTAAATAATTTTTAAATATTACTTATGTGAAGGTTCAGTTGCAGATCCATTTCCAAATGAAAAACCATCAAACTTATTCAGAATAATTCAAATGAATTAAATGATTATGATAATCCGTTCTTGTAATTATTTTAGTCACAAAAATGAAAATTTAAAAATCAAAATAATGCGATTCATTTCGGTTATTTTTTGTTTTTTTTAGTTTTATTTACTTATTTGTTCACTTCTCAATAGCACTGCTCATTGACTAAAAATATCGATTACGTTTTTTTTTTTTTTTTTTTTTACTTTTAATAGAAGAAAATAATGGTTATTTATTTAGCGAAAATCTAAACTGAGGTGCTAGAAACAGATGTCAACTATAATAATTTTCGCATAAAAACTCTCTTTCGCATTCCTCAAAATGAAGGATAAAAACATATTTTTTTACCGCTTACGACCCCCCTTTACATACATTACTATACTTCAAGTTAAACGACAGAAAGTAATTCTGAGTAAAATACTTACCGGAAAAAATTCCCGTTTTAAACGTTGTCAAAAATTTTCGCATTTTTTCACTGCTTTAATTATTTCAAAATCTGTTGTCGACGATATGGAGAAATTAAAGGGCGAAAAAAGTGTTAAATCTGAATATAAAACAGGTAGTACTTTTTTCACAGTATAATGACACATAAATATTAAGATAAAAGTTATTAATCATGTTAAGATATGCAAGAATGCTTTTCTTTCTTTTTATGCAGCTGAGTCTCTTCAGAACACCCTTCTTTTAAAAGATATTTTTTTTAGATTATGGTTATCAAAGTTTTAGGCTGTTTCCTCTATTTCTTAAGTTTTTTTTTTTTCAATAGTTGTGTATTAGCTAATATGGAGTGATTATATGAGCTGTATAAGTGTTATCATATTAAATGAGCTTGTAACAAAGTTATAAATGTGATTCTTTGGTGACAACTTCTTATTGTTAGCAGGTGTCATACGCATTTTCATTAGTCTTCATAACGTGATAGCACACATTTTAAACTAATAAATTCAGCTTAATATTTTTAAAGCATTTTATGGACAATCAGTAAAATTTATGAAAAGGTTTAAAATTGTTTAGTGAATTTTAAGCATTTTTTACTTTAACAAATTAGTCTTAAGGTGATGATCATCTGGGACAGATGGGAAAAATTCCCATATCTCTACAATAGTGATCTCATCCTCCCATCACTTACAGAAACACATTGTTTAGCTTCCCCTCTAAGGAGGGGGGGGGGCACATGTGAGCAAAAGAAGATATGTTTTTCTTAAATACCATAAAGGACAGAAATAAATATCAAAAAATTTCATCACACAAAGAAAAAAACTATTTAATCATGGGACGACATGTGCTCTGAGAAATGTATATTATTTTTTTTCAAAAGTAAAGAAATTAAAAAAAAAAATTTCATATGTTCCCCCCTCCTCCCCACTCTCCTGCATTGCTTGAAACGCATGCTAGTAAAATGACTTAATAGTTTTTTTTTTTTTTTTTTTACATTTTATTTTACCGAACGAAATTTTTATCAAGTGAAAAGTTATTCTATTAGATTTTTTATAAGGATATAAAAAATGCACATTAAAAATATTTGAAAGAACAGAAATACGTATACATACACGATGTTTAAGTATGTAATTTTAAAAGAGTTTTAAAACAATGTGCAGTGAAAATTCGGCTACTTCTACTACCTCTTCAGAAAGCAAAATCGTACCGTATTCTCGGTGTTAATGCAAACGCCTTTCCTTAGAAATAGAAAAAGAAAAACAATACAAAAGGAAGTATTTTCAAAAAATTTGGAAGGGGTTAAAGGAAGGGAAAGAAGGAATCCGAAAAATCATCATACTTTCAATGCAATCGTTTCGTTTATTTGTGCACTTATTTTTCTGAAGCATGTAATAGTTTCTATGAGTGAATTCAGTAAACATTAACAAATGCTTTAAGTATTTTTTACTAATATTAGTAATATTTTGGTTCAGTTGTTCAAGTAATCCACTATTTTGAGTCTCTGCTAGGCTACCTCTTTTAACGACCGATTTTTGAACAAATATGCCATGAGAAGTTTTCTTGTATATAGGTCTACCTACTACTTAATAAGTTTAAGCTTTTATCACATGTTTGAAAACATCACAGGACGAAACCGAAGCAGTGATATCTAGATCCTTCTTCGAATAAAACTAGAAAAAGTCGATCAGGAACGTTTTTCGTTTCATAAAATAAAAAGAACAAAAATTTCTAAAATATTTTAAAATATATATTATTCTGCATGCTTTACTTACGCTTAAATAATAAATATTGAGTCAGTTCCTAATCATTAGTTGCAATAATAGGCTAGTATGTATTAAAAAAAGATTTTTAAAACATTGATTGGCAGTCTTGGAAATTTATTCGCTAAAAAAATATGCATTTACTTCGATTAAAAAAAAAAATATTTATTTCAACTAGGAATCGAAATTCCATTTAGCTGTACTTAATTTGTAATAACTGCTTCTTTAATTAAAATAAAATGAAAATATTTTTTTTCGATTAAAAAAATCGATTATAAATTTCAGAAAACAATGCATTTTTTAAAAACCTTTATTTTTTCATAATTTCTTTACATATCTCTCAAAAAACAGTATATTTCAGCTAGTGTTTCAAAAGAACATTCAAAAGAACCATTCACAATGGCTTAAATTTATTTCGGTTAAGTGAAAAAGTACATCTGCTGAAATTTCCTTGGGAATTTAAGAAGACAAAAAACTATTTTATCATAACTTCAAAATTAATAATATGCATTTTCTTACTTTTCTATTTTAATAAATATATGCATAAAAAGTAAAAACAAATTTTTGATAGTTCATAGTTATATTGCTAATTAATGCTATTAATTTGAAGGTATTTTGATATTTTTTTTGAAAGAAAAAAATTTTGGGGGCATTTTGCATGAATGAATCCTATTTAACTGTATTAGCATATAACCACACCACCTCGTTAGCAAAAAATGCATGTTTCTGAATGATTTCGATGGAAAAGTAAGTAAAGAGTATTAAACAAGTTTTATCCAATGTTTTGGTCGCCCCAATGAAAAGTCCAACCCTAAGGGAACTTTTTCTATTCGCTCTGAACAGTTTCGCAAATGACCATGCCGATGGAAGCGCTCCTTATCTTTTCTGAAACCCCGTTTCCTGCATATAAACACATTTGGAAACGTGGCTGCGGGTGGTAGAAATAAAAAAAAAATCACAGGTAAAGATGTCTGTACTCTAAATACGAGAAAAAAAGCTAAACACGTACCTAACAAAAGCAACTAAAAGTTGCCGTGAGCGAGGGGAACAGTGCGGCCAGTTAGTTCAGAGATATGAAAGACCATTTTGAAGATGGTGCTACGTTATGGCAGTAAACCCTGGAGGTATCATTTCTTTGCAAACCTTTTGCTACAAGTGGGTAACGCTTCAACGTTTTGTGTTGGAAAAAAAACATATGAAGGAAGTGTAGGCATTTAGTGGAGTATTGATGCTTACAAGTCCAACAAAAACACTTCACAGTAGATTCTGAAGAAAAGTGCAAGAAAAAAAAAAATATTGAATACTTTCTAGCCGAGCAAACGACCTCAAAGTTTTTCGCTCTAAAAGATTTGTTCGGTATCCATATGTGGTTGTAGGAACCAATAATGTCTTTTTCGTTCGGTTTTATTATTATTTTCGGCAAGTTTTTTTATGTGTCGGATCGCGGGAAAACGTTCGATGATTTTCCTTCAGTGTGAATTGCTTCTATCTCGATTAAAAAACTAGTTTTTGATACCGGCTCAGAAGTGCTTTTGCGTTTCACTTTGCTGGGAAAGTAAAGTGATTTTAAGTTATTTTTGCCGTATCAAAACCCTTCAACTTCGTTTCAGTTTCTAAGGGGCTTATCAAAACGGTACTTTTTATTGCTAGCTTTAAACTCGTAACTGTTCAATCACAAAAGGCTTAAATTCATATTCTAAATAACTTCCACTTTACTACGGACGGATCTCAAAATTCAACATTTTGGAATTTCATTTTCTTTCGATATTTTAGTTTTTAAATGAGAAGTCAAATATCACGAAATTTGAATCCCACCAAAATAAAAATCAAGTCATATCGCGAAAAATATTCGCTGAAGTAATGTACACCTCAATGTTTAAAGAAATATTTACATGAGCCTTTGGGTAAGAATATAAAAGTACATTTGTGAAATAAATGTATTTATTATAAGGACGAAAATATTAAAGTGCATCTTTTAAAATAGCGTTTTCTGAGTCGAGAAATAAGGGAGATATATATGCATATATATTCTAAAAGGCTTATATCGCTCCGAAAAATACGCTTCGATAAATTCAGTTTTTTTATTGGTGTGATTTAGCTGCAGTTCATAGTTTCAAAATTGCTTCAATTTATTTACTAATGCTTTATGTATGGTTATTAATATTTTCGAACATGGTTTCGGGGTTGTTTTGATGTTATTGCCACCTGTGAAGGAAATTTAAATTTCGTAATTTCTTCCAAGTGTTGAACTCTTTTATTAACCCGTTGCAACACATATCATACCTCTTTTGAAAACATTTGGTAGAGAAACATACTACGGGATAAATTCAGCAAATTTTCCCCGTGATTTAGATAATGGACTTAGTTGTTTCTTCCTTCTTAGATTGCAGGGGGTTTTATTAAAAATATTATTGTTTTTAACAGTGTGCTGCAGTAATTACTGTTGTACAATTTTTCAAATTCACAAAAGCTTTAAATTATACACTTTATAAATGCCCTTTAAAAAAACGAAATACACTGCAAAAATTAACGTTGTTTTTACAGTATAATACAGTAAATTTCATGGTAATTTCACAGTAATTAACTGTAAAATTGCTAGTTTTACAGTAATAAACTATAAAATAGCTAGTTTTATAATTTATTACAGTGCATTTTACAGTTTTAAACTGAAACCTCTGCTTTCAGTATTATACTGTAAAAATAACAGTATTTTTTGTCACAGCAGACGCAATGGCCCTTGTGTAAAATACAATTAATTTGCAAGTTCAGAAGTTCTTAGATTAAGTAATATAAGATGTACATATTCATCAAGAAAGAGAAACATTCAAAATGCGTTAAACTGTCTTTTTTTTTTTTTTGAAGAAAGAGCATTCGTTCTTAATTTCATATCACTCTAAGAGACTATAGTATAACTGAAGACCACAACCTTGAAAATAAATTCTTTGTTAAAGCATTATTAAAATACGATTCATACGTCAAATTAAAAACTAAATCACTTTCTAATTAAATACTATCCAATACGTAGACCGATTATTGAATATTATTAACAAAGAAAGAAAAAAAATAGGGTAGATGCTCCAGCTATGGCCACTTTTAGAGAAAGTTTGAAAAGGAAAATTTATAGTAAATGACTGACTGCAGTTTATTCATTCATGCAAATATCATTATTTAGTATACAGGGTGTCCACTCCAATCGTGGACCAATAACTAATTTCTAAACCGTTAGAGATAAGCATATAGTTTATTTAGGAAAAAATCTCAAAATTATGAAAGGAATTTTGGGTCCATTCAATGTTTTTCAAAAAATCAAATTTTGAAAGAGTTACGAAATTTAAATTTTTATACAGCCCCCCAGTCCTATCAATCATATTTAGTAAAACATTCTTGACACTGTAACGTTTAAAACTAAAAAAAAATCACTCTTCTACCACAAAAATTGACCGAGTTATGACGTTTTGAAAAATCATGATTTTGAAGGATTTCGCATACGGTCCCTCTCGATGACGTCATGAAACAATGCAAAATCTTGATTTTTCAAAACGTCATAACTCGGTCAATTTTTGTGGTAGAAGAGTGATTTTTTTTTAGTTTTAAACGTTACAGTGTCAAGAATGTTTTACTAAATATGATTGATAGGACTGGGGGGCTGTATAAAAATTTAAATTTCGTAACTCTTTCAAAATTTGATTTTTTGAAAAACATTGAATAGACCCAAAATTCCTTTCATAATTTGGAGATTTTTTCCTAAATAAACTATATGCTTATCTCTAACGGTTTAGAAATTAGCTATTGGTCCACGATTGGAGTGGACACCCTGTATTTACTTGGCTCTGTAACCATTTAAAAAAATTACGATAGAACATTTTTGATTTTGAGTTAAAAATTACCAAATATTTTTTCCCAATTTGTACTGTACCAGTTATGGCCACATCAATATGATTTCTTTAAACATATGTTTAGCGAATATGTTACCGAACTAACTCACACGTTTCAGAATTATTAAAAAGCAAAAATCGTAGGTTTTAGCCATACATATTAAATATTTTTGTTCTTAAAAAATGAAAAGCAATTAGTTTTAGTACAATTGCTTCATCTGTGGTTTGTATGACCTGACAATAGAAGTTAGTAAAATAAGAAAAATTGACACTGCAGAAATTAAGCTAATTAATTCTTACTATTTTATTTATTTATTTTTTTTTTTTGTGCTTCAATTTTTCATAACTTCGCTAAATAACTAGATAATTACTAGCATGCTAAATTTGAATTTCTGATCAAGAAATTAAATTTCCTGCAACTAATTATAGAAAAGCAAGCAGCAAAGTTATGTATTGAAAAAGTTGAAGTTGTGTGTAGTTTTAAAACAAAACAAATGTTTTATGAGCTTGGATTTGGTAATCTTATAATTTATTTTGTCTAAAAACCTTATCACTCATTTTTATGTCCAAGAAATGCTTTTTTATAACGAAATTTCCTTTTTAGCTAATATATATTTTTTAATATAATTATCTTAATTCTATGTTAAAAATGTAAGGAAATTATATCATTTTTAGAGTCGTTAACGAAGACTGAAAGCATAAACTCAAATATGTAGCTCATATTAACATTAGATCTGTAACACTCATCAGATCTGTAACGGCTTAAAAGTGAGTAATCTAAGGAGGGGGTAAATAACTTCCTCGTCCTCCCCCCCCCCCTTTTTTTTTCTTGCATTTAGACCCAATTTAGACTTAGAATCCAATATTAATTTTTTTTCTGCAAAAAAAATTTTTAATCAGAAAACTCCAACTTCAAATTGGCACTTTTCTAAATATTGGCTCATATAAATATACATAAATATATATTTAAATTTTGTTTTTAAGTCAACTATAGGATAAAACTAAATATTAGTTACTTTTGTAAGCCATTTGTATGTAAGAGTTTAGTATGCCTTCTTCGATATTTTATTTTTTGCAGTTTCTTTTTTCCTTTTCTTTTTCTTCTAATAAAATATTTTTCCTTGATCAAAGGTAATTAATTACACTAGGTAACCTTTGGAAGCTTCTTTTATTACCAGCTGTAACAGGTTGATCACCAGCGAGTTACATTAAAATTAAAAATCGTATGCGACAGATCCACTTTTAAAAGATTCGTGTGAACAACAACAAATAAATAACTAAAATTATCAGAATTGCTCTTCTGCTGCATTTTTTATTTATCGTCTGCCAATTTTAGCTTTTATTTAAATCACAATCTTTGTCTTTAAACTAATGTTTTGGAAATAAATCCTTCTATTCTACTGGATGTATTACCAGTGCTTTAAAAATAATGCCAGGAGAGTGGCATTTTGTTTCTTTTTTGTGGCAGGATAATGATATTTTCATCATTGAAGGCCAGCTGGCTAGGCCCAGAGTTATATTTAAAGTAAAGAACGTTATTTTTCTCTTCCAACTTTTTAACTCAATTACACAGTACAGGCAAAATCATTTTAGGAAAAAATAAATAAAGGATTGTTTTAATATGAATGGGATAACATCGGAAAAAGTATTTCTGACAAATAAAAAAATTAAAAGCTTTTTAAGTCGAATAATTCTTGTGTAATATTTCGGAGATATTATATTGTTAGGAGTTTGGAGACTCATCCATACTTCAAGTTATTTTATATGCAAACAATTTAAAAAATTAAACTATGTGGCCAAAACTGGTACATGTAATAGATTTAATGCTCCAGTTTTGGCCATCCTCTATTAAATATTAAAAATAACTAATTTTAATGTAAAATCAAAATAGAACGAAAGTTTACCTCATAAAAGCAAATGTCAATCAATTTTAAAAATGATTTCTGTTTCTCTAAGTCAGATGTTAAAGGAGTAGGAAAACCTTGTTCCTTAACAAAAATCTTAATAGTTATGAGCAAAAAACAAATTCTAAAATATTTATTTTTCTTTAAAGTCACTTGTTCTAAAAAAAATGAACTAGTGAGGTTGCAAGTAATAAAGAAGAGTTTGTTTTTGTTGGAAAATTGTACCTGATTGGTTATATAAATATAAAATGTTAAATATTGGAGAAATTGACAGGAAGTGGCCAACACTGGTGCAGTGGCCATAACTGGAGCATCTACTCTAATACCAAATTTATAAAACTTGACTATATAATACTAAATATTCACTTAAACAGTTCTAAAAGAAATGCATCATTACATATTTATTCCTAGATTATTGTACCAAGGTTTTTTCGAAGCTAATGAATTAAAAAATGTATTATCATTAAATGAAAAATTAGCACAAATAAAATATTTAGGGAAATATTAAAGTACAAAGTATAAAATTTAGTACTTGAAAATCTTTTATAATGACAAATACGAATTATTTAGAGAGAATATAACAATTAAATTTACTTTTAAACATCAAGTATAGATAAAACACTTCAGTTATTTTCAAAAGATTATACATATTTAATTCACGGAATTGTTTTAAATAGTCTTTATCTTATCAAACTGCGTAAACAAGAACCTATTTATACAGACCATGTTTTTAATTTTTAAAACGTGCTGCTTTAGCAATAGTCACAGAAAACAAATTACGTGGGAAGTCACCATCATGAGCATAATTAAAATATTAATGAAAATGCTCAATTTTTGTTCCACTTTAAATTTACGTTCCTCATTAATCAATTTCCATTCAAAGAAGATCGCCAAATTAAGGAATTTTTACTTGAACGTATAATTTGCATTTAAATGAAATATCAATTCATTGTACCCACGATTGCTACTTTCCTGAATTGATGAATACATTTACGGAGGAAGAGTAGATTGAATTATTTTAGCAATGTTAAACATTACTCAAATGCACTTGAATAATAATTTATACCGAACTATTTTGATGACATAATGAAAAGTAATTATGCATACAGCTGTGAAAAATGCTGCTTTTTTAAGCATAAGCTAATGATAAACACTTCAAAAAGCGTAACTTTAAAATTAGAAAGAGATATCTTTCAAAGCATCGCAAAAGAAATATTAAACTTTTTAGTCATCTATTAACATGGATTTACATTTTTCAAAATCCTTCTCTTTTTCTGGAAGAAAAAAGCGAAGTATTAGGAGATTCCCTGTGAAGTAAGGGATCATTTTCTGAAGAGGATCACTTTTCAACTTTGTTTTCACCTTATCGAAGATTAATTCAAATAAGGCTCACACCTTTTAAAATCGATCTACAATAATCAATATTAGGGAGCTTGAAATTGTTACTTCAAGGCAGGTAATGTAAAGAATGCGATACTAGCGTCACCTTCCGGTGTAAGAAAGCACGATAAAAGTCTATTATTGATTCCGACACATTAAAGTAGGAACTCTTGGTTTCCGATAGATTAGCGAGTGATTGATTCTAAGTCGTCTTCATTGATTCGGGAGAGGGCTCAGTTTCCATTTTCGGCATAATCATACTCAGATCTGGGATTTCTACTGATTTAGCAACAGGTTCGCTTTTCCTGAAAAGAGCCTTTGTTTTGTGTTTGAATGAAGATAGACTTTTAATGAAGAAGACTTTTAATAGCCCATTTTCGTAGTTTAATATTCTGAGATTCAAACGTCAAGGCAAATAATAAATAACTTATAAATTTAATGCTACTTTTTTTGCATGTCATGGGCTCTAATGGTATTCCGAGTTTCAGACTTTACGTGCCAAAATAATAATAATAATAATAATAATAATAAAAGTACTAGTCATAAATAGTAGTTTCTAGTATTATTACAGCTCTTTAAAAGGTGATAGGTTAGAAAGAGAAATTTTTATACACAAAAAGTGCATACTTTTCTTTTTTGACATGACAACAACGATGAGACTAAATTAATGTGCTTCGCAATAGTTTAAACATGAACAATAGGGTGGAGCGAAAAAAATGAATTTTTGATTTTTGTAAACGGGTACCTTTCATTTACTGTGAATGAGGAAAAGTAACAATTCTGTAAAATATTTCACTTTTGCGACGTCATCTTTAGTCTGCGCATTCGGTCTAAAGTTTTGAAAGTTTAGATTTTTTTCAGATTTTTCAAATTTTTTAAAAAAATATTGCAATTTATAAAACTAGAGACGGGTGGTTATTAAATGGGAGAAAAAGGTTTGAAATATACAAGAAATTTTTAAAAATAACTTCAGATTATGATTTCAGTCTGCGTATTAGGCACAAATTTCATCAAATTTTCAGAAATTTCCGATATTTTCAATATTAGCAGAAATTATATAATAAAATAATATTTCCTCTCAATATTTACTAAAAGTGCCTTCAAAACATTTTCTTAACCATTTTGTTGTTTCATTGAACTACTCAACTCTATGCTTGCTCATTGAAATTACCCAGGACTCACCACGAGGAAGTGACCGCACTTTGGGTGCCACTCGCGCTTCCCTTGCTTCCAACCGATGAGAGCACACATTTACATTTCTTAGACAAGTCAGAAACAATAAATTGTTTCTTTGAGTAGAAAGTTGTTTGCATTGGTTTTGATGGATGCACTACAAAGACAGGAAAATAAAGGTGTAATACGGAAACTCGAAGAAAAACTTGGTAGACCTCTGTAATGGAAATTTGCCAATTACATTTAAATGAACTTAATTTGCTGCATTTTTTGCAAAAGCTTGATGTACCTATCAGTGGACCAAAGTGATTTTGGGGAATGTTAGACGAACCTTAACATGTTATTATTTCGAATCAGTTCAATATGAACCTATAGAATTTGTCATTTATCAGAATGATTTTGACAATAAAAATGGTTCAAGTACTGAGCAACAGTAACTTCATGAGATGAGCAAGGTAGTTTTGACTGGGAAAATATCCAAAAAATGGGAAACAGAAGTCCAAGACAGCTTTCCCTAGTCAGATGTTGACTACAGCAAACAATCTTTAGACTATAATTTTTAAAAGAGTTCATAACTTTCGCGGGTATAAGTGTCCTTGCTCTTTTAGGATGAAGTACAGACGTTACTAATTTAGCTATGAATTTGTGTGAGATTTTAAAGATCTCTCCGGGAAAAAGCAGAAAATTGTATTCACATCTATTCAAAACAATGTATACTTTGCACCCAAGAAATATGCTGTTATCAAATGTATGAATGTTTGTTCCTTATACAAATCCAGTTTTCGTCGAATTTTCAACAAACTTGGCACAGAGGTTCCCTCATGCATTAGAATTCACATAGGCAGGGGTTTTGAAATTAAAAAAAAATCCAAAAAGCTCAAATTTCAAATCTTTTGTCTTAAAATGGCAATTTCTTCCAATTTTGAATAGATAGAGTAATAGAGATAAGACTTCAAGCACACAAATTGATAAAATGTAACACATTTAAATAGGAGTATTTTCCTACAAAGATTACGATCAACAATGAATTATCTATATAAGGCTCAACTATTTCTTTTTAGCATGAAATAAATTTTTATATTCCCATGTGGATAGAATTCATTCAAATATTTTTTAGAGCTACGTTGTATTAATAAGCACCCGGGCAAAGCCGGGAAATAATCTGGTTAGTTCATAAGAGAGAGCATATAAAGGAACTTGTTTTAAATCGTATTATAAACGCTCAATCTGGAAAACAAACAAGCAAACAAGTGAGAACGCTTCAGATCCCAAAAAATAGACAAAAATCTATTTTCATACATTACATACATAAATCAAAAGTCAGTATACATCGATATGATTTCTTGCCATGATGTGGAAATTACAAAGCTACCTTTTACAGGTAATTTAACAACACAATATTTACAAAGATTGTGGAAGCTGAGAATTTAAATATGATTTCTAAATGCGCTCTTTTTAAACTGCCATTCAAGACTCAATCAGTTGAAAGAGCTGTCAAATAGGTTACAAGCTCTTCAAAATTGGTATGTAATCACAGGAAAAGAAAAAGTTTAGTAAAAACGAGGATATCTGACAGAAATATTTGATCAATTTACGACACAAAGGAGCAATTTAACTGTGAAAGACGTATCTAAGAAATGTAAATACGTGCTTGCATTGGTTGGAAGGAAGGGTTCACGTGTAGGAATAGAAGTGCGGTCACCTCCTCGTGGTGAGTCCTGGGTAGTTCCACATATGCTAATGAATAAAAGCAAGTTTGAAGACACTTCAAGTGACTATTGAGAGGAAATACTGAGTTAAAAATGTCGAAAATATGAGAAATTTTGGGAAATTTGATGAACTTTGAGCGCAATGCACGAACTGAAATAATAATCTAAAATGGTTTTAAAAAATTCTTTGTATATTTCAAACCTTTTTCTTCCATTTAATAACCACTCGTCACTAGTTTTATCATTTGCAATATTTTTTTAAAAAATTTGAAAAATCCAAAAAAAAAAAATCAAAAATTTCCAAACTTTAGGCCAAATGCGCAGACTAAAGATGACGTCGCAAAAGTGAAATATTTTACAGAATTGTTACTTTTCCTCATTCACAGTAAATGAAAGGTACCCGTTTACGAAAATCAAAAATTCATTTTTTTCGCTCCACCCTAATGAACAGTTTAATATTCTTTAAAAACTAAAGAAAATAGCTTTATAAAAAAATCTTCTGCTAATTTTTTGACATTATAAAACAACCAGAACAATGGTAAACTAAATCACTATGCAATCAAAAGGTCAATAAAATAATAATAATAATAATGAATTTTAGAAATAAAACTATTTCCAGTGAAAAAAAAAGAATCCTAAATGTTAATTATAAATACATTTCTGTGCGCAGAGCAAGAGCAACTTATATATGAATATGAATTCAACTTTATGGATAAGTGATTCAGCGTAACTTTACTATTATTGATGGGGACAAAAGTCAGCATGCTTCACACTGACATTTGAGAGAATATAATGGGTTTTTCAGTAAATCGAATAGTTATCGAAATCTCCTACCTTTATTCAATAACTATACACAATACTATATTCCGTGCGATATAACGCCGCCGAAGCCAGAAAAATATGGAGAATGCTTTTTATTTATATTGCCATTTTTGCTGTAATACTCTCTTTTGTTCCGTGTTTACAGAAAGAGCTAAAAAGACTTAACATTTTTCATGCATGCTTTCTAGTTTTGTGTTAGAAATAGTATTTTTGCGAATGGAGTTTTTATTACTTTTGTGCAATAGCGAAAGAAATAAGCTTTTTTATATAATAATTGATACGCATTTTACATTTTTCTTTTCTAATTTTTCTTGCAGTACTATTACTATATTCCTATAAAATGATGATTTCAATACATTTAATCACATATTTGTTTTTCAGATTAAAAGAAAGAAAGCTATTTTATGTTTTTTTCGTATTGTATCAATTAAACCTTAACTGGGTCAATTCTATATAAGCGATAAGCTGTTATGCTAAATAATGAGCGATGAAATAGAGTTTTCAGTACATAATTTTACATCTAGCATTATGTATTTTATTTGTATACATAAGTCATATGTACAGAAATAAAATACATAACGGTATTTTATTTATTCTTATTTATATACTAATTTTATTATGTTTTACACATGACTTTGAAATCCTCTTGTCTTTTAGTTTTATGTTAAAGTAATTTTTTCAACAAAATCGAAGAATTGGTACTATCAAAATAAATAGCAAATTCATGTTTTCTAAGCATTTATGTATAACTGCGTTGATTGTTTGCTTCCCTATTTAAAGTGAACTAAATGTTTAAAAAACTATAAAATCAAAACAAAATTATTAAAAGAACACTATTAAATAGAGATTCGACGCATTGATAATACCTAGAAAGAAATTTGGGTAAGTCAATACCCGAAAAATCAAAACAAAATTTAGCCGTAAGAATATATTGTAAATGGTCAAAAATATACATATACATCACGAATGAAAGTGATAAACAATAGCGTCGTTACTTCAAAAGAAATGCTCAATAAGACACAACCCTTGCTTTTTGATAACATTAAAAAGATTAGCGGGGGAGTGAAATACATCGCTTTTTAAAGTTTAGAGAAATAAAAGAAATTTTTAAAATTCGAAACAATTCTCAAAGGAAAAAAATCAAAACAAAACAAAATAGAGGCAAATGAAATCTTCAAACTTATTTGAATGAAATACAGTCGAGTCCGCTTAATGAAATAGACATTTTGCCTAGAAAAAATATTCTAATAAGCGAGATATTCCATTATCCTTGATCAAAATAATACATTAAAATGGTTTGGTACGTTGAAATTGTATTATATTAAGCGGAATATTCTTTTAACTGATATTCTACTCAGCGGGCTCGAATGTATATTGAAAAACAATATTAATATTTTTTAGCAAATAAGGAGATTGCCATTATGCGGGGTTTCGCGTAAATATTTTACATAAAATGCGTTCATAATTTATGTTTGTCTTTTAAATTATATTGTTATTTATATTATTATTTATCCGTTACATCACATAAATAAAAATGAATTATTTCTGAAATTGTATGAACTACATGTTCACATATAACGTATATATATATATACAATACTATATGCGATTGCATGCGTATGTTTAAGATATAGGAACTCCAAACGTCCACTCTAAGTGATTGTTTGTACACACCAGAACACCATTGTTGGCGAAAAGTACTCCTTAAACCTACTATTCTCGTGGCTAATGGATATAAAATAGGATAAGTAGCTAATCCCATGAGACAAAAAGGAGCACTTCGAATTACTTTCACTATTCTTCCAAATCGATGTGTCCACGCTATTCAAACACACGGCCTTAAACATTAATTCCAGGGATAAACTATTTTTACATAAATTGTGCAATCAAGTGCAAAGTTTATGAATTTGTGATAACTCATATTTTGCGCATACTCACGAAACCCCGAATTTCATGGATATTAAAACAGTATTTTAGTTTTTTAAATACCGCAATATACGACAATTATATGATGGTGAATGCTGCATTTTTGTACTTTACTCACAAAATTATGCTTATTCCTAGTTTTCACTCACTATATAATCTCTTTTTTATTCATAAGAAATATTTTTTGATCATCAAGTAAATATAGATTTAAATAAATTGTATGTTTAAATTCTACAAGTTACCGTATTACTGTCACTCACAACATTATGCTAGAGATAACTTTTTCTTCCTTTTAAGTCAATAACTGTACTTTTAAAATTACATTTCAACACTAATTATTGTATATTATGGTGTCTCACTTAAAATGCCGTCTAAAATTACCTACATTTTAAAAAAATAATACAGCTTTTACTACATCTACATTTAAAATTTTTATTTAATTTTTCTGTGTTCTTTTTATTATTATAGAGTTTCTGTTGCTTAATAGCTGTGTTTTACATCTTAGAGAAAAAATTGACGTTTACAGTTTTGAAGACAAAAATAGGAATTCTTTAACAATGACTTTTTTTTGCCAACAAGTCACACTAACGAGAAAAGAATATAACTCATTATTTTGTACATTACATAATAATTAAAATGCTCTTGAACTCATGGGACATCTATGTAACAAAATGATCTTTAAACAGTTCAGGATTTGTTCAAATGTACTAATGGATGTGGTGATTTCTTGGAAAAGCAGTAATACAAGTTTCCTGTTTCAAAAGTAATAGATGCAAAGCAATAGGAATAGTTTAGGTAAAGGGAAACGGAACCTCAATGCTTCAAATTTACTACCCAGTCAATTAGTAACCGGGAGTGAAAAATTTGATTTTATGATTGCTTAATGAATGATGGATGAATAATTTTCCCTTTCACCTCAAAGACTAGGAGGTAATTGGAAAAGCCCCATTCATTTCCTTACAAGGATGATGTAGATACATAATCGCACAACACGCATTCAGCTAAGAAACTTAAAGCATTCTTCGCCAGCAGTACTCAATCTGTGGCTCTAAGATCAAAGAAAAAGTAATGGATACAAAGCGATAGAGTCAGTTGGGGTAAAGGGAAACGAAACTTCAATGTTTCAAATTTAGATGCTTCCCTTTCTTGTACATAAATTCAGACAAAGGGCACTGTGTCAAAGACTACCCTGTCAATGAGTAACCGGGTACGAAAAATTAGAATTTATGACTGCTTATAAGTGAATGAATAATTTTTCCTTTCCCCCCTAAGACTAGGAGGTAATTGGAAAAGCCCCATTTTCTCACGAGGATGATGTAGGTAGATAATCTCACAACACGCATTCAGCTAAGAAACTTAACCCTTTATTGTCCCAAATTAATTTAGCAAAATTTTGAAAATAAGTAAGGTCTAAGGTCTTCTACGCCTTATTGCCCCTAAGAAAAACTGTTTCCTATTGCAGGTACCATCTGCCTCTCAGCGAAGTAGAAGGAGTGGTACTCAAAATCTTCTGCATTATTCCAGTCATATAGGATTCCTAATACTAAATCAGTATAACCGGGACTTCTGAGTCCCGTCGGAGCATAAAGGGTTAAAACATTCTACACCAACAGTACTCATTCTGACGCTCGTAGGTCACATAAGACAAGCCGAATCATAAAAATATGATCTGAAATCATGAATGGTAGGAATCAAGATGAAGTAGCTGTTTGTCTATGTGTCGTATTTGCTGGGAGTTTTAAACAGCAGTAAATGACAGATCTCTATCTATTCAGATTTGTTTCTATTTGACTTGCAGTTAGTCCTGAAAATTTTTATGCGATCAATTTATGTAAACTTAGTAGCGTCAAGTGGGGGAAAACGGGTCACTTGATAAAATGGGCCAGGCTCTTTAGACAATTCATTAAAACTTGTGCAAATATTTTCTTTTTGCTTTGCCATTTTTATGTATTATTGAGAAGAGGTAACATTTTATATGAATAAGGTGCAAATTCCACTTTAAAGTTACAGATAATAGAGATTAAGTGTTTTTCTTAAAATAAGTTTAACTGTGTCCATCATAAAAACTTTTGATTTAAAGGAAATTAAATTGAAATGGACATGAAGTTTTAACCTACTGCATAGAGCACATTTTCTGGAATAACTTCCTAAAATGTTGATGAAAAACAGCGAAAATAAATTTTTTGCTTACTAACTCATGTTTTGTTGTCATGTATGTATGTACTAATTTCAAATAAGTAATATATTGCTTTGTTATTCTGTTGATACACAAATATATAAAATTACAGTGCAAAATAATTAAATTAAATGAAAAAGCAAAAATTAAAAGCGCAGCTTTTGTTCGATGAACTTTCTTCAGGAAATGTTCTTCGGGAGTTACGCAAAAGTGGCTTATTATCGCCAAAGAAAGAAGCCTGAGAAATCAAATCATAGAAAAACATTCTACAAAGCTCAATTAAAATAATGCAGTTGAAGGAACGGTGCAAACATCTAAGATCTATTGCAAAGATTGCGTACTGAAAAAGTCTAAAGATATTAAAAAAAAAAAAATTAAATTGATACACACACACAAAACCAACTAAATAATAAATAAACCTTTTTTTAAAGAAATTTATAACTGAACCAAAGTGCATTTATAGCAACTTTTAAAAGATGGAAAATGGGAACAAGTTAAGTTTCTTGAGGGAAAATGTCAAAAAAGTATACTTTCATGCCATCATTCCTTATCACAATGTAGAATAACGTGCAATGAAATTTAAAAATACAGTAAAAGTTTCCGGAGAGAGATGATGTTTGGAATTATGATTCATCGTAAACAGTGCTAGACATTCCTGGCCCTGGAATAAGTCAAGAGGACAATACTATTTTCTAGAAATGTTTATATGCTAATTGTTTTATCATTAATGAACAAAATTACTATTCAAAAAATCGTGAAATTTAATTCTTTAATGCGTGACTCCTTTTACCCCCACGCTATGGGTTAAAATGAGTCATTGACAACACATTTTCTAACTTATTTTTCGGTAACAATATTTTGTTTTTTCCGAGATATTTCACTGTAAATGTCATAAAGAAGAGTCATTTGCATATCCTGAGCAATTTATTCAGTGGTTGAATTAATATATTTTTTGCTGTCAAAGCCTGATTGTAAAAGTGCTCTTTTTTGACCCATTTTACCCACCTGACCCTACGACATGATTGAAAAAATGGAATGTGCTATCTCCAATCGCTTTCTAAGCATTTATACCTGTATGTACTGCTCTACACACAACAAAACTCTTGCAAATTTTGCTGTTTATAGCACACAAAGACAATTCTCCTTATAATTTTGTATATATCATAATCTAAATACAAACTTATTCTAGAAATTCTAAAATCCTATAAATTTCCAATTTCCAATAATAGAAAAAGTTTCGTTTATCATATAAGTTTAGAGTTATAAAATTTGCATAATTTTCCGACCAAATGCAACTAAGATATGGTAATTTTTCTTTCGTCCTTTTAATTTGACTGACAGTGAATTACTTGTAATACTTGAGAATCGAGGTGGCATAAGACCACATTTTGGCATATTTTTTTCAGTTAGGTTCTCCTATAATATAAGAAATACCCCCTAAACATTATCTTTACATATTTTGCAATTTAACTTATTACTGATTTGGGATATCAGTAATCTTTCATCGGAGAACTAACTGCAACTGAAGTAATAAACATGCAAAAGAGTATTTTTAGTTCATTGTGCACCATAAAAAATATGATATACACTAGATATACACATATGATATACACTGATACCACATTCACTAGATAAATTAATGTAGTTTAGGTCAAGTTGATGATAATATAAATATCATATTTCATTTATTCTTCTTACTTGAACGCTTTTGGTGTTAAATCGATAAACACCATTTTCAGGCCTTCTCCAACGAGTCTGTGTTTGTTCACTTTCATTTTCCGCCTCAATTTTTTTAAAAATATTCCACAATGCTCCAGATGTTCGCTCAAGAAACACAAGCGAAAGGAGTTTCTTTTTCTTTATTTCACCAACTTGCATTGCGGCTATGAAAAAGAGAAGTTAATATAGCTCAATTTCTTTTTGAAATTTTTTTCTCTCCGTATATGTGAGTTTTTTTACGTTTGTTTTATTTGTGTCTTTTTTGTATAGGAGATTCATTGCACGCAAAGAAAAGCTTTATACGCATTGAAATTTTATTTTCATCGCAGTTCAGAATAATTCTTCATCAAGTTGTAGACATTTTATGAATGAATCAAAAATTCCACAAAACTTAAAACTTAAAATTAAAAACATGGTGTAGAATTTTTTCAAACATTAAACTAAAAACGGTGAAAAGTAAAATAATTTCATGTAAAATAAGTTTAAGCCTCTTGAAAAGCAACTTTGAATCTATTGCACTTCAAATAATCTGCATTTTTTCTCCAAATGTATAAAATTGTCATAATATGTAGATAGACATATTTCCGGGCCTATGCATAGCGTTTTATAGACAGTTTTGTGTGTTGCCAAACCTAAAACAGCTCGTTGACTTGCAAAATGTACACTCGATACTTTACCAAATCAGAAATAATTTAGTTAGTTACAAAATAAAATATTCACAAAATATATTTTACAAGATGTTGATTCGGGACAGGGCCACCTATTAGGAAACAATTAGAGAAAGGAAACAGATATGCTAAAAGTAAAAAATGAATAATACATCCAAATTCCGAAAGGGAGAAACGTACACACAATTTCATCTAAATTACTCAATACACTATTTCACGAAATATTTCAGAAACTTGGAATACATGGCTTGACCAACTACTGTCAAACTTACTTAGTTATGAGTACAATAAAAACTAGTAATGGTCATTCTAGCTGAGTTTAATTAGTTTACGGAAATAAACAAAACAAAGAAAAATTAAAAATAATAAAATACTTTTTTTTCCTTAAAATATAATCAGATTTAAATTATTTTGACTTACTGATTCAAGCAACATTAAAATTAAAAATGGTTAGCTGACGAATCATTTTCGAAAGGTTTTGTTTTAACAACAGCAACAAAAAGCAATAAATAAAATTAATAAAACAGTTCTACTGAACTTTGTAATTGCTTGGCAATTTTGGTTTTTATTTTAACATCAATTACAAGTAATAAGTTTAAGTAAGAACGAATACATTGTGTGTGTGTAATGTTTTGTGTACTGTAGACTTACTGATATTATCGATACACTATTAATTGCCAATTAGGGGGGTCCAAATTCTTATATGTAACTCCATGCTTGCTTGTAAGAATTTGGATGCCCCCTAAAAACACGGAATTTGAGTTACTAAATCTGCCCTTTAATTACACTATTGGCAATGAAATAAGGAAACCAAGTGGGGAATGACTTCAAACAAATTTCCAATTTTAGAATGAAGTAATGACTTCTATTTATCTTCCCACAAGATCATTAAAAAAGTCTATACTGGAATCCAATATACATTCTAAGATGGACACAAAGTTTAAAGGGTGTTCGAAAGATTCGATCCCGGATATTAAAGAACGCCTACGCCTGATCTGATTGGAAGGAGTGGTATGGAATGCTGGCGTCTGTAATTCATTTTGATTTTGAAATCCAGCTAATAGCAAATGAGTTTGTTCTGCAAAAAATCGGTCGTAAAGGTGAATATTATTATTCACCAAAAATATTAAAAAGATTGAGAATAACAGAATTTTCCTGCATTTCTTTAAAAAAATGGAAAATGATTTGAAAAATATGTTCAATTATGCAAAAAATAGTGTTGTACAGCCTATTCATTTGCGTAATTTTATTAAATGTAGATTAAAACGGCTACACATACACTGCTTTGTTTTCAACAAATTATACTTTCAAACAGAGTAATTTAGATTACACTATATAAAAATTTAAGTTTCTTAGAAGATTACCTTAACCATGCATTGCGATAACATTTTATTTGATTGGTAAATATAGTATAGTTTTGCTGATACAACTCTAAAATGAAAAAAATAATAATAAAATATTTTTTTTACCATAATATTAGAATACTCTCATTATATTAAAAGAAAAAAAAAGAAAGAAAAGAAGAAAAAAAACAGATGCTTTACAACATCGCAAAAATCAGTTTACATTTTTCTTTTTTGCATTGCGAATTAGTACAATTTTTTGGTTTAATGAACTTAAAATAAAAAAACGTTCCAGAATAGGAAACTTGTTTGACGTGCATTTTAAAAGAGTTAAAATCATCACTAACTCCGCATCTGCCGATGGTACGAAACACCAGAATATTACCAGATACAGAGAGAAATTCAACTTTTAACGGATCGGTTGAAATATCACTTCTGAAAAAACTTCTAATGCTGAAAGCTAAATAAGTCTAAACAATTTTAAGTTTACAGCTAATTAATTCTATTGTATGTTAATTTACAAAAGCACAATGCCAGCCTGTAGAGAAAACATACATTTCAGAATTAATTATTAATATTTTAAGAGGTACTTATGCTGTAAAGCTATATAAGTGAAATTATTCGTTTTTTTATTATAATGTATGTCTGTATATCTAGATATCTACTGATATTTATTCAAACATTAAAATATAACTAGATTTTGAACTAAAAGGAAAAAAATACCTTTTGTACATAAAAATAATTTCTTAAGTAGTCTGAGAAATAAATTTCAATATTATAAATGCAATTTTTAGCTAAAAATATAAATCAACTAAAAGTGTTAGAAAATAATTACTCGTTTTTACATCAAAAGTAATATAAACCTCTGAATCATAAATTTTTTCTTGTATCTGGACACTTTCAGAAAGAATAGCACTGGAGCATATATCCATCTAGCATTTTGGTGTCTTAATTAGGACACCACAGTCCTAATAATGCCAATCATGGCCTTATTGGGCTACGATCAATATTTCAAGGGATATCAACTCACAGAAAAAAAACGGCGATTCAGGGCGACAATTTTCTCTGTAAATTCGTCAACTACATGAATAAGGTTTTCTAGGTCAATTGATAAGTTGTTTATGCTATTAAACTACAGTGATCCACGAAAAAACAATATATACTGTAAAATAAAATCGAACCATTTTTACACGTTTCGTTTGTAGTAACGGCTGCTACCCCTTTACTAGTTGATGAAGTTTTATCACCCGTTAGGCACCTCATGATTACCTGATGACGATGAAACTACGATTTAATGAATTTTCGATAGATTTCGTTGAAAAATAGGGGTTTGGCCTTATTGGTATACGCGGCCGTATTTAACGCAACCACCTTAGCGAAAGAAGGCAAAATTTCTTACGCAACAAACACCTTCCAGCCTTAGCATTCCATAAGCAATGAAGTATTTAAATTAATATTCTAGCGGTTTTAAATCTCAAATTGCCCACGATAATCAAACGCTGACTAAAAGTTAAAAATCACCAAATTTATAGAAGACGAATTCTTTCAATAATAACACATCAATTCCAGCACTCATGCGGTTTTAATGTGAGAAAAGTGCATTCTAAAACTGCCAGAAACTCATTAAAGGAATAAGCATTGCAGTTTGTGAGTACTGGTGCATATTCTGTGTTACTAACGAGCAATTTATGGTATTATTATGACGTGCATTCATTTGAGCTACTCTCGACGAAGAAACCGTTCAGCTGGCCATTAACGGCTTTCCGAAAAATTGATGAGGTTGTGTTATTGATACATTCCCGAACAAGGCTTAGCTCACTGGTTTACAGCTGATTTTCTGGGAAGCGGACTTTGAATTACTGTTTCTAGTCGTTAAATTAAATATTGCGTCAGTGGAATTTAATTAAAATTTTAATTTTGCTCTGATGATTGTATTAAGATATTAGATTTATCGAAATCGGACTTTAAAGGCTAACCATGAAGCGATAAAGACAGGATTTAATAGCACATTTGATCACGTTCTAATAAAGAAAGCTTCAAGCATGGAAATATCTATTTCAGCGTGGCCAATGTTCATCGGCCGATGAGAATTTCATCGGGTTTCGATGAATGGCCGATCATCGACCGATAAGATTATGCTGCTAGGGTTTTTTATCCCCACCTATCTGGTAATATTTTAATTATATAGTACCACCACATGTAGTCTATTCCGGACAGAAAAGATGTGTCTCTGACGATTAAAGTATATGGTACTGAAATAAATATTTGACAATAGATACTCATATTATAATATTTTGTGGTAAGTAAAAAATAATTTTTGCTATTGTAAAATGATAATGTTCTTATTATTAACATTTTAAATATTTATTGAGACCTATTAATATTCGGTACAGTATTTCTATATTAAGCTAATTTTTATTTCAAACATTTTATACAATTAAGTGCATAAAAGATGAAGAATAGAAAAATTTTTATTTCAATTACTCATTTAATCATTTAAAAAATCATTCACGTATTCATTTGTTAATTAATTCATTTTCAATCCTACATGTCATAATTCACTTTTTTTTCATTAATTTACTAATTTGTTTTGTTATTTTGAAAACTATTCATTTTCAAACTAGCTGAATATATTTTTATACTCAAAATTAATAGTATTTTAAAAAAGCAATACTTTAAAATGGGTAGCGCGACTTTGGATCACCTTTGTATAACCAGCTATGAATAAGTACAATAGGGAAGTTTCAACCTATTACATATTCCTACTTTGACTACTAGATATTGTTAAGACACTTACAAAACACAGACATTCACCATCGCCGAATTTTAAAACACGATTCATTTTTACTGATTTCTTTAACTACGCACAAAAAAAGTGAGACCAGTGACGTCGAATAGCTTTACTTTTAGTATTTCCACCACAAAAATTGTATTGCAGCTACACTGTAGTTTCATTGCGGAGTTGTTTTTCCTTCCGTTATTAATTAGTCTACGTCTATTAATACATTGTGGAGATTGGATTCGTCAAAGGGCAATCCAATAACCTGCCACGGGTGTCAGCGTCGATTGTTTTAAGCCTCGTGACGTCACAATCACTTAATCTTTAAAAATTATGTTTTAAAAAAAACTACTTGTCGTATCGCAGTCTCGTTTTCACAGATGATGATCATGTATGCTGTTCTCTATCGTGTAAAAATAAGATTAAAAAATCAAAAAATCTTCCCTATTATGGATAATTCAGCAATAGATTAGAGCATTATCCGTTCATTACTAAGGTTTATTAAATTGGAATAGCTTTGGGGGCTCTGTGAAGGAAGCGATTAATTGGTCCCTTTCAAAGAAATATGCTTTTAATTGTAGTTGAGCGTGATTTAACAAAGAAATGCATTATTTTTTGACTATTATTAGAAGCTTTGTATTGCCAATGAGCTGTTATTTGTAAAAAAGGGTTTTTGCTGTAATTGCCCACTGATTCTATTTTAAAAATAAAACATTGTAAGAAAGCTGAAGGTACGAAGCGAAAAGTTGCTTTTGTGCTGATAATGAAAATCTCGTTGACTTTGCAATTTCATTGTAATGGATTGAGCAATTTGTACTGAAGTGGAGACATTGCAGCAGTGGCGCACCCACGGGGGAGCTAAGATGCTTAAGCCCCTCCCAGAAGCATGAAGATGAACCCCCTTGATAAAACCAAAATTGCTTTAAATTGCATTTTTGGACTGATTTTGGAAATTTTCTAAGAGATCGCCCACAGCCTCCTTTTTAATTTCACTAAAAATAGCTTGTGTTTTTTTCTCTAGGACTTAGTTAATTTAGGACTTCAAATTCGAAAACTTTCCGAAGGAGGTTCGACTTAGCCCCTCCCAGGAAACAATTCTGGGTGCGCCACTGCATTGCAGTAGACTTGAAGTATCAGTTAGTCGTAATTCATTAAAATTAGTACTTTATATTTATTGGTCTATTTTATTTAGAACCTTATGTTATCTAGAAGAACAGAAAAATTGCTTAGAAATATTTTTTTTTCATGTCTGAGCAACGAAATTTGATTCGTAAGATAAAAAATAATACCACTCTGGAAATTATTTCAACACGTTTCAGCTAACACAGTTTTTCCTGAAACAATATATTTATTCATCATATACTTTATGTCAGTTATTCGAACTTTCTTTCTACTATTTATTCCCTCTCGTACCTCCTCACCTATGATCTTAATTCATAGCTGCAGTCAATGAATCAATAAAACACTGCTTTCCACTCGATGAAATAGCCTTCGGGAAAAGGTGGCAACAGCGAAATGAACAATAGTCACAGTCGTAGTTAATCCTCCTTTCCCGTTGGAAAGATTATGATATCTAAACGGAAGAACAGAGAGAGATCTTGTTTCCGGGATTCAGGATATTTTCATCAGCGTAATCCTTTGTGACATATACTTCGCTAGAGGAACTTCTGTCTCTTGACCACCATGTAAGGGGGTCATCATGTCAGTAAATTTTCAGACTGGATTTAGGGATTATTTTTTTTCTCAATTAAGAAGAAAAAAGAAACGGTAGCTCTGGATTTTCAGGAAAAAATTGATGTTATGACAGCGTCGAAAGTGCTGGCTTGTTAGTTTTTGAGACCAAGAGGGCTTACGATTTGTAAAATCTTAACGCTTCTGTTTCTATACAGTTCCTGTTTACATTTGTTGAAGCTTCAGATGCCGCTTCTCTGCTATTTAATGAAACGCCAATAAAAAGTGAATATTATTGTTAAAAAAAATACTGAGAAACTGGAAAACTTATTTTCTAAACAGGTCTAGAAAATGTTCCTGTTATACAAATTTTAATAGTAATTTAGTAACGAAGTCAGTAATTATATAAAATTTGCAAAACCATCAAAGAATAGTCGCGATAAAAGCTGTAAACATTCTAGAAGTTCACCAAAAAGAGTGCAAGTTAATGAAATATTAGTGAAAAGTTAGGATTAGTAAAATCATACGTAAATATTTTGTTATTTGTTTGCAGAAAACAAAATGTGTCTATTAAATTCCAGGACTGGGCTAATACAACGAACTGAAATTAAAAAATGAACATACGTGTAATGCTCCTCAAAATACTCATCTCCGGCATTCACATATTTTTGTTCACGTTGGTGCTAATTCTGCAAACACACTTCGTAGTGGTTTGAAAATATGCTTTGAAGTTGAACGGTTACATTTTCCTTTAGGTTCTCTATGTCCCGAAGTCAATGCCTTTTTAGAGTTCCTACACATTTTCACGTTCTGAAACATTCCTATACACGTTCCTTCACATTTTTACGCTCTTAAACACTTCTATACACTTTTTTAGTCATTAACTACACGTGCAGTCTTAGAATTCAAAAGACACACCCCAAAACTTGACTGCTCTGAAATTCATCACGTAGAGGACATGAAAAACGTAACCACTCAACTGCGAAGCATATCTTCAGAAAGCTATGAAGCTTGCTTCCACAATTAATACAGCAGTGAAAAACGTGAGTGCTGTTTTACTATTCATTACGTTGTACTAAACACAATCCTGGAATTTAATACACACATATTTCACAAAATGTGTCATTTCACATAAATACATTATATTCAAACAATCAACACAACAGTGGTCACAAATATGCATCCAAAACAGGAGAAGACTAGAATTTGAAGAAAACTTGTTCTCTCTTAGCTGATTTTATATATGAGAGAAATGACTTCGCATGTAAAAGCTTTTTAAAAATGAAAAACGACCCAAAAAAAGTTTGACCTTAAACGTGAGAAATGCTTGTATAATTAATTTTAAAGTGTTATACGTTATTTTGTTTTGCGTTGAAAAATAATAAGCTTGGAAACAGACATGAGTCAACTACAACTGCTAAGTACAAACTAAAGATGAACGTATATCGCATAGTCTATTTCACTAAAGAGCAATACCCTTATTTTAGAATGAAATATTTTCCAAACTACAAGCAAGTAAAATACAACATAAATTTAAATGGTTGTAATAAATTTTCACAACACCCCCCCCCCTCCCCATAAACATTTTTTGTAGAAAAAGAATGATTTTGCTATTTAACATCAGACTGCACTCATATAAACAATTTTGAACTTTTATTTAACGGTAAACGTAAAATGGAACATTTATGTGTCTTTTAATGCATTATTTAGCTAGTTCTTACCCAGTTCAGATAATCTTTGTGTCTAAAATGTATATGGGCAATTCCACGGTAACTTACGTTACATTTTGACCAACTCTTATGCAGTTAGCTCCTTAGTACAGACAAATATTGTTATAAAAACCTTGTACAAAAGCATTCAGTGAAAATGCCAGTCAAAAGCAAAATTAAAATGCAAAAATATTCGATGCACTTAAATTTTACAAAATTTAGCAGTCAAAAATAAGGCAGTAACTTACGTTACACAAAAAGGGAACGGCATAATATGAAAATTGGTTCTAAGGCAAATTTCTGCTCTATTACAGCTGTTTTCTTGTTTGAAGTATAATTTATCAGTTTCTTATAATATTTAGGAATTAATTTTCATATATTTAAAATTTTATTTAAAATATTGAATTTTATGAGAATTTTTAACTGGGTAACTGACGTTACAGTAACTTACGTTACAAAATTCACTTACAAGCATATATTTACTACAAAAACTAATGAATGAAAATTACAGCTTAGTTTAGATCAAAATACTGAAAATTAACAATTATGAGTTAACTTTACAGAAATTTAATGCCAAACTCAATGATCAATCAAAAATATTACAAAACATAAGACTTTTAAATGCATACTGGCCGCTGGTATTAACAAGTTCAGGTAATTCTATTTTCGAATCATGTTTTCTCTTATAATAAATTTCCTCTGTCGTTTCTGGCCATTTCTGATTGGTTCCAACAGCAGCCCTTACTTTTACTTTAAACTGGTTTTCTTCAATAATCGTCACAACTCAAGGATACAATGTATTTTCGTACTTCACCACACACCAGTTACCAGCTTTTATCTCTGTTTTTTCTTCTTGTTCCTTAAAGTACAACTAAACGAAACCCTACATTTTGTTCATTTCTGGTTCTTAAATGGTCATTGTGAATGTGAGGATCTTCAGAAAATTTTTTGATACATTTTGCTTTTCTAACATAGTTCAATACTATCAAGAGTGACTTTTATTTATGAATCTGTAATATCCACATGACTTTTCTCATACCCCTTTTACCGCGCATCTTTTTTGCAGAGTTCAGTGGCATTTTAATGCAAAACAAAATATATTTCAATTGAAAGAGATAAACTATTTTTGTATTTGTTTTTTCCAAAACATATTTGATAACTTTCAATCATAACAGAAGTCATTTTTGAATAATTCATAGTACATTACCTGCTAAATATTCTGAATGCAGTGATATTGTTTAAAGAGAATTAATATCTTAATAGCCAAAAAGAAGCATGTAATTTATAATAAAGGTGTATTGTAATCTTATTAAAAAACAGACATTTTAAGAAATATGAGTAATCTAAATTAAGTAAATACAGTAGTACAATTAAAAGAATTATTGAATAAATTACTTCTATTATTCACATAGGTTTTATTTACAATTTACTTTATTTCGAAACACAAGTATTGAAGTTCTACTAAGGTAACTTACGTTATCTGCATATGTGGGTAACTTACGTTACGCGTTTTGATTGTAGCACAAAAAATTAAATAAACAATATTCAAAAGAAAAGTACTGTTATTTGCTTAGTACACATCTATAAGATAGAAAATATAACATAGTTAACTTGTATTGCCCTTTCTTTATTTGCTGTAAAAACTTTAACATGTTTTTGGTAACTTACGTTACATAGAACAGTGCCTTTTTGAAATTGACATAAATAACTTATCAAATTGAAAACACTTGTTTCATCAATTCACAATATTAATTTAAAGTGTAATAAACAGTAATCTTCCTTTGTCACATTTATCTAATGGAAAAAATTGAAACTTATCAATGTTGAAAGTTTGACCATTTGCTTCACTGAAAATAAAATACTCTAATACCAACTTCAAAGTATTGCCGAAACTAAAAAACTACATTCCTAACAAAAAAATTGTTAAAAATAAGAAACTTCTAACATTTTTAAACCAAAAAATATGCAGAAAAGTCACATTACTCGAGTTTAATTTTTTCAACGCTTTTCCACATTTGCATGGAATTTCCCATATGTTTACACGCATGTGTGTGTGTGTGTGTGTGTGTGTGTGTGTGTGTGTGTGTGTGTGTGTGTGTGTGTGTGTGTGTTTGAATGCTAATTATACAAATCCATTTTACGTTGGATATTTGTCACATTTTGCACAGATGAATTCACATAGATGAGTGTTCCCCCTAAGCAAATTCAGCTTGCATCAGATCTTTGTCAAATTGGTCACATACATCCTTTGATGCTCCGGAATTTTAACATCGACTGGTTTGCTCTCCTTATGAGTGGCTACCCACCCATGAGAGCTTTTCCCAGAAAATGAATGAAATGCAACTTTTACGTCTAATACTAACAATGCTGAATTTTGAATTAAAAAATAATTCAAAGTAGTCTAAACCCCTTTGAGTTTGACCCTCCCCAATTTCCTTTGTAACAAAGTGTCACACTTCACTTTACTGACTTTCCTCCCCTTGTCACAATTCGCGGTGTTTCTCATAAGCTTATTGCTATAAAAAATGTGATTTCACAATTCTTGTTACGTTGCCCCCTCGCTTTCCTTCGTTACAAACTCACAATTCCACGAACTCAATCCTCTAAAATATGTGGACGGCCTCTATACCCTCAACATACACAATTTCTTCAATTTAGACATATCACTTTTTTAAATTTTTTCTTAAAGTAAGTTTAACTCATTTTGCCATTTCTTTCTATTTCACCCCTTCTTTTCATATCTACTCCTTTTCATTTTTGTTTGCCATTTGTCTAGGTCAAGTGGTGGCAAACGGAGCACTTAGTTTAATAGTATTGGAAAATTAGCTGCAATAATGCAATTGGTAAACAACTTCTATAAAAGCCCTTGTACAAACCAAAATAATCTGCATATCGCGTGCATATACGGTTTGACATTAAGTTGAGACACCTAGACACTTCTGCGCATGGCGAAAAAGGACGAAACTACATATCTGTGGCTTGGTTCTAAAAGGGCCAATGTCAATTTTTTCACATTCTGTGTTATTTACATCAAAAGTTTCCAATTTAGTAAAACTCTAATTCTACAAAGGCCAATGTCTATATAATATTGACATTGGCCTTTATAAATGCTATAAAAATTATATAGCTTTTGTAGAATTAGAGTTTTACTAAATTGGAAACTTTTGATGTAAGTAACACAGAATGTGAAAAAATTGGCATTGGCCCTTTTAGAACCAAGCCACAGATATGCATTCGGGATCTCGGTAATTTTCGGATCTACTGTAACTGTGAAGAAAAGTTTTTAAACGTTTAGCACAAACCGTGAAGCACACCTAATTACGAAAAATTAGAGCAAAAATTTCATGTTTTTATTTATTTGTAATGAGATAAACCATTTTTATACAAGTATCCCGTATTTGGATCAGCTCTTGAAAAAAATGTGATTTTACTTTCTTTTGTAATCATTTAGTTTTGGAACACTTAAAACTGGTATTATGCTCTTTGAACCCTAAGATCATATTCATGAATGTTTTTAAGAGTTATCGACAGTAAACGTATGCATTTTGACTGAACAGTTTAATCGATAGGTACCAAAATGAAAGTTGTATCTGTATAAAAGGCTAAATCATAAATTATCAAGATTTTAACATGCGTTCTGATTCACGCCTACCTGCAGGGTGAGTCAGAACACCACTAAAAATTACTATACAAAAAAAAACTCTTTGTTTTTGGTTAAAAATGCAAGAACAAAATAAGGTCAATTTTTTTGTCCCAAAAAGAATACTTTTTTAAAAAATCCTTCATTTTTATTGATTTATTTTGGTTCAAACTTGAAAAGTGTTTTCAACCCTTTTTAAGGTACTAAGATCATCAGAATCACCATTTTGTCGAGAGTAGCTCAGATCCTATATTTTAATAATGTAGCAAAACTTTAGATTCAAAATCAACTATTGCTATCAGCAGGGCAATCTATGTTTTGCTAAAATAAGACATGATTTGTTAAAAACTTTTATTACTATACAAGTTCCTAATACCGACGAAAATAAAGTATCCCAAAATGGTAAGAATGAAATTATTGCTTACTCTTAAAGCTCTCGTCTGTACTTCTTGTTAAAAATGATAAAAATCAAATTGCTTCTCTACAAATAGTAGTGCAATCATGAATTTTGCATCGAAAAATTGTCTTGAATTTCTTTCAATGTAGTTTTAAAATATTTATTAATTTTAGTGAGAAATAAAGAGTAAAACTGAACTTGATTCAAGTGTAAAGCTTCAGGGAGATTAAAGGGTATCACTTTAATAGTAAAATAAAAAAAATAAAATAAAATAAAAAACAAATTCACATTTAAGCAACTTAAAATAAAGCTAAATATGTTTTATAACTTGAAATATTGCAAAGAATTATTCGTATATAATTTCGTTTTATATTCTCATTGTAGTTTCAAACAAAGAGCCGCATTGTTAATAAAAATCTCAATACCATTTCCCAAGTATAACGTACCATAAAGATACTTGTCTTCTGAAAAAATGTAATAGCTTTCAAAGTTCAAAACAGAACTTCATTTCCTTTCTTGGTCGTAAAAAAATCATACAATGCACATAAATCTCTTTCGAAATAGAAGCTCTAAATACTCAAATATCAAAAGTATTGTACAGACTGTATAGAAAATTCCATAAGCTTTACAGAGCAAAGTCAGAAATCACCGAAAGAACTCTGTAGTGTTTGCCTTAACCTTTTTCCAGTTTTTCACCCACATGTCGCTATGGAAACGATTATCGCTCTATTCATACAAGAAGCATCTCTTACTTTCTTTTATATACGATAAGTATACTTGACTTGCACAAGAAGGCAATTCTATTCCTGGATTACACAATGAAGGGGTTTTTTTTCGGTATTAAAAAAAAAGTTCGTATTTTTAGGATCTTTTTGGATAAAAATTCTTGTGAACGTTAACTTTTGAGGTCTTTGATTACTGAATTTGTGAAGAAATTGTTATTTTCTAGAGGAATTATGCAACGCAAATTTTATCTTCCATGAATCTGAGTTTTATTAACAAATAAATAAATATATCTGCAGCAACGTAACAGAGGAAGTAAACAATGTTACGTTACTCAAATTTTCAGAAAACTGTAGGTACCTGTTTCTAGGTGTGCAAAAACATTTTTTTCTATACACATAAGTGTGAGCTTTTGGATGCAAAGTCATCGGACAAAAACAACAATGTATGGAAATAAACAATTTAAACAGTGAAAATAGTAGACAAACAAAACAATCAAAATAAAATGAAACCGAGTGTCACAATTTATGTATAATTCCCATCAAGAAAATTTTATAATGTTGTAATTAATTTCGCCCCTTGATTCATTTTGTCTTGGTTTTGTTTATCCACTAGTTTTACTATTTAAACTGCCTATTGTTACACCTCGTTACATTTGTGGGATGATTTTACATCCGAAAACTGACACTTTTCTTAATTGAAAAGAAGGCTCCTTGATTCACCGAAACACGTGTCTGCAACCAACAGTATATTCTGCCGTGGGCAGGTAAACGGCAGTATCTGCAAAAATGAGTTTTCGAGATATTTGAAGAAACGCGTTTTTGATTTCCCACAAACATCTATGAAACATTGAACTTCGAACATAGGCGATACTATGTGTTTATACCGATATATTTTTTGGGTAATCGATTGAATTTTGATTTTGCAAGCGCAGAGAGAGGTGAAGCAGATACTGCCGCTTACCTGCCCTTTTCACTCTAAATGTCATGCGGAATTGACTGGCAGTCAGCAGTAACTGCATAGTATGCTACAAAATGTCCAGTATTTACATATTCGACTACATGCGGAGTAGATATGTTATTACGAAATATATTATTGCATTGTGACTGATATGTTTTATTTAAAAATATACATAAATACCGCGTATCCATTTGATATAGAATTAATATAAACGAACGCGAAATATAATTAAAAAATATAATGAAACTGTATTGTATTATGCAAAATATGAAGCAACACTTGATTATTCTTCAGCCATTTTTACTTCCTTTTACTTAAAAAAAGGAAGTATTGTGATCACAAAGAAAATTTCACTCAAAATTTGGTCTAAATTTTGATTTTGTTCACCCCCGAACGAATGTTGAGTAGTTTTTTCGACCTATCAGTACGTGCATATGTACCTACTAACATATAAACAGCTGAAATATCCTTTTCGACCATGCCCCAGTTAATTACGACGATTTTCTCGTGACGTCTGTATGTACGTATGTATGTTTGTATGTATGTATGTTTGTATGTATGTGCGTATGTTTGTATGCCTGTCGCATAACTCAAAAACTTTTTGCCGTAGAAGTTTCTAGTTTGGTATGTAGGCTCTGAGGGCGGTCTAGTTGTGCACCTCTCCTTGTGGTTGCATTCGAATGTTCCCAAGGGGGTCTTTTACCCCTTTGTGGGGAAAATCAATGTTAATTTCAATGCAGATTGAGTGACATGATTTAATGCAACTACTTGGCGATATATCGCCAAACTTTTGGTCGCCAAGTGTTTGCCGCCAAGTTGGCGACAAATTTGGCGAAAAAATGATTTTTTTTTATAATTTGGATTCAATTTGGCGTTATTGGGTACATTTTGCAAAAAATTCACTGAGTCATGTTAAAATCGGCGATATTTAGAAAATAAATCATTGTAAAACATTATTTTGCATTGATTCGTGACAAACTGGGGGTGTAAATATTTGAGTTGTTATCTTGCTCACTCTAATGCACTATTTTAACACTTGAGGCATTTATTGTGGAATTTAAACGTAAAAGGAATTAGTGTGGCGTTCACACCAGATGTTTTAAAACAACTGCAAATCAGCTAATGCTTTGTACTTTGCATCAAAACAAGAAATCACTTTGAGAAAAAGAGCGCTTGAAATGCTTGTTGTGCTGACGATTTTTTTCATAGTACTATTAAAAATGCAACAGCTAGAGGTTAAACTGTAAAAACTATCGTCTGTTAGTATGAAAGCAACTGTAATTAAAAGAAAACAAAACAATGTAAATAAAATCATTTCATTGTTGCATTTTTGTTTGTCGTCTGCCAAGATTGGCTTGCAAAAAATATTGTCTGCTAGTGGAGAGAAACTTTATTTGAAAGAAAAAAATCTGGTATGGACCCCACACTACTTCCTTCTATGTGTAAATTTCTTAGTAGATGCCTTAAGTGTTAAAATAGTGCTTGGAAAGAGCAAGAAAAAATTCAAACATTTACGCCCCTAATGTGCCACGAAACAATGCAAAAAATGATTTACAACGATTCATTTTCTAAATATCGCCGATTTTAGCATCATTCAGTGGATTTTTCGCAAAATACCGCCAATAGCGCTATATTGAACCCAAACTCATAAAATAATTTTTTTCGCCAAATTTGTGGCCAATTTGGCGATAGGTCACCAAGTTGGCGACAAGCACTTGGCGACCAAAAATTTGGCGATATATCACCAAGTGGTAGCGCCAATTTATATCTCTTAAGTCTGCATTGATATTAACACTTATTCACCCCATAAAGGAATAAAACACCCCCTTGGGAATATTCAAGTGCAACCAATGACCTCCCGTGACCTCCTATTAGGGCACCCCTACTTTCGCTCAGTTTAGGTACAAAGGAAAACGGTTTTTGCGGCTTGATGCAATTTTTGCACAGCGATTCATATTATGTTCATCCTGCAGACATGCAGATACTGCCGTTTACCTGCCCACAGCAACGAAAATTGCAGTTACTGCTAATTACCATTGGTTAAAAAACAGTTTTTTTTTCATCGGAAACCAAAAAAAGATGCTTGCACCATAAAACTAATGTAACATAGATTTCAAAAATGCAAAAAAAAAAAGAAAATCGAAAAATTTGCAGTTACTGCCCTTTACCTGCCCACGGCAGTATTGTGTAGCTATACCATTTTTTTCTAGCTTTTAATGATACTGGCAATGTCTCCTGTTCGTCATCAGGTAATGAACACGCATTTTACTCAGAACTGATAATATTATGCATCAGGTGGCACTATTTTAACATGCGATCAATAACAAAAAATAGATTTTTAAAATGTATTGCAAATTTTAAGCTCTATTTCTGCACACTCAATTGGAAAAAAATTCATGGCGGAGGATATATGAAATTATAGACGTTTTTCTAATTCGGGTATTCGAGTAGCTATTGCAAATTATTGTAATAACTTATGAAGTTACAGTAAATTATGCAAAAGACAAATAATCTTTTTTTTTTTTGTTTGTAATAAAACAGAGAATGACAAATTGTGCGTTCAAATCATATCAAGTATGATTAAAAATAGTAAAACTATATCATATTGAAAAGCAAAAGCTTAAAATGTCAGACCTGAGTATTTGCCGAGTGTGTTACATTAGTTTGAAATACAGTTTTGTTTAAGAAAATAGGTGACTCATTCTGAAAAACCAGTAAGTCACTAAAAAAATAAATAACAATTTTTAAAAAATGGTTTCACTTACGAGCTTGATAACAGTCTTGTGTGTCAATTTTCAGCAATTTCTGAACGTAACTTTTTAGAATGCATTCCTTATTTTAAAAGGCAAAAAAATGTATGTAACTAAATAACTATATGCATATTTATTCTTCACAGATACAACGACTTACTTTTACTCGTTCATAAGAATGAAATATCAGTCTTCAAATTTTTCTAATGATGTGCATAAACTAAATGTATCCGTAATTTTTACGTCAACTTATCATTCGCAGTAGTACTTTCTCTTCAACTTTAATTAAAACCTTAAAATAGAAACAAATTGCAGCAATTTTGTGCAGTAATAAAATTTAAATTATAATTTTATGATCAAACTCTGAAACACAAAAACAAACTCTTAGATTTTAAACTTATTCAAATCATTTCTTCTAAAATGGCAATTCATTACTATGAAATATTGAGCCTACTTTTTCATAACAATGTTTTTGAGCTTTCAGCAGTATGCACTTTTTTTTCTTTTTTTCTGCAAGTTAAAATCTTAATAAAATCTTTTTTTTTTTTACGAAAATGTTTTATGACGCGTGTTATGCTGACACAATTGTATGCATTCATGTTACTAAGTTTAATGTTGCAACTCATAATAGCTCTATGTTAAAAACATATTTTTCCTCAAAATTTAATTTTAATAATTTATCAGAAGCCAAAAAATAACGGAAGTATTTTTGAATCTAGCATTTTTATCTAGTTGCGATTGCTTTTATTTTCTTCTGGTTACTCTTGATATAATGAAAGTTAAAGAAAAACTTCCCAAAAACTTTCAAAAACTGCTTAAGAAACTTCTACGGCTTTAATATGTATTTTATTGCATCTCAAAGGCTCTAAAAAAGTTACACACGTTGCAACAAACTAAAACGCTTCAAACTGCACAGTCCCAAAGAGAAAAATCAAACTCAGAAGATTTTTAATACTATTTTTACGCTCATTTTTCCAATTACATGAAAAAAAATTGTAATCAAAGGGCTATAAAACTTTTTTCCTGCTTCCACCAAATAGACATACCAGCGTACTAATCACTCAGAAGTGTCAGAAGAACTATTCGATTGTTGGAAAACCGGAACCCCTGGACTGGTGATATGCTGCAGATTCTTGGTGCATCAATCTGCTAATGCTTTAATCTAGAAAGAAGCCTGATTATTGTGCATGGTGCTGTGCTTTGCCTCTCTCTCTAGACTTCCCCTACCGCGATACGATTCCAAAGGAGTGGCAATTACGCCAATCAAGGGAGCGTGTCCAAGAGTTTTTCAAAAACTCATTCCCCAAACTTTCGGGATTGCAAGAAACTTGCTCATATATATGATTACTCGGACTGAGTGGATGAAGGTACGGTTTTTTGGCTGCCAGACGTCCCTTACATAGTAGACATTAGACGAGGAACATCTGTTAATTTCGGATAATCTCCATTTGCGAAGAGGGGGAAGATGTGGACATACGCATTTTACGACTTTTCTTTGCCGCGTGAAGCTTGCAACGGAAAACGAGAAAAAAATGTTTAATTAGATCAAAAGGATAAAAGACATTTTTTCTCAGAGAAAGAAAATGCTGGTTCCGACACTTTCTCATGCATAGTATAAAAGCACAGTACTAAATTGGCAGTACCACCTTTATAGACTTTCCAGTGCTACTCGTGAGTGATTACACTGCAAAAAATAAAGTTGTTTTTACAGAATAATACTGGCAGCAGAGGTTCCAGTATAAAACTGTAAAATGCGCAGTAATAAACTAAAAGTAGCAATTTTACAACTTTTTACAGTAAAGCCGCAATTTTACAGTTTATTGCTAAAATTTTACAGTTCATTGCCAAAAATATCTGTATTATAATGTAAAAACAACAGTATAATACTGGCAGCAGAGGTCCCAGTTTAAAACTGTAAAATTCACAGTAATAAACTAAAATTAGCAATTTTACATTTTATTAGTGTACAATTTGCGCTTTTACAGTTTATTACTGTAATATTAGCAAATTTTACAGTTTGGTACTATAAAATTGGCTGTAATCTACTTTAAAAACACAACATATATTTTTTATAGTGTAGATATAAATAGTATATCATGTAATATTACTTCAATGATAATAAGATGATGTTTAAAGAAAAAAGCAACTATCTAAGACACTAAGACACAAATAAGGTAAATAAAGGAAATTTTGAATTTGGGAATTTAAAGCATTGGTTTTTGTTTTATATTTGATATTACTGAAAATATAATTTTATTCGGAAATACTAAATTCAAATAAAATGTATTACTAATATTTTTGACTCCCTAAATCAAACCTACAGGAACAAAATTCTTATTAAAATTTTCAAAGTAAGTGTGTGTGTGGTCAATACTTTTCAGCTTAAAATCTACCCAATTTCTTTTTTCTTTTTTTTGCTGTGAACAGATCACCAAACTAATCAAAGTACGTTACAATCTCAGTTGATTTTTTTTTTAAATTCAAACACCTTTTAATCAAAGACAAGCTCTTTATAATTCTTTATTATCTGTAGACTACTATTTATCACTTATTCAGTATTTCAGTTGTACGAAAATGAATAATATATGAGATATGACGGCGAATTCATTTTGCATCAGCAATATCAGAAACTGAATCAAAATTTGACATTGTGATGTTCAAAACAAAAAAATGTGTAAAATTAAACATAAAAATTCATCTATAAATCAATCCATTTAGTTTTTTTCTGATTAAGAAATAGAGCATCTGTGCCATGTAGAGATATTCATTGCGCTGGAAACTACTTTCTATCATTTCAGTTTAACTGCAGTAACCTAGAGTATCTTAAATGAATGATTTTTGTAAGATTGTCATAAGGATACTACAGCATATTTAAGCAATAAGACACATCATGCTCATTGAAAAAGTTTCATTATGAAATTATAAATTATATTACAAAAATCCAGTATGAGGAGAAGAGTATTTTATTTTAGGTTTAATGCTATAGATGGCAATGTTTTGTAATTATGCTTAAAGGGAAAAACCTGACCCCCCCCTGACGGCCTCCCATCTCCAGGAAAAAAAGGATTAACAATGTGTTTTTGGAACTAAAATAAGATATGTAGCTACAATAAAATAAAAACATTTCGGTTTTATACTTTCTGTACTGGTTTCATATTAGGACGTACTTTCTCACAAGAGAGAAAACCTATAGCTTCAAATATTTAAGAAACAAATATTTAAGCTAAGCGTAAAAAAATTGCTTTATGATAGTTAGACTAGTTTTGCATTAGGTAAAATATAAGCAGCAAAGTTTGCCCTTGGTATCATCGTCTTAAAATACGATACATATTTTCTTCACTAAGAGTAAAAAAACAAACAAAAACATTTTCATTAAGTGTTAAAAAATACCCAATAAAAAAATAATTTGTAATAGAGTATTACAAAACCATTTATATATATATATATATATATATATATATATATATATATATATATATATATATATATATATATATATATATATATATATATATATATATATATATATATATATATATATATATATATATATATATATATATATATAACGGTGTTTTACTGTTTGGGGAACTATTTTAAGTGTGAGTAAAATTTTTAACTCGTATCATTTGAAAGAAACATGCAATGTGCCGTCTTAAATTAACAGCTGAGTAATGATATCAGAAGTTATTACAATTAAAAATTTCATGCACCATTTGATAGACAGTATTCTATGGAAAACTTAAAAGAGCTAAAGCGTTAATTTTTATAAAACTTCACTTATTTATTAAAAAGGAAAAGCATATTATTGGGCGAAATTATATTTGTCAAATCATATCAATATATAAACATATTGTCGGTAACCTTAAATTAAAAATACACTTTATTATTATTTTAACGAATTAATTATCAACTTTTAAACACTAAAATTGGCACTGTTTAATATTTGTAAACTTCATAAATTAATTCAAGTGTATTCTCGCGCTTTATATTTTACATTTAAAAAAATGGCATTACAAAAAAAGTGGGGAAAATAATAAATGGAATTTCTTCAGCAATTTCATTTGATTGTCTTTAATTTTAAAGTCAATGACAAAGATTCTAAATGGCAAAATTAAAAACAGTACAAATGCCTTCCTGTTTTCTTTCTCTACCATATACGGTTTCATACTTACAATAGAAAGTTTGTATTTTCAAAGAATTGATCAGTATTTTTATGGTCTTTATTGTTTTCATAATTTTGCTTCTCCAAAACAAACTACACTCCTGTGAAAAATGAAGAAAAAAAGAATTTCACTCCTTTCAAAAAAAAAACCCTAGCTTTAAAAACTTAATTGTAATGAATGATCACAATAAGTTGCCTGAAAAGAACTGACGAAACCATTTTTTATTAAATTTTTCATTATCACTAAATTCAATTTTCGAAAGGCATTTTAATAAAGTGCTTTCATTTCCCACTGAAAATATCAATAACATTTTCTTCGTGTTACTCGAGCTTTAAAAGCCACTTCCCTCAATCAGTTCCCCAACAAAAAAGGGAAAAAAAATCCCTCGTCCCGAATATCAAACCGCATTAAGCCTTTCCGTATAAGGGTCGTTTCAATTTGGGAGAATCCAACGCGAACCGACAAGCAGGCTGATACCATCTAATACCAGAAACTAACCATATGCTGGCACGGACCTTAATCCATCTTCTTCGAAGGCAAGATGAGACCGCAATTCCACAATCAGGACCGATCCACTCCTCATCACTGGAGCACTAATGAATGTCAAGTGCTCTTATGAATTCCGCGTAACACGTATCCCGCAACAACAAGGTAACTTTGTTTTTCATTCACTTCGGGTGTCATGTTTCATCAGGGGTAGGATGATGTTTTTGTTCTGTGGGGATGGTTTTTATATCCTGCAGCAGCTGACGGCTAGTGATTGATAGAAGCCAATCAGTTGATATGATAGCGGTGCATTTTATATCGCAGCCATTCCTAGTCGCCGTTGCTTACTGCTGTTTAAGTATGCTGTTATTATAGAAATTTTCTCTAAGTACACTACGACACTATATATTTAAAATAATAGGAAGTATAGAGTAAAGTAAGAATAAAACCTTTTTTTTTTTTTTTTTAAGGAAAAACCCTAATCCATTTCATCGTAAAATTGTTATTATCATTTTATGTTTTTTAATTTTAAATGAATGTTCATGACTGAATAGTCAGACTTAAATATTTTTATGAATCATTTTCTTTAAATTACGGAAGCATTCTTGAAGTTTTGTATCATATAAGCGATTAAAATTTAGTTTACTAAATTTCACATTACATTTAGAGCTTGAATGACTAATTTCAATCAATGAAATGCGTCATTGGGTTTCCAGTGGTTCGTAGATTGCCGACGCATGACTTAAAGTAACTCCTCCAAAAGTACTGCAACCAAAAATCTCGTTTAAGGAAGGAGTAATACATGTGAGTATAATTAGCACAAACTTGCTCCTTAAAGTCACTTTCATTCCATTAGACGTTATTTTACATAAAAGAAGCATTTACAGATTTAAACCGCTAAGAAAATTTAAAGAAAACAACATTGTATTTATTTACCAACTAGTTCCGCACCCTATTCGCATCACTACCCTACTTCCTTTCGCTGCCTACAACTGCTCACTCACCACAACTTACCTTTATTAGTATGCTTTTGCATCAAAAAAGTAATTATGATTTCCTCGTAAAATACAGGCTTTCGTTGAATCAGGGTTTACTATAAGAAAGTTCTGCAGCCTTAGAACATCCCACGGAAATCACCTCCTCTTACTACTGAATATAGTAAAAAACTTGTGTGTCTTCAGTTTGGATTGATGAAAATTGTTTACATTATGGATTGAAATCAAATAGAATAGCTGCGAGTTTATTTTAAGCACCACAATATTATAACTATAAGCCCATAGATAATTTTTCCGTTAAATTAAAACTTTACTTTTGAATGTAGGATACGAAACTTTTTGGAATATATATTAGATAAGAGTATCATAGCTGGTGTGAACTCTTTATAAATTACTTAACAAACGAAAATACTTTATTGCTTATTTGAAATTTCGTGTACTTGCAAAAAGCAATTTATAACATTTGCATAAGGGCAATTCCATGCAAGTGTGGAAAAGCGTTGAAAAAATTAAACTCGAGTAATGTAACTGTTCTGCATATTTTTTGGTTTAAAAATGTTAGAAGTTTCTTATTCATAACAATTTTCTGTTAGGAATGTAGTTTTTTAGTTTCGGCAATACTTTGAAGTTGGTATTAGAGTATTTTATTTTCAGTGAAGCAAATGGTCAAACTTTCAACATTGATAAGTTTCAATTTTTTCCATTAGATAAATGTGACAAAGGGAGATTGTTGTTTATTACACTTTAAATTAATATTGTGAATTGATGAAAAAAGTGTTTTCAATTTAATTAAGTGATTTATGTCAATTTCAAAAAGGCTCTGTTCGATGTAACGTAAGTTACCAAAAACATGTTAAAGTTTTTACAGCAAATAAAGAAAGGGCAATACAATGTTAACTATGTTATATTTTCTATCTTATAGATGTGTACTAAGCAAATAACCAAATAACAGTACTTTTCTTTTGAATATTGTTTATTTAATTTTTTGTGCTACAATCAAAACGTGTAACGTAAGTTACTCACCTATGCATATAACGTAAGTTACCTTAGTAGAACTTCAATACTTGTGTTTCGAAATAAAGTAAATTGTAAATAAAACCTATGTGGTTAATAGAAGTAATTTACTCAATAATTCTTTTAATTGCACTGTATATACTTAATTTAGATTACTCATATGTCTGTTTGTTAATAAGATTACAATACACCTTTATTATAAATTACATGCTTCTTTTTGAGCATTAAGATATTAATTCTCTTTAAACAATATCACTGCATTCAGAATATTTAGGAGGTAATGTACTATGAATTATTCAAAAATGACTTCTGTTATGATTTAAAGTTATCAAATATGTTTTGGAAAAAACAAAAACAAAAATAGTTTACCTCTTTCAATCGAAATATGTTTTGTTCTGCATTAAAATGCCACTGAACTCTGCAGAAAAGATACGCTGTAGAAGGAGTATGAGAAAAGTCATGTGGATATTACAGATTCATAAGTAAAAGTCACTCTTGATAGTATTGAAATATGTTAGAAAAGCAAAATGTATCAAAAATATTTTCTGAAGATCCTCACATTCACAATGACCATTTAAGAACCAGAAATGAACAAAATGTAGGGTTTCGTTTAGTTGTACTTTAAGGAACAAGAAGAAAAAACAGAGATAAAAGCTGGTGACTGGTGTGTGGTGAAGTACGAAAATACATTGTATCCTTGAGTTGTGACGATTATTGAAGAAAACGAGTTTAAAGTAAAAGTAATGTCTGCTGTTGAAACCAATTAGAAATGACCAGAAACGACAGAGGAAATTTATTATAAGAGAAAACATGATTCGAAAATAGAATTACCTGAACTTGTTAATACCAGCGGCCAGTATGCATTTAAAAGTCTTATGTTTTGTAATATTTTTGATTGATCATTGAGTTTGGCATTAAAATTCTGTACATTTAACTCATAATTGTTAATTTTCAGTATTTTAATCTAAACTAAGCTGTAATTTTCATTCATTAATTTTTGTAATAAAGATATGCTTGAAGTGAATTTCGTAACGTAAGTTACTGTAACGTAAGTTACCCAGTTAAAAATTCCCAAAAAATTCAATTTTTAAAATAAAATTTTAAATTTATGAAAATTAATTCCTAAATATTATAAGAAACTGATAAATTTTACTTTAAACAAGAAAACAGCTGTAATAGAGCAGAAATTTATCTTAGAACCAATTTTCATATTATACCATTCCCTTTTTGTGTAACGTAAGTTACTGCCTTATTTTTGACTGCTAAATTTTGTAAAATTTAAGTGCATCGAATATTTTTGCATTTTAATTTTGCTTTTGACTGTCATTTTCACTGAATGCTTTTGTACAAGGTTTTTATTACAATATTTGTCTGTACTAAGGAGCTAACTGCATAAGAGTTGGTCGAAATGTAACTTAAGTTACCGTGGAATTGCCCATAAGGTAAAACATAAGCTAAAACTTTTAAGCGGTTGAAAGTTATGATTTTCCTAAATATTCATGATATAAATTTTAACTGGTTATTAAAAAAGGGTCCATGATGGTTAAGTTTTAGTGTACCAAAATTATTCCGCTCCTAAATTTAAATGACTTCTAGATTTCTAAGTTACGTTTTTTTTTTCTTTTTTTTTTTTTTTTTTTTTTTTTTTTTGTATTTTTGAAAAAGAGTGTAAAACATAATTACAAAAATTTATGGTAATGCTTGTTTACATAATGAAAAACCTTCCTCTACGCTCCGAAATGTTAGCACTTAAAATCTGGAATACTTATTTCCATTATTCTAAATACTTAAACTTTAAAAGAAGCAGCAATACTTCATGCTTGAACAACATAGACCACTTTTCAAATAGGTTTTTTCAATATTCAAACAGGGAAAAAAACCTAAAAAAATCACTGGGCTGAAAAACTAATTTACTTTACTCCACCCCAGAAACTTGCCATAAAGAGGAGCAACACTGATGAAGTTAAAAGTGCTATTATTTATACATTTTCTTTAGCTCAACGAAGAAAAAATCAACTCTCCAGATAGCTTTTTGTTTTAATGAATGCACTTCGAAAAGTACGGGGGAAAACTTTCATTTATTTACCCTCATATGTCAAAGAAGTCGCGTAAAAAACTATTGCTGCAAAAAGGAAAAAAATAAGAAGAAAAAACATGGGTAACATTCAACGTTTGCTTTAGGGATCATTTAACACGCACATCCCCTTTGCAGGTGAGAAATTAGCAGCCTGCAATGTAACACCATCCAAGGAAAAAAGGGTCTTCGCGTGAATGATAATCCTAACAGGTGATAAAATAAATTAGGACATATTTTTGATATTTAAGCAGGGAATGAAAATGACGATATTCGATGTGTTAATTCTGAATTATTTTGCACGAGGGTAGGGTAGACCGATCAGGGAGTAAAAATGACGTTTTCAAAGTGTTCATTCTGATTCATTTTTCATGAGAATGTAGAGTAGACCGAACAGTAAATGAACATCGCTCAATTAGTGAGCCCAGCTCAGATTTTTAATTTTTTTTTAAATAATGTTTCAAGAGTTTTCTTGTAGAGGAATTGAAAAATGGTACTTCCCGTTGTATTATTTCCAAAAACAAAACGACGATATGGCAGAAATGGAAAAAATATGTTTGCCCATTGGTCCACTGCTTTATTATTTTTTTTTTTATCATTTGATCCCCTAAAAACCCTAAAGAAGAACTGTAACAGTTCTCCAACATTTTTAGTATAAAAAGTGTCTATTAATTAAAATATTTTACAGTCATCTGCCAAATAATAGTTTTCAACGGTTTTCGAAATGAAACTACGTAAAGTGTACATTTACTAGTCGATATACTCTATTTCACTTCAGATAATACTTTAGGCGACAAGTTAGTTAAATTTAATGATATTTGCCAGGGTTCCTAAACTTTTTAGGCTGTGGACCCCTTTTATGGAGCAATTTTCAGTGCGGACCCCTGTCATTAGGTAGAATGCATAGATACTTTTCGTTTGTAGTGAATTAAACTTAATTAAATCAACTTGTGGCATAAGCAGGATTTTCCAATACAGCTGCAACCCTTGATTGAGAAAACTTTAATTTTTCAACGACCGAAATTAGAAAAGTCCATTTCAACATACATGCAGTAACATGAAATGTGCGCCCAGCAGGAGTAATAAATTTTCATTTCATGTCAGTGCCGATGATAATAGGAGAATTTCGATGCTATGCGCACTTCCTTCTCTTAGGGTCCTGCTCCACATCATCAGAAAACGCGACCGAAACCGAAAACAGAAACCGAAAATCCGGGTACTTTCTATAGGAACACCATTTAATCTATTTTGCGTTTCTGCTTTATTTTTCTACTTTACGTCAATGTGGAGCAGGGCCCTTACACTTTTGCACAGTTTTTTTTTCAATCTGTAAAACATCTTTTGATAATCCTGTCCGTTTGCACTCTTAAAGTAACCTGACGGTCTGCATTTCTTGCTAAGAAACAGAGTCATGAAAAGTGATACAATTGTTATTCATTGATGCGTTTCAAACAAACCTCCGACATCCTCACTCTAATTGCATTGGACTAAAATGGCGATTGCAGAGTGTACCAAACGAAGCGAGAAACGATTAATAAGTTGTCACGAACAAATGGTAAAATCATGTCAGCTCGCTAATTTCATACTATGTTATTGCAGTTTCTAAATGGTAGTTTGAGAGGATCTCAAGAGATAGGTGAAATCTACATATGATTATCTTCGTGGTTATTGTTTTATCTATTAAGGAAGACATTTTTTATACATTTGCTTTTTTCCTATTTCTGGTTTTTTATTTACTAAAGGGCGATTTCCAAACAAAGTAATGGAAAAAAAAAAGCTAAAAATATTTACATCAGAATATACAGAGATAGCCTACATTCATCGGCAAATATATGACGTATTATGACGGGCGATACATGAAACGAAACATACACTCTCCAAGTTTCTGGCCCTTTTTGTAAGTGTTCAATGTGAGCGATTTGATCACCGGTTTCACGCTCACACTGTAATTCCGCTACAACCAATCGTTCAATATCAAGTTTCCGAAAATTCGCATAATAACAGCAGTGACGCATTCCTGCGGTGCTTTCAGCGTGGGCGAATCCATTGAGTTAATTTACCTAAGTGAATTCGAACCTGCAGTGCTTTCAATGTTGTCGGATTCAGTGGGTGTATACAAACTTTGTCATTCCAGGAACAAGACACCCCGAGGACTGAATATATACGACATATTGGTTTCAAAACCCAGGAAGTATACCCAGTCAAGTGGGACCTTAAGACAGTCCAAAAAATGACTCAGAAGTATATTAAACCATGCCCGTTCTTGTCCTTATTTCAAATGCAAAATATCGCATGATGTTAGAGGTTTACCACCTCATGATATTGAGTGCCACCTAGCAGTGTGGTATAAAACAAAAATGCGTTAAGGTTTCCAGGAATGTTGTTAGTAATTTCTATACGTTACATAACCCCACAGAAATAAATCCCACTTCTTGAACTTTCGCACTCTAGTATTTCCTAGGAGAAACGCAGTCGCCCCTTTACACTGAATTGTAACGAACCCAGAACGCTTGTTCCAGAGAAAACTTCGATAATTGAAGGGCTTGGAGGATGAAGGGCTGTGTTACATTTTAAATAATGAACACTCTGGCTAATGGTAAGCAATGGATTCAGATAAGAAAACAAAACTTGGTACATATAAAAGGACATGTCATTAGACCAATATCATACGCACACTAACAAAAAAAAAAAAAAAAAACAGAAAACAAAAAATCTGCAAAAACTACAACAATAAAACTCGAACTTAAATTACTCGCAATTTCTATTTTGTCACACAACTCCTTCATCTCTCAAGCCCTTCAATTCTAAACTAACAAAAAACTCCTCTCCTGCCATCTAGAGCAAACACGCTAACCACGAGACGGAATTTTAAGCTTTTTTAAGTGTATGCTCTATACAGTCGAGCCTCGTTAAAACAAACTCCACATGATCTTTAAAATCAACTCGTCTTTGCCGTAGTTTGCCTTATACGAAGTATAATACATTATATATATTAAAACAGGGACGGTTCGTCGTAGCAATAATTCGTTTTAAACGTGTTCAAATTAACGAGGTCTCAACTGTATATAGTTTCATGTGATGCCCATTTTTTAAAGTCGTATACTTAATAGTAAGTGCTTTAACACCTGAAGAATCATTTAGGCTAACGATCTAAAATGAAACTTCCGACGCTTGTTTCAAAACTATTAGGAATTCTCTGTTCAACACAGATACTTTAATGATTTGTTCAGTTCCTATTTGCACTGTAAGTATAAAATATACGCAAGTCGCATAGCAAGTTATTATTCTGTAAGTAGATATTTCCTCAACACTCTATACAGAAGTAAATATCTTTGCTTTTTTTTCATATATATGAATGCAAAAAAGTAAATAGACGTAGACAGGCCCAGCTTCGTTTTGCTAATGATATTATGTTTGATTATTATGTATCACTTCTAGAAGTGCGAAAATCTAACGACGGATATGACACGATAGCCAAACGGAGGATATGACACGTTAGAACCCCTCGTAAAGAATGAAAATCATACTCACACATGCTAAAAGTTATCCTTATTTATGTATAGGCTATAAATGATATCACCCTCATTAACAACTGTCCTTATGCCCACTGCAAAAATAAACAAGCGTTCACTCTATAGAGCAGAAGCCAACCTTGTCATATACTACGTTCCCTTGTGTGTTCTAGGTAGAATCTTGGTTGAAGTACATGTAACAGATTTTTTTTTAGTTGATATCATGAATATCACATATTTTGTATGTGTATATAGGGTACTCCAGGAGGTAGTTCATGGCATAGTCTACGTCAATGAAATTTTTAGTAGAGAAATGCTTGGGAGATTGATTTTACAGGATTATTGGTCTCATTTGAGGGAGTTTTGATCTTTGGGGGAGGGAGTTTGTTCTTTAGAGTTAGAGGGGGTGCGACATCTCCTTTTTTGTTGGGGGGGGGGGACAGAAAATCTCTGGTGTAGAACTCAAGCCGTTCCATCTGTTAATCAACGAATTCCAGTTACAGGGCAAACCTTACAAAGTCACGTGTACTGCAGCACATATCATTCTAACAGACCTGCGTAGTTGTTTGGTCATGAGTTAGTCTTGCAAGATTTGTGACAATAATCAAATTAAAAGTTTCTGAGCCAATGTAAAAAGAATGAAAAGCCAATGTAAGTTTTTAATTAGCTATCCTCAATATTTTATGAACATCTAAACTCCAACTAAGGAGGAGTTTATCATATCATTTAAAATCTGCATGTACAAATGACATGGTATACAATTTTACGTGCATATTATATATGTAACTTATAGACATAAACAAAGTTATGGTAACGCAATCGCACGAATCAGCGTGATATCATATTTAATCTTTCTGATTGCTTTAAATATCTTCGGAACACCTTCTTTGGAGAAATATTCACGCTTTCTCTGTTTATGAGCTCTTGACGTTTCCTCCTGTACCGCTACATTAATCACGCCATTCAAGCAAACGTCCCTCCTCATTTGACTGCGCATTCGGAAAGAAGGACAGGAGATGACTTTTAAAAAGCGTCACGGTGCTTCTGCTGCTTTCAAAAACCCTCTTTTACGGAAATGAAACCTCAAAGAAAGCAGAGCAGTAAAAAGAAAGACTGCACCGCAAAAGTTACCAAATGTTCCTGGCTTTTTGATTGTGTATGCTGGGCCCGAGAGCCCAGAATGACAAGTACCTTGTTCACAAGGCTAAAGGTTAAGTGTTCTCTAGGGGGCATCAGGAGAATCACTTAAAGAGATGACTTGGAATCCCTCGCCGTGGAGTGAAACATGTGCAATGAAAATATCCTCTTCTACAGTCCGTGGAAAAAGCCTGAGTTCTTTTCTCCACTTCTAAATTATGTAGTTCATCCAACATGCGATAGCTGTTGGTTCCAGTTTGCTTTTCATTTTGTATATATTAAAGCGGGAAAGACGTGAACCTCAGCATAATTCGTTGATAGTGACTTTTCTAAGTGTTGGCGATGTCAGCAAATGGATACATAGAACTCGGGGTTAGGTGTCACGTAGCACTGCTTAAGCATGTTCAGTGATTTAAAGCTGCATGCTTTGGACCCATGAAAGGCGCAAAAGAAAATACCCGAGTACCTGAGTTAAAAGTTAGGAAGAAATGGAGGAATGTTTATAGCCGTTTAAACTAGAGCAAAAAATGTATTTTATTGTTGCCAGGTCAATATGTGTCATTGGAACTTTTAATATAATGTTTACTGATATAATACCAATATAAAAAATATTCATTAATGCAACAAGCAACCCGTAAGTGTTTCTGTTCAGTATTCCACTATATAGAGTTTTGTAAATATTTAGAATGATGGTAAAAATTTATAGTAGTTCCTCAAACTCTTATCATCAAAACTTTAAATATGTATCTGCTATTTCATTTATGAAAAAGGCAAGGATATTTTGAATCTGCTACAAAATTTTCGTTCAGGCCCTTGTTTTAATGTTAAATAAAAAAGCCCTTCAATTTGTAACTTTGTGAGCTTCAGTATAATTAAGTAATTCATTTCGTCTTAAAACTCACAACCTTATTCATTGCTGAAGTTTTCCACGGAACATTAAAAAATGTTATCGCAATATTTCTCTCTCTTTTTTACTGTATCGAAGTTCGTTTCCCATTTGTGGCTTTCGAAAAGTGGTAAATGTGTGGCTTTTGAAGTTGAATGTTAATATGAAATATTATTTATTCTTCAACGTGTGCGTATTTGCAGTTTAAAATATTAAATCTACAATATAAAATTATCTTGAAAACCTTATTACTCCATTCAAAAAACAATATAAAACACAAATTTGGTTCTAGAATGTCCTAGAGAATTTTCCATAATCTTTTAATGCGAAGATAAAATGCTTTAACTCTCGTTACGCCAGCTCTTGTCCTTATAAGTTTAAACATACTGACGTCTAAATATATATTAATCTGAAAAATTTATAGATTCCTTCAAAAACAACATCTGGAACTTCAAAAATCTATATTTTGCTTAGTCAAAATAAAAGTATACTTAGTATACATAAGATTTCTGCTAATTAATTAAAATATACTTCGAAATTGCAAAAATGTTATAAATAAATTTATTGGATTAATAAATGCCAGAGCTTTAGAAAGTTACCCAATTTTTATCTCAACGTTTGCTAGAAACAGCGATATCTGTCTTCGAAAGTACATAACGTATACTTTTCACATTAGAAGTTAAAATTTAAAGTGCATGGTTTTCTTAATACGTTTTTGCGTCAAATGTGCTTACTTTAGAAACGATAACTCAAAATATTTTCGTAGCATTTTAATGAAACTTTGTAGACTTTTCTTCTATACTGTTATCAAAGAAATATCCCAAAATATTATTATAGCAAAAATGTGTCATTAGTTTTAGTTGTACTGGTTACTCTAGTACAGTATGTCAATCTAGTCTAGCATGTAGTAAAATTGCCAAAAATATTTCAAAAACGGAATCAATAAGTGCTAAAAAATTTTGTTTTCAATCTATCTTCAAAATTGACGGAATATGCCCTAGGCGAGAGTCATTAAGTCATTTCGGTGATAATTTTATTTTCATAAGTTCAAAAAATTATTTATAGCATTTTTGAAAATTTTGATTAGTTTCTTGCGAATTCGACAAATGATTATCAATATTGTATAGAGTTTTAAGCAAATATTGCTAAAAATTCTAGTTAATGAAATGATTAGTGGATTACATCAAAAAATGTAATAGCAATGTTTCTAAAGACATTTCGTTTGAAAAAAGGCTTTGAACGGGTTCGGAGACCTTAAACTACAAAAAATAAAAGACTTAGTTTCTCAAGACTTATTCTTCATCTTAAAAACTAAAGTTATTAAGGATTGCAAATGAAAAAAAGTATATATCCTACTTCCATAGCGGTTTTTTTTCCACCATTAAAAAGCGCAACGGCAGATCCGTGATTATATTTTATGTTGATTTGTATATTCAGGCTTTGACTTAGTATTAATTTCGTGCAAATATTCAAAATAAAAATGTGTAGTATAACCTACGTAAAGCTTGAAGAAAACTAGTTCAAAATTAGTAACATGAACTACTTTAGCAACTACGTTTGGTGAAATATGTATTTTCCATAAATTGCCCAAGGGATGGTTTGCGTCGTTTTCCACAAGTTAAAAAAACACTCAATTTTAACAGGAGTAAGAATCGAGGAATGAAAATTTATAGCTCAAAAGCATAGATTTTCATCACTGTACGGGCCGGAAGAGTTCACCAAATGCCGGAAATTGATCTTTTAAAATGCAGATTTGTATCATGTTGTAAGGCTATCCAATCTTTTTATGTTTATCAAGAATATTTTTTTCCACAATCTGACCTAAAAGCAACATTTTTAACCTTTAAAATATTTCTTGCATAGATTTTAATGCATTACTCTGGAAAAAAAGAAAGTTTAGCAAAAACTTAGCAGAAATTTATTTATTTTAATACAATCATTACGGACTTATTGAAGCAACAAAAGGTGATTTTTTACAACCGAGTCATTTGTCTTGGGAAATCTAATTGCGTTGTCAAAAACATGAGAGAGAATTCGCCATAAAGAACTTCCTTTAAGAAGTAAGGAAAATTAACTTTGCGTTGAAATATAGCTCTTAACAGTTCCAAAAAAAAAAAATCAAAATTCAGTCATTGGTATTTATTCTACTAAATAAAATTTGATTTAATCAGTTGATGGGAAAAGAAAAGCAAAATTAAATTGTATAATTTCCGGAGAAAATCAATAGTTATTATTAAAAGTTCACTCGTAAATGCAATAGATAAATAGATTATATGTTATTTTAATACAAAGTTAATTTGTGTTTAGCATATTTTAATATTCGATAATGGAGACTTTTAAGCACTGTGGATTGCTTTTTTATCAATAATTTACGCGTAATTTATACATGTGTTGTAAATGTAATTCAAAATTAGGTTCAAACATATTTTGAAAGAGAAATTTTATACTTATTGTTTTGAAAATTATACTTGACCATTGTATCAGCTTTTGAAATGACCCATATACAGTTTAAGGCTCTGTTTAATATAGTAAGACTTATAATGCAAAAAAAAAGACCTCTATGTCGGAAATAATTCTTCTAAAATCATAGCTAAATTTGATGATAGTTCTGAATATTAAAACAAATTCTTAAAATAACAGTTTTTTTTTAAAACTGAACTAATTTCAACTATCAATTTAAACTGCTTTTTTTTTCATGTTTATTTACTTTTTAAGTTCAAAGACATAAATAAACATTTTTTTAAATAATGTTTTTTTGCCTTTAGTCATACCTTACTGTAAAACTCTTTAAATTAAAGGGAAAAATCAATTAGACTATAAAAAGTTGGATATTTTTGTTTTTAATGAAAAATACAATGACTTAAAACCACGATAATTGGATTCGCAATGTGTTTGTATCATCATGAGTTAAAACCGGGATGCATGGGCTCTTTTTTCTTTTTTTTTAAACTGCGCGCTCAGTAAAATGTAAGCTAGCCAAGCTAACTCTCATCATGATACGCATCCAAAATGGTACGATAATATGAGACTGTATGTTTGATATATAATACTGCGCATTAAGTGCAAATAGCTGCAACAGTTACATAACTTACCAAGGCAATAAAAATGACAACCTTAACAAGACATAAAGAGGGGGAGTATTCGATATGAAGTGCGAAAGCTTAAATGAAAAATTTATTGCTCTATTAATGCAAAGATGGACTGTCGCTGAAAACATTCCGAAAGGGTTCAACTGCAAACCCTCCGTTAAGTGTAACAGATCATTAAAGCAGCATTTCATGAACAGGCTTTCTAACAACAGCTTTGAAAATGAAGCAGAGATGCTGTGCTACACTGCAAAAAATGAACGACTGTTTTTACAGTATAATACTAACAGCAGAGGTTCAATTTAAAACTGTAAAGTTAGCAATTTTACAGTTTATTGCCGTAAAATTTAGCTGTATTATATTGTGAAAACAACAGTATAATTCTGGCAGCAGAGGTTCCAGTTTAAAACTAAAATGCATGGTAATAAACTGCAGAATCGGAAATTTTTCAGTTTATTACTGTAAAATTGATAGTTTACAGTTTAGTACTGTAAAATCAGCAACTTTGCAGTATATTGCAGTAAGATTAGCAACTTTACAGTATATTGCAATAATCTTGCTTGGCTAGCTTACAGTATATTGCAGTATATTGCAATAAGATTAGAAATTTTTACAGCTTATTACTATACAATTAGCTGTTTAAACTGTAAAAACATTCATTTTTTACAGTGTATGTGTTGAAAAATTTCGCTATAGAACTCAGAAAGCATTTTTTTAAGCGCTTATATGGGCTGAAAGGAAAACGTAAACCATGCTTGTACGCAGAAGAGCTAAAAAATTAAATGAAAATGACCTGATTTAAATAGATATTGCAAATGAATTCAAAGAACTGTACCAAATTCATATTTAAACTGATTTGACTTAACTATCTGAATTCATACGAACAAAATTGCAATCACAAAAATCAAATCTTATGCCACTGTAAAAAAAATGACATATGTATTAAAAAAAAGCCGGACTATCAGTAAATAAAAAACTATGAATAAGTGCGCTTTAATGGGCTTCGTATTTTATGCATTTTAGTCCTCCACAAAGGTATGTTCAGCAGATGATTGATACAATTAAAATTCAACAGCATTTTTATTTTAGTTTTTTCAATTAATATTCAACAACGAAACTTTGATGTTGAATTTGATTTTATGTTGAATTGATTTGAAATTTATCACTCACGAATTGAACATGATGCAAAACGATACTAAATTCAGATTCCCAAAATCTTTGTGAACAAAAGCATAAACCACCTAATGAATGTTTACCTCTCATTGTATCATTAAACATTCAAACGCTTAATCTGTAAATGGTTAGTTTTGCGCTGACTGCACTTATTAGTGAATATAACGCGATTAGAGTAAGAATATGAATGCCAATACTTTCTTCATTACAAAAATAGTTCTTCATCAACTAGTCATCTGTACTACTCAGTTTTATATTTTCTTGCCCCTTCCCCTCCCCCTCAAGAAAAGGTAGTTACTTCTTGCGTGCATATAAGAAAATACATTAATAGCTAAATTTATGTAAGTTAACGTTTGTAAAGCAAAATACTGAACACTTTTGTCCCATTATAGTTTATGTGTATTTTTTTTCTTTTCTTTAGTTTGGGCTGCTTTTTACATCAACTCACAAAGAAATTTGGCGATACTTTGCATGCTTGATTTCCTCCTTTTTCTCTCCTTTATTAAAATATTTTTTTCATTAGAAAATAGCGTATGTGTGTTCATTCTAGCATGAGATAGTACTGCCAGACGACTATTTTATACTTAAGTTTATTGATTTTTACTTGAATCTGCAAATGCATATTAACATATTTGTTTCTTTTCCTTGTCTAGTGATCAATCTCCTAAGAATTTTTCCGCTGTCTCATTTATTTCTGCATACCAAATTATTTATGTATGTCAAATTATTTCTGTATTTCAAAAGAGTTTGCCACCCCCCCCCCTCCCTCCAAAAAAAAACAGAACACAAAGTCGTGCAATGTAAAATTGTCATGAAAAGTGGCATGCAATTCTTTTAACGATCGAAAGGATTGGACCGATGAAATGCCATTTTATTAAAACCATTGTTCATTGAATTCTGAATTAAACGAAGGCGCTTAAGTGCCACGAATCATTTAACAACACGTTCCGGACCTCTTAACAATGGAAAATTTTGACACCATATCGACACCAACTACATTTTCCTGGTCTTTCCCCCCACAGAACGCGAACTGTTGGGGTGCTTCAAGTTCCCGCCTTCCCAACCACTATTCTGATTCGTGTTGTTACCCTCAAACTTACATGAAAAGTGAATTTAGGTTTTGCTATTTCGGCGACAGGGCTACAAGATCCTGTGGCAGCATAGTTTTCAAAGACGTGATGTTTCTTCGTTTTCCATATGAGATGTGTTGTTATTACTTTTGAATGAGAATGAATCTTGAAAACTTCTTAATGCAGAAGTTTTTAACCGCGGTCTCAAAGTCGTGGATTGTTTTTAAATGTATTCTCCGAGAGCAGCTTAAAAGTAGAGTGAGAAGTCTTAAGAGATTTACTTTTGGAACTTAATACAGCAAGTGACCTGATCCTGGCTTTAAGGGATCGTGTTCTTCGCTTATTGAGATTTAATTTCACTTGAACCGAGTATGATAATTATAGCATAAAGTCGGATTTAAATGCATACAATAAAACATATCAACACAGAAAAGACGTTTATAAAAGTTGCCTTAAACGTGCTTTCAAACAATTTTACATTTATTTAACATGTTGAAACTAATTTTGATTTATATCAGATAGTTCAACAATATTTTTTAAGAACTTTATTTTATTCGTTTGCTGATTAGTTTTCTGAAAAACAGGGCTGTATTAGGGATATGCGACGGTACGTAGCGTGATACTTCTTTTTTTCGATTGAGAAATAATGTTTAAATTCCGAGTTTTATTGAATTGCTATTTTGTACTTTATTTTAATAATTTTTCAGATAGAGTACAACAAATAGACAATATATATATTTTTTTTTCTAATTTTATTCTCATAATTTATTTTTCATTATGTATTAAAAATTTACCATATTTGAGCGACGAATAAGCATTACCCAGTTTAATTGGATGTAATTTTGAAAAAATCCACCTATGTTTTACATTTTAAAATAAGTTAGTCATTTTCTTCTTTTTAAAGTTTCAGCGTATATGATCTATTTTTTTTTTAATTTATGTGCAGTGTACCTTTAACTACTTCAGCAACGAGAACAATGTGTTCCTATCTGAATAAATAAAGCCTCGAACTTACAAGTATGCTTAATTCAATCTGTGCCGTAGAGAAGCAGTACATAAAAAATTATCTGGCGAAATACTTTTTTACCTCATACACATAGCCTATCTGGGTGGAGTGCAAATAGATGGAATGCAAAAATAATATTTTTAAATGTGCATTACTTTCATTAAAATTGATGCATTTATTACAAAAAACTTCACTTCAATTTTTATTAACAGATTTTTTAAAATGAATAAGCTAATTCTAGTAAGCAAATCTATTTTAGTTAATCATCAATAGCTTCGTAAAAAAATAATTCATGTATAACTCACGAGTGGAAAGTAAAAAATAAAGTTGGGGATGAATCACTCATCAATCGTATAATATCACTATAATCCAATGTTTATATTTTAAAAGTGAATATATTCAATTAGGTTTAAGATTTCCTATTATATACATTTATGTTTTTAAAAATTCTCAAAAAAGTAAAATTTTGAAATACAATTGTTTGCATATTTCAAGATACTGTTTAAAATAAATTGAGTTTGTCTTAAGAGTAATATTCAATGCATACGTTGAAAGAAATATAATAGACGAACCAAAATAAAATTTGACACATTTAATGCCTCCAGCATAATTTTTAAAACCATTTTTGTACATCAAGCATTTCTCTAAGTATTTTAAATATTCATCTCATAACATTATTTCTGCACTGCTGCTTTTAAAGAATTTATTCCCTGCAGCTCCAATGATATCTTAAAATCTGCCGGTTTCCAAGAGAAATTTGTACTCTAGTTGAAAGCTTAATAAATACAGTGACATTAACTGCAATCAACATTAAATGTTTAAAAAAATTATTTCGACCACTTAAGAAATACATATTAATTGTTATCAAAGTTGAATTTCTCTAATTGTATTGCCTATTTCCTCTCTTGACAGGAAAATAAGTTTAAGACAAAAGATTTTGTCTTTTGAAATAATTAAAAAAAAGGGGATATATATATATATCCTCTCGAAGTTCAGTAAAAATGCTATAACTTTAAAATAATACCATCACCAAAAGTAATAACGCAACAAACAGTAATATTACAGAATACTACTCAAACTTGAAAACACTATAAAAATGTATAATAACTAGCTCAGATACAATAGTGCCGAGACACTATAAGCCTAATTGAAAATTAAATTATATATTTGTGTGTTTTTGATTAATTAAATAGTTGGATAATCAAATGGGATACTGTTAAGTCGTATTCATTATCTATTTATAGTTAAAATGAAAGTTCAAAATAGATTAACCTTTTTTTATATTTATTTTTCATTTTTATTTATTCATTTTTATTTTATCTTTTTATTTATTAATTCTTCTATTATTTTTACCTTATGTTTTCACTTGCTTATTTATTTATTTTTGACTGTAAAGCTCCGGCTTTTGTCTTTCTTGAGTTGCTAAATTTAAAATTTTCTATGAATAATTAGTGTGCTACCTTTACCTTTTGGCCGGCATTGAACACTACACAATTTGGTGGTAAGTTGCACAAAAAATGGTGCCAATTAGATGGTTACAAGATAGGTAGCTCAATTGCACTTGATTTTTCTGAAACACACTCTAGTAAGCAGAAAAAGGGAGTAAAATTAAGCACCAAATTCATCTTGCGAGACTGAAGAAATAGTGCCTAGTTATACTCCGAACCAAGTGTACAGTACTTAAGCAGCAAACTTATGCTAAACTACATATAATTTGTCATTAAGTTCAACTAGAATCGCTTGTGAAAAAAAGCTAAGTAGACAAATGATTAGAGATTTCACTACATTGGTGCATTAAGTGCTGTTTGTGCCGTACTAGTAATTTTGATACACTATCAAAATAACAAGTATTTGTTTTAAAAGTAAGATATCATTTAATGAGAAAAGCTCAATTATTGAGTAAGTAATAAGGCATGAAGCATCATTTTAGTGGGTAGTGTCGACAGAAAACCACACCCTCTGTAATTCCTAACACACCATATGGGTTACTCTACTTAATTAATTACGGTGGTTTACAGACAACTACATCCATTACCCATGTGTCTAACTAAAAAGAAACAGAATATGCAATTAGTAGCCATTACTTGCTTTTTTTTTTGTACACTTTCATACTCGCAAAATTGGGAAAGCGTATTTTTATTCTGAATGACAATGAGTTTAGGTCGGATGAAAAGGGATCAAACAGCTGTTCAGTTGAAGTCATCACCACTTGAACAATGGCAGAACCCACTACAGGAAGTCGGACGGGGAAATCCCTACGGAGTCCTCAATGTTATTATTACCACTGGTCGGGGATATTTATTCCCAAAATTAATTTAGATTTTTTTTCCGGTATAAATGGAGCTTAAAAGCAAATTGTTTTGTTTTGATAGCATTTATGACAATTTTGAATCCAGCCTGAAGTATTTTTCCCCATTACGGAACCAATAGTTAAAATTTAAAAATAAAAACAAATAAATAAAAAGAGCTGAAAAAAAAATCATTGCATTTTTTTTTTTTTCAATAATTTAAAAATTACTCGCAAAATATTTTGAGGATAATAAAAACATAAATACGTAAAATACCAGTTTTTCTAACACTGGAATAAGATGATATGCATTTGTGTCATTTACTCCGTAACGTGCAGTGATCAACATTTAAAAAAAACTTAGACTGGTTTATGCTATGAACTTAAAACCACACATCTGATCAATATTTTATATCGAGCAAAAACCCTTTTTATCCAAAAACCAATAGTAACAAATGTGGAAAATAATAACTAATTAAAATAGCACAGACCTTCAGAGTAACTTAGAGAACGCATTTCTCTTATTTAAACTACTCCACTTATATTTTAAGTTTTGTGGTATTTTTGAGTATAAACTGGAGAAATAATATTAATGTATTACATTCTTATTCAAAATTGAGAAATAATAGTTATTAAATCTATTTATTAGAGTTATTAACCTGGTTGGAAGCTGTTCCGCCCTTTAGAGTAACTTTGAGAAATGTCAAAACAGGGATGGAAAATAAATTTTAAGAAATATTGCAAATTTAAAGCAGAAAAATAAAATTTCTAAATGTTTTAAAACTTACCTTTTGTACTACCCAATATTACAAGATTTCTATCATTTATGCTATTACATTCACTGTTAAACTGACTTGACTGTTAAATTATTTTACACTACATCCTGAGATTTTGCAGATTTTCTTTTTTGGTTTATCATTAGTGCACATAAAATTACAAGTATTGTGTTTAAATATTCTAACTTTTTTTTATGCCAAAAATGTGTAGTTCAGATGTGTGCAGTTATTAAAAAGATACGTAAATGTTTTACTTCAAAACAAATTTATGCATTAAGAAATTTACTCATATCAGTGTGGTTAAGTGAGTTTGGTAATTTCCTTAAAATAAATTTTCCGCACTATCTTAATGCCTGAAAAACTAAATAAAAATGACATTATTACTGAACCTTATTCTTTTATTTTGTGTGTGTGTGTATATGTATGTGTGCGAGCGAGAGAGAGAGATAAATTCATTTGGTTTTTACAGTGCATTTTTTTAGATTTTTAATTAAATAAAATACCGTCAAATTACATTAAAGATTATTTTCTCTTGATTACTAGCTCAAAAAGAGACAGTTTTAACTGTAAGCCGTAATTTTGATTTATAAAACTTGATCAGAAGCAATTTTATGTATACCTTAAGAAGAATAAGTGGTGAAAAATGTGCATCAATATCAAAAAACATTTTTTTTAAATATCAAACCCCTAACTTTAGAAAATGTTCCCCATAACCTTTAAAGACGTATGAAAATTTATTACTTAGAAAGTCATTGGTTTTACACATTTTTGTTTTTCTCCCCCAAAAATTACTTTTTTATTTTAATGTAACACACCACATAGCATAATTTTTTAGCAGTTTATGATGCAGAATAAAAATCCCAAAAATTGTCTGTAAGATAAACCATCTTCAGATGAGTTGTAACATCTAAATCGGTACTAAAAATCCTTAGAAATAATATTCTAATACAAATACAGGCTACCTGCGGATAATATTCCAAAAAATTCCAAAAAAATGCAGTACAAATACTAATTAGTTTAAACTTAAGGTGCTTTTTTCTTTAAAAGTTTCAGTTTTATTTTCTCCCCCAACTAAAATTAGCCTGCAGACATTCTCAAAAAGCTGCCCGGCGCGTCGCAGAGTTGCACCATTTCTACAATCGAGCAAACACATTAGTGAAAGTTACCAAAAAATAAATAAATAGAAAGTAATTTGAATTTTAAAATCTTGAATTCAAATTAACGTTTTTCGCAATCAGGAATTGCGATAGGTGTGTGTGTATATGTGTAGATTTGTGTGAGTGTGTGTTTGTGTATTCGGTCGTGTGTGTGTGTATGTAGTGTATGGGCCCCACCAGTAGGAGGACGGGAAGTCAAAGACTGCAGCAGGGCCCGGTGGACCACTGTCCAACCACCCGGTGGAGGCTCCAGGTTCAATCTGAAAAAGGAACCACACTACTACTAAAGTCAAAAATTCCGGTGAAAAGCGATTCATCATTAATCAAAAAAAAGAAGAAAGAATGGATTCAAATTTTCCTACTGTGTCGTCTTCCCTCGGATTACGTATTACGCTATTATCGCTCTGAGTGTCGCTCCTGCAGAGGATGAAGTATACTGAAGACCTGTTTTAATGGGAAGTTGGTGCTATGAATGCTTGAACCGCCGAAACGGAGCGTGTCATTTATTACGACTCATAAGTCACAGTACAGGTTTTAAATTTTATGAATAAATATACAACTGGGTAGCAAATAGGCTTGAATAAATTATTCCTTTTGGCTAGTTTGTATATTTCAAGACCTATATTCCAAAACAGTTGTTAGTACACGCAAATACATCACATTTTGGTAAATTTTCAATTCGTAAAAGTCTTGACTCTGAACACAGGTATGGCTCTACATATATTTGAAAACAAATCATTTGTTCCGTATATAAGTAGCTTGTTTTCTATTTGCATGTAGCTTGTATTCTATTGTAAAAGAGTTGTATCAATGGTTAGATAGTAGTGTCTGAGTTGAAATTGTGAATTAAATAATTTTGTATGTAAAAATAATAAGAGCTGCACATTCGACGGATGTCATGACCTTTGTTGAGGAGTTTGAAACCCAGGCTGTTTTCATACTGAGGCTTCTGTGATTTTGCGATGTGAATTTTCTGGAGCCTTACCGAGAGCATCTGAGTCAAATTCATATTTAAAGGTTATTTAAAAACGCGATAATCTTAGGACATTTGAAATTCCATAGAATATATTTGAGCCCACAGCTTTGAGCTTACGAGGTTAGCTCCTAACCAGTACGTCACTCTGCGGAAAAATTGGTAGTGAACTAATGAACAATTCATATTCCGTTTCTAAAATTCAATTTTGTTACACTATTTCACTGTTTTCTGACTATGCAATAATGGGCCTTCAACGTACTGGTTTGACGTGTATAGGCAATGGAATATTTTTTTTTTATACATATAATTTTTTTCAACTACTCAAATTGCAAATATCCCAAAACTATATTCGAGACTCGTTTAATTTGTGCTCCCCCCAACAATGTTTTTTAAAGTACCTTTAAATATTATTCGCTTAGATTAAATTATTCTCTCCGATTGATCTCTAATATTCAGTTTAAATGAAACTATTGCCTAAAATTCGCTGTTACTTCAACATATTTAGAGCGCAAATGCGAAAAAATAAAATTTTAATACCCCTTTAATGCTCTTATTTTTATCTATTAAATTTTCCTTTTCCTTTTTTTTTTTTTTTTGTGTCTGCCATATCATAAACAGAAGAAGGGTCTTATGCCTTATTATGCTGTTGGTTTGACATCTGTATGTTATATAGCTTATAATTCTTAACTTTGACAATTTGTTCTCAATATAGATTTTTTTCCTGCAAAAGCAGGTATAGATAATGAAAGGGGCACTTTTTATATTGAATTATTATTAAATTACCATACACTAAAAACATATGTGCCTTTCATTCTCGGTGCGTGATGTATTTATAGCACCACTATTACAGGATAGATTCAACCGTACGCATCCTTTCCTTGAGTGCACGTCCTTATACCGTGGCCGAACTCAAAGATAGACTGCGTACAGTTGTAAAAAAGATCCCATTGAAAGTGCTGGTCGAGTGGTGGAAGCTTTCATCCGATAAAAAATTTTCTAGCATTACTTTTTTTTTTTACTTTAGTGTTAAATTTCGTGTCATTGACTGACTTTGAAAACAACAAGCTTAGAAATCATCATTTCTACGATTGCAGATGTTTTATGACACGTTTTACAAAAATATATGTGGAAGAATAATACTGTGCCAATAATAGCTTAGCAATTCTGTTTTTTTTTTTTTTTTTTTTTTTTTTTTTTTTTTTTTTTTTTTAACGAATCGTGAATGTTAAAAATTGGCCGACAGCGAAAAAATGTCGAAAGCAAAAAATTCGTATTGATATTAATAATTATAATTAAGGGTAATTAAGCGTTAATCACAGTCGTACTTGTGAATACACTACTAAAGTGAAAACACAGAAAAAAATCCACCATTAGCTGACTAAGACTCAGTTTTTTGAACACTGCAAATCACAAAGTTCAAGCAATTAAGTTATTTATTAGCATTTTCGTGCGTTACTCATAAATTCTACTTTCAAGTGAATTTGTGTGTAATTTATATTTTAAATCAATCAGGTAAAGTTGACTAGTTGTGGATCTGCCAGTAATTGTGATTCAAAGTATCCGTATTCCTTGCTTTTCACTAAAACTAAACTTATCTTTTATTCCACGGTTGGCTACACATAAAGGGTCTATCATTTCTGAAAAAGAGAAAATATTCTGTACGAAAGAAGAATATTTGTAAGATTTTCGCAAATCTTTGGTAGGTAAATATATGGTAAATTAGTGTTAGAATGCTTAATACTTTTACAGATATTCAAGTTCACTGAACTTAAATAACAGCAAAAAAGTATGAGTTGAGGAAGACTTGACTCTGCACAGTACATTTCGACTAGTTTTGCGAATAAATCGCTTACAACTATGCAGCAGCAGCAGAAATAAACTGTAATATGAAATTTAAATGTAATTTAAGTTTACTACCGAGTTTAAGCTTATGTAAACTGTGGAACCATTCATGTAATTTCCATAACTTACCCTTAGTTCATTATTTGTGCAAGCAAGTATGAATTTGTTATTCTTACCTTTATACAGCAATTATAGATTTTTATAGGCTACTTTCGATTGCATTATTATGCTATAAATGCCATCTTCCATACATATATGAATATACTTTGTGTTTTGTTACTTAATCCTAAATTACACCCACTAGTCTATGTAGTAAATACTACTTTTAGCATTTTTTGATTGATTAGTGACTACATACTAAATTAAAGTTGTTGTTACCGTTCGGGCCTTTAAACTGAAGCAAGGTGAAAATCAATTACAGATTTCAAAAGAAATGAGTTAGCTACTTTTCATTTCTATATCTACGAACATCAAATAAGAATAATTTGATCCGAAATTTGTTAACATTATGCTGTTATTATAGTTTCTTGATATTATAGGAGTAAGTTTCAAAATTGAAAATGTGTTGATAACTAAATGGTAAAAGAAACTCTTTTCTGCTTTGAGTCAAGAGTTGGTGATAGCAGTTCTGATAGGTGCTATTACGCAGAATGATTTTGGAATAGTTTTCAATTAATACTTAATTAAGTATTGAACTTTGCTCTGGTTTTACTCAAAACTTTAAAAAGCCCACTTAAATCCCCTTTCTTTTTACTGCCTCAATGAAAAGTTAATTCAAAACTTATCAATTTATTCTATTCCTTGTTAATTCGCTGTATTTTATCTATAAGCTCTGAATGAGGGCCATAATTGCATATCCTTGATGCTTGTTTCTTTTTAAAACACTTATGCTTTCAAGAAAAGTGATTACTGTGTTACAAATGATAGACAATTTCTATTTTGAATCAATAAATTTAATAAGTACAATTAAATATATCTTCAGCATTAAAATAACTAACTGGGCGTTAAACGAATCTTCCTAATAACATTGATTGCCGGAGTAATTGAGATGAAAATTCAAAGAAATAATTGACATGAAGAGAAATACATTTAAAATCAAGGAAGAAGGAAAGGGATATGGAATTATGCCTACAGTGAAAAGAATTTTCAGAAATATAAATAAAATAATGTTAACGTACAACTCCTGCATAGTAAAACTAATAGAAATGAATTTTTTTTCAGGAGTCGACGCACGCAATCTATTTTGTAAATTACAATACAGATACTTAATGATACTATAATATTTTTCATAATTTTATTTGATATTTCCTAATTTTATTTTCGAGACTCGTATTACATTATACTTCATAATTTTGATTACATTTTCCAAATTTTAATTTTTTTCGTTTAGCAGATTCAGTTACGAAGTTGAATTTTAATTCACATTTCAAAAATTAAGTTGAAGGTTTGAAAAAAGACAGCTGTAATAGTGTTACCATGACGTTTTTCAGTTCTTTTAAAAAACAGTTCAGTTGCATCTTAATGTTTAAGATAACCTGAAACATATGATTATGTTGGTAACCTAAAATATAGCTATAGTTTATTTCCTAAAACATTGCACAAAAAAAAAAGATTTAGTGTTTCTAAAATGCGAAGCAGATTTAGCTTCTAAAATAAGCTTAGTAAAATTACATAATTCCAACTTTTATTGCTAAAAGTACAACGAACTGGATTTTTTTTGCAAACTTAACTAGGATTTATTTCGCGAAAATGAAATCTAAATATGTACACATAAAAAGTTAAACTGAGTTGATAAACCGCATCAGTTATGCAATTTATTATTAATAGAGAAACTAATTCTTAACCTAAGCTTTTTTCTGTCTCTCTCACCTTTACATATCTCTTTCTTTCTTTTTCATTTGGCTAAGAATCGAAGAAGCTAAAATAAACCTTTTTGTTAAAACCATTATTTCTATACACATTTTTATGCATAAAAAATCTGTTGAGAATGATCGAGCGAGGGGGACGTTCTTTTTTTTTTCCTTTCCGTTTTTTCCTGAGAGGTTTCCACTCGGGAAAAATTTGGAAAATTTAAAATTCTTTACACAAAATATTGTATTCAGAATTTTATAATATTTACATTCCAAGACTTTTGTTTTAACATATTTTTATTTTCAATATCCCACACGAAAATACTAACTTTGATAATGCAAGCTGTTGGATAATTTGGTTTCTCTCACCAAAACAGTGAATGCAACCCAGGACTTGTTTATTGATGGATAACAAGTATCAGTAAAAATGTTTTAATTAAAATTTTTATATATTATCTTTTAATGTTTGCATGTGTAGATATATAGATGGACATTTCTCTAGAAAAGTGCAATTTCTTGTCCCAGGCTCACAGAGTCCTTAGAAAAATGGTTTCCATTATCTTTTTTTTGTTAATATTTAATTGTCACTTCTAACAACTTATTTATCTGAAAGTTTAATAGAGGTACTAAATCATCATTACCATATCTTTCACCTCTCCTGAAATTTCTCTAAAATAAATTTTTACAACGTTTTAACTATCATAATTTGAAATCAAGTTTCTTTTTGGCTGAATTGCATATATTGATGTGTTTCTTGCATGATTAAAACTTCCTCCCAGCATTTTGCGTTACAACAGTCTGACAGGTTTTTAAAAGCTTTCATGACTACTATGTGCAACTAGCAGCTAAAATAACTCATCTTTTGTAGCAGCCATCATAAATTAGTTTTAAATTAAAGATTTTTTGTGTACAGCTTCCTGGTCGGGTGTATTTAATATTAAGGTAGATAGAAAAAAATATTGTTTCAATCCTTACCATCCTTATTCATAATGAGTCAATTTTAACATCATAATGTAATTTTATTATTTTTATGTCTGAAATGAGTGAACCTATGTTCACCATATATAAGTCGTAACGAAAGCTGTCATTGTCCTTATCAGGTGAAATACGTTAAAATTTCTTTGCCATTTTTGTGTAAACATTTATTATAACAGTTGTAAACATGTGAATGGCAAAAATATACTGAGAAAAAATGATAGTAATGCGTATTCTAATATTTTTGATGTTTGATAGTTTGGAAGTTATTTTTATAACTATGGATGTTTTATTAAAAATGTTTGATAGAAGCTCATTTGAAAAATTAGTTGATGAGTATTTTAACGTTTAAGCATGTTAAGTATCTTTGTCTTGATTTTAGATAACTTTAATGAAGAATTTATTAATCAATTCTAAAATAAGAAAAAATACATTCATAATATTTTCAAAAACCTCCATTATCTCTGAAGTAAACGAACTTATTTTGTGAGCATCTGCAATTCAATAAAAATAACTTTTTTGCCTATCTTAAAACAGGCTAAACCCCTTGGTAAAAGTTGAAAAGTTTGAACAGCAAACTGAATATTTTTACGGAACTGTTCACGTATGTGTAAATGCGTTTAACAAGCTTTTTATAGAAAGAGGAAAACAACTTCTTTAAAATCTCACAATTTACGAAAAAAAAAAAAAGTCAAGAAGTTTCACAATTTATAAAATCTCCCCTTACTCAAAATTAACTATTTAATGATGCTTTGATCACTGAATAATTTTTCGTAGTTTGAATCTACAAGCAGTTAGAAAGCAAGAACTCTTTTCAAATAATTTTCAACACATTTCTAAGGAAAAATAATATGGATAGCATATATAATTTAAAGTTTAGCACCAGTTTAGTTTTCTTAGAAAATTTATCTATTCAACATAATTTTGACGTTTCAACTCGTAAAAAATCTATTTTTTTCATTTATTCCAATTTTCTGAAAAAAAAATCCGGAAAAAAATGGTTTTCTTCCACGGCTTCAAAATTTCCCGAAATTTTACATCTCTAAAGAAAACTAATCATGAAAACACAATCAAAACATTCTTTCAATCTATTAGGAGATATGTTTCTGTTAACGTTAAGAAATAATATTTTTAATACGAAAGATATGCGATCAAATATTTTTTTCAGTGTGTTATAGTCAACACGTGGGGGTGAATATATTAGACTGACTGAACTGTATTTTATTTACAAAAAATCTTCTCGATCGTAATTTTTCATTTCTTTTTTGAACTAAACAGTTGAAAAAATATGTAAATTTCGAAACTTTTTAACTTAACTTTCAAAATTTACTTAATTGCTAGCTGAAAATATCAAAATTACAATAGTTTATTCCATTAGAGGAAAAAAGTTTTGGTTTTCTTTTAATGCGTTTAAAAGAAAATAGAATATTATTTTTTAAAAAATGAACATTAAAATGGACTTATAATCCAGTAATCTTTTGTGCTAGAAATAGGGCGGTCTGTAATTTTTTTCTTTCGCTGGAAAAATAAAGCATTATTAATTTATTGCATTAAAACGTGCATCCAATCAATTAATTGTATTTGCCAATGTATATTTATAGTAGGGATTCGCCGATAAGCAAATTTGTAGATTTCCGATTACTGATTAATCGGCTGTTCATAGTCAGCCGATTAATGATCATTTTTATTTTTTTCAATTTCTCCGTCATTTTTTTCCTTTTACAATTTCAATTTTATAAATACTAGTGATTAATTTATTTCTGATAGACTTTTTTTCCATTTTCCTAACACTTCCAAAATAACTTCAAAATTTCATGCCATTTCTTTTAGCTTTCATGCTATTGTGAATAAAATTAATTAGACACGAAAATTCAATACAAAAGAGGGGAGCATCTTGAGCACGCTAATTTAAAAGCACAATTGAAGAATACATTGTTTCCAGTTCTCCAGAATTGAGCTGTGAATTGTATTATTTACGGACTGATCTAAACTACAAGATTAAATGAAAGAAAAATCACCCAAAGAAAAGAAAAAATATTAAACTTAAAAGGTAGAAGTTGATGTTTCTTTTTTCTTAATTGCTTCTCTTTTTTTTCTTTTTTCAAGTTTAATAAGTGTCGTCTCTTTTTTTTTCTAAATAATCTGCATATGCGAATTATTAAAAACATCAACACTAATATCGCTAAAAGGTTTTTTTCGAAAGGTAAAACACTTTTCTTGGAAATATTTTCTCATTTATAATTGCAATCTGACGCATATAAAATTAAAGAGTTTTACATTGTGAAAAATTTAAACTTAGTATCTTCGCAATAATTTGGGTGCAACGAATTATCTATCTGAAACCAATTTAAAACATTCTTGTCATTGAAAAACATAATTTGAAACATTAATTTGCTTTTCAATGTTATTTCGTACAACACTGAGGCGAATTAGCAGCCACTAATATGATTAGTAAACACGATACCTAAAAAGTGATCTGGGAAAGTCGACTTCGTTTGCATACTAATGTGAATTATTTAAAATGATCTAAAAATAGACTCAAATCCAATAGCAAGGTTTAAAACTCGTTAAAGCTAACTTAAGTATTGCTATATATCCCCTCACAAGACAATTTGCAAGGAATTTCAATGGTTTCTTTTCTTTTCTTTTTTTTTCTCTTTGCTTTTTAATTTATACATTACAGCTTAATAAATCGTAAATATGTATCTTTTAACATTAATATGCATGCTTTACTCCTTGAAACTAAGGCATTTATTTAATTGTGTGAACATAATGTCTTAAAATGTCGGAGAAAGTTGGTAAACCTTTGGTAAATTATAGTAAATTCTACTCGATACATAATAAGAAACTAGTAAAGTGTTGGTATTTTCTGATTTTTTCTGCTCTCGGTTTTTTAAACCCAATCCAAAATATCGCAATGGGGAGAAAAGAAATCCGCGTTTCTTCTAATTCTTTTCCTGGGTGCCTCTGACAAGAATTTTGGGAGCAACATTTCGTTTGTAAGACTTCAGTTCAATACCATTCAGCTGTACATGTAGCCATGACAGCTGGCTTTGCCTCTTATTCAAATTTCTGAAAAACAAGTGGCACCCAAAAATAATCTCCAGTATTTGGTTAAGCATAGCTTGAAAGCCTGCTTTTGTTATACGCAAACAAAAAATACTAAATACAAATATTTACACTCTCATCTCCTGTTTAAGGCTCAGAAAATATTATTTAGATCTTTTAAACACATTACACGAAAGATATTCTTTTTTTTTTTTTTTTTTTTGCTTTTTTTTTAAATAGATTTTTATTTTTATTAAGATTAAATTATTTACAAAGAAAATATATTGCTGGCATGTATTTAAAGTTTCAAAGAACTTCTTAAATTCCTCTAAATATTTTCTCTCATCAAAGAAATTATTTTTCTTAATAGGCCCTATTTTCGTTCAGATTCAGAAAATTCCGAATGAATCAAATAACCGCGATTTCAAAAGCATTAAACAAAAGTAAATAAATAACTCAATACAATAAGTAAACTCGATAGAATATATTTATAGGAGGAAAGCCAAATACAGATAAAATAAAATTATCCTTTCTATAAGATGTTTATCACTTTCAAAAAATTTTAAAATTTATGTTTCTAGAAGTAAAACAGTAAGCGCTGTAGTACTGTTAAACGCCAACAAATAACTATAATGTATAATTTTCTGGCAAGGAAAAATTTCTGCTGCATCCCTATTTTTGATAGTGATGACACCCAACTTGGCAGCAACCCTACTACAACTAAAATTTCCAGTTAACTAAAAAATATTATTAAGTAAGAAATGTAATATAAGCAACTAAAATCGCAAATTAATAACTAAAGAAGTAATTTTCAGATAATTTAAAATAAATAAACTAAAATTACAAAATGAGAAAAAGCTAAAAGTAAAATGGGAATTAAAAACTTATTTAAGAAAATCCTTGTTTTACGCAGCATGATTTGTAAATTCAGATCATAATTCATGAAACTATTAGCACTGAATAATTGTCAAACGAGTAGTTAATGACTGTATTTTACAATTGAAACGGATTGTGAATGAATGAACTAAATCGATTGCATTTGAAAATGTTTAGTAGGAAATGTCAGAAAAATAATTTATCAGGCAAATGAGTTAGCCAGCTTCGATGAAATTATCATTACATTAATATAAACCTTTTGTGAAAAAAGTTAGATTTTTACAAACTAATTGCTAAAAATTTTAATATAAGACTTAACATTTTTATTCAACACAGTTAATAAGTAATTTTGGAAGGGAACATAATTTTTAAAGGAAAATATTTACAAAAAGTAGTTAAATTTAATAATCCGTAGCAATATAAATACTCCTTTGAAATTAATCAATAATATAATTGTATAAAATAGTAACTTAGTTATACAGAAAGACAATCTTTTTTTTTATTTTATGGTTTAATGTGATCAGAAATATTATCTCTTTTATGCTCTATGTAACTTTACTCCAACTTGTTTTCCGCATTATATGACTGTTTTAGAGAAATACTTTTGTCAAACATAAATGGGTGTATCAAAATCTAATGGGTCACAGTTTTTTTACAGATTTACTGTATTTGTCATACCTAAAAATGTTTTTCATATTCACTATGATGTACATAACTAGTGTATAAGAAAATATTACTTACCTTCATGTGATAGAAAATTAATCGTAAATAAATGTCAGAAGTAGCTTAAAACTGGCAGGAATAATTAAGTCAAATGCCTTAGTTACAATCATCAATTTTTCATGAATAAATCTGAATAATTTCCCCGATAACCTAAAAAAACTGGCAAAGCTTAGAAATAGTTAAAAAGAAAAATTTCTTTTACGACGGAGGAAAACTAATCCTTCTTGTTTCAGTTTTTAGAATTTGGACAACGTACTTGCAACAAACCAAGTAAGGAGATTTTCTCGAATGCGCTTGAAATTTGTGGAATTGAAGTTACTTATGTGAAAGAGTTTTTCACACTTTAATTGAGCAATAAAATGATTTAGATCTCCTTTAATACACTTGTTGAATTCTATGTGCAGTGCAAAACATAATAAAAAACTTGTCTGAATTAGCATGGATCATAGTAACATTTTCTGATTATGATATAAAACCTGTAGGCAAAGTTCCTGCAATTAATCAGTAAGTACATCTTTAAACAATTACTGCTTAAAGTCACTCATAATTTAAATCAAGCCAAAATCGTTAATTGCATAGGATGTAATCACAATTATTAACGTAATACACATTTATTAGGAAAGCTTTAATGTTTAAAGGAACACGGAAACTTAACGGAAACGGAATTAGGTCAGAGATTGTGCACAAATTCATCATTGTATCCTAACTGCATTCAAATAGATGATATTATGATGCGTTTGATGGCGTAGAACACATCAACAATATAGTTGAAAAAATGAATTTAAAAAAAAATCAAACTGTTCATTTTTTACTCCAAAAAGGAAAATTGTCTTATAAGTTTATAAAAGGCTGGAAAGTTCTGAAGTCAGTAATCGAAAGAGTTGCAGTGAAAGCAACACGTAGTAGAACTATTAGTAGCGGTTTTTTCCTTTTGTCGGCTGTCAAATGAACGTTGAAATGGTATCGATTGCATTTGTATATGCACGTGACTGCGTCATGGTTTTTACCAATGAAAGAGTACAAAAAAGATTCAGAAAACATACACATGCATGCTTGCCGTAGCGAATATGTTTCTTTTCTATCTTTGAAAAGCAACGACAAGTGAAAGTTAGGAGTGATGAGCTAGTCGCCGTCAGGTGGAAACTTAAACGATTTCGATTACAAGGCAGCTCACGTTATCGAAGAAAGAAAATCATAACCCACTCGGATTTGAAGAGGCATACAAATTATACTGGTATAAAATTAGGATAAAGGCGTGCAATCCGAGGAAAGGCGACGCGACCACTTCGTCGGAATCTTCGCCAGATTGTGGTAGCTAGCTCTCTTCGAAGGGGTGCTAAAACAATTTCGATTAAAAATCAGTGCGTTGAATGAGACCGTCAGCTCGTTTTTTTTCAAGGAGGAAGGGAGGGGGGGGGGAGAAACCATCTGTTCCCCGGGCCGCAAGCGAGCATTAAACGTGTCAAAATACAAGCATAAAAATCTAAGGGGAGGATCGCTTCATTTTCCCTTTTACCGGCGAAGCATCCGAAATCGAGGGAATGGTACATCGGGGGAGACGGAATATAAAAGCCCTGCTTGGGAAAGCAAAGAGAGTTTTGATTAAGGGGAAGAGGTACATAATAAAAGAAGTGGGGTGGGGGGGGGGGGATGGGCGAAAACAAGCATGGACCGTCAGTCCTTGCTCAGACCGGAGTCCATGCATCAAAACTGGATTTGTCAATAGAGGCGCTGGCATCAAGGTGCGTCGCTCCATGTGCGCCGATAAGGGGAGTGTTAGCATAATCACAGGATACAGTTGCCATGACAACGTTCACCCTCCGACGGTTTCCCCATAAGTAGGGACTGCTCTCGCCAGCTCAGTGAGAGCCACAGCTGGTACTCCTAGAGCAAGCATCACTTCTCTCTGCTCTCTCTCTCCTTTCCTCGAATCCTCTGGCCCTGCCTCAAAACTCCTATTAAAAGACGGCTCTGATTCCTATTTATTGCCGGCATTGTTGATTTAAAAATTACCCCTCTTCCGCTCGGCTCGGCTCAGCCTTTGCTTTTTGGCTTTGTGGCCGCATCCCACTTAGAATTTTCATACCACGATCCTCCAACGGTGTTAGGTCTGAAGAATATCTTGTACTGACTTTTCCGTTATTTTTCATTTTGGAAGAAATAGAGTTTAAAAATTGCAAGACAGCGGAAATCTGTGCTTAATTTCAAATTTCGAAATCTATTTTTTTTTCTTCCGACTGAAACTCAAAAAGAAGATATTCGTATTAATTTCGAAGAAATCCAGTATTTTAAATGCAAAGAAAAGCTTTTAAATAATAAAAAGTGCTAGTTGTGAAATAAAATTCACTTAGTCAATAAAGTGAAAAATTTAAAAGCGAAACATTATTAACCCTTCAAAATAATTTTCTAACAATGATCAAAGCCTTCTAATGTCAAAAAATGCTCTAAATGTTTTTGCTGATACTACTAAATCTCTTTAAATCAATAAAATGCTACATTAAATTTTACGCCGCGTAAAATTTCTAACACCTATCTGTCCTACTCATTTGAAGTTCTTAGCCAAAATAAGTGAAAATTCCATTACTTTAGCTTATAAATAAACTGAATTTTTATATTTCAATGTTGAAAATCTTTAAATACCACTTTTTACAATCCCCCCCCCCCCCTTCTTTCCTTTTCCTACTCCACCCATTCAGTAAACCATTTGTATCTTTTTACCTAAAAATGGCCATCGATTTCCTGTCTGCAACGGAGTCAAGTCCATAATAAAGGTAATATTTTAAAGTTATTTTTATCATAATTAATTAATCCTTAATTATTCATACATTTTTAAAAAATTCTATACTAATTGATGTTAAAAGTGATTTTTGGCAAAAATTGTCCTAAAATGTATCTGAAGTTTATTAAATATTCATTTACAAATTGCATTAAAATATATAATAAGCAAGACTGAAATGAATTGAAAATGAAGCATTTAAGTTTTTATTGAATTTTAAAGATAACTTTCTTGTCAAATTTTACCTAATAAACTAAAAATATGGTTATTTTGAACTTTATGTCGATATTTTTTTAATGTAAGCTGATTACTACTTTTTATAATCACTCTAAAATCTTAATTAAAAGTGAATGAATTTAGTATCTTAAGAGAGTAAGTTTTTAGAAATGTCTTACATCCCAAACAACGTAGTTGAATCAAAAATATTGATCAGATTTTTATCTCAAAAAGTTTTTCCCTCCAACTCAGGTTTAAGAGTTTGCAAAACAACCATTTCAAATGTCTTTCGAAAAGCAACAAGTATAAGAGAACCAGTTGCACGCGGTTTTATAAAACTTTCCGGTCTCTCTTGGATTTCGCTCAGATCACTTTTATTTCAACATCGATTTTCCGCAGTTTTCAAACTAAGGAAAGATTTTTTAGTTAATGAATTGTTTAAATGTAGTTGCAAAAATCTTTTAAAGTAGTTTTAATGCCGCAAAAATAGATTATTTTTTTTAAGTTATTTTTGAGAAAATATTAGTGAAAAGTGTCGATTAATGTAAAAAAGTTTCCAGGACGAAAGATTTAGTCGTGAGCTCAAGAATTGATTTGTTCAGAAAAAAGAAAATTATTGTTCTTAGCGTGGAAATAACAAATAACGAAATCTTACGTGAGATGATCGCGTTACGGGGAATCTTGAAGAAGAAAACGATCCAGTGAAAAATGTATAACTCATTTAGTTTTATAATTAGTAGACGGATGGCATTCATTCATTGAGCTAACGAAACGGTTGTCGGCTTGTATTCATTTCCCCTTTCATGTTATAACTGCTACCTCTTGTCGATCTCGCTCTAAGAGCGCGCTCGGTTTGATTTGTTAACCCTCTCAATGAGCCGAGGGTTAGATCGACCGAAGCGGAAACGCCTCTGACCTACGTGTCCAGATAAAGCTTGTTGAAGAGTTCAAAGGGTTAAAGACGAGTTTCATTGCATTAAGGGAATCTCCTCAGACGAGCCCTGGTATGGGCAGTATCGATTTGGGTCCCCCGCTAGCACGCACCCATAGCGATCGTCCCTCCCATGCTGCCCCTCCCCATCACTCCCCCCCCCCCTTCAATTCTTCTACCAGTACCGCCTGTGTTTCCGCCATATTGGCCTCATGCTGCAGACTGTCAGCAAGTAGGGCAGCATCATCCATGGAGCATGCGCAGTTGCCCCGTACCGCAGCATAGTAGTCCGTGCTCAAGGCTGCTCAAGCTCATATCGCACGAAGCCTCTGCCTCGACAACAGCCTCTCCTCTTCTGATCCTTCAGCCATCCCGAGCCTCTTCCATCAATAGATGACAGTAGCATCCGTGTGCTTTGCGCTTTGTTCTTTCAGCTTTTTTATCCACCGGTTAGGAGGCAAATAGAATCGGTCTTTTTTTTCTTAGACACGCTTTCTCGTGTCTGTTGATTTTAAATTGGTAGTTTTGTTTTCCTACTTTAAAACTTTTATTTTATTTACGCAAATAATGACGCGTCAGTATCGGAAACTTGAAATAGTTTTCTCCTAAAATTTTCATCAAACAATAGAATCACAGGGGGATACTTATGATCTTTCGGTTGTAAATACGCAATGTATAACATGAGATTGAAAAATATTTTTTGCTGGGACTTCTCTTACTTTATGCACATGAAAATATTTTATAAAATATAGATATTTCGTATAATTTTTCAAAAAGGAGTTTCCGAAACTTCAACAATACCGGTCTTTTCAACCTGTTTGAGGAAATGAAACTACACAGTTCAATTCCTTACAAAAACACATATCTTAGTTTAAGGATGCACACATATTAATTTATATTTTTACTCAAACGTTATTAGAACGAGAAATATTATTTGCTAAAGTTAAGAAAAAAAAGTTGAGAGAACAAAGACTTATAAAATTTTTAAAATGCATCGTAGTCGCTTCAACTAAAAACAATCCAACTTTGCCATCTATCCATCATTAGTGCTGTTGACTGAGTCCTTTCTTAAAGAAGCGGTGAGTCTTATTACTCAATTAGACATATATGTTTTTATTTAAAAGTTCAGAAATCTGATTAATTTCATAATAAAATTTTTAATCAGAACAAAAAGTTGAAAAAAGCTTCATTTATTGGCCAGCGTTTATGTGAAATGTTTTATACAATTTGAATAATATTTAACAGAACATTGGTGGCAGAACCAAAAATGAACATTTTTTGAGCTACCTTTAAAATGTTAATGCTTAATTTGGTAAATTGTTCGTTTTGGTTCAAAGAACTTCTTAAAGTATGTACCTTAGCATGGTTTCTATTCAAAAACTGGACATACAATATAACATTTAAGTAAATTAATAGATTTTTTAATTTATTAATTTTGATAGACATGCTTTGCTGTTCTAAAGCTTTTTTGTAGCTAATAGTTTCAAATTAAATGTAAGAAAACTTAGTTTAAAAAAAATTCTCTGATGTTTTTGTAGTTGCAGCTTGTATGATCTTGTGTTGTATTTTTGTGTTCTATATTGGCTTTCTTATAAATAATTTTATGCTTTAATTTTTTTGCTAGTGCATTTGTTGCAACGTTTGTCCTATTTTTATGTTCTGTCAAGTGTTTTTGTGCTAAATGTGTGCAATAATTTTGCTTTAGTAGAGTAATTTTTCGTAACAATTAGGATAAACTATTTAATTTTTTGAACATTGTTTTTGTTTTTTAACACTAATGTATAGCTAAAAAAATGGCGAATGTAAAATAAAATGAGACTAAAATTTACTATTTCTATTAGACTTTACGCAGGGAAAAGCTTAAAATTAATAGAAAATAAATTACTCTACTTTTCTTATTTCTGTCTCTACATTTTAAATCTAAGAAATATTTTAAAATATATTTGTTGCGATACTATTTAAAAATTTCCATTAGCAATATATGAGAAATGTTATTATCTTTATAAAACCTTGCCTTTTGCGTTAATCTACCTTTATTGTTTACGAAACTTTAAGTCTTCTACCTATTATTGAAAAATCTGTTATCAATTTGCATATTTTTTAATTTTGGCTGTGTTAATTATTTTTCATCAAAAAAAGATGAAGGAACTTGTTTCTTTAGGTCTATTACGTTTTAGCAGCTTAAGAAATTATAAAATAGTTAAAGTAATCCAATTTTCGGTATTAAAAAATAAACAAACTAAATATTCTCAACAGAATAAAAGAAAACATCTGTTATATTTTTTACTGCATCCGTAAAATTTTCTTAGAAAAATGAATTAAATCTTAGTTCCGCATTTCTCAAGCAATAAATATTAATGAAAATTTTAAAAAAATCCAAGTTTAATATACCTACAATTTTGTAGCAAATAAACAACTTCAAGTCGGTCATTCAATAAGAAAGGGGGGAAAAAACCATCATCAGGCGTATGTGCATATTGGTTTCCAGGAATCGCACTTCAATCCTCCGAAAAACTAATTGAAATAGTTTAAGATAAATGGTTCATCCTTTGTCGGGAGATTTCTTTTTGTGACTGCAGTTACGGTTAGAATGAAAGGTGGCGGTTGGAGAGGGAGGAGGGAAAAGAATTTCCAACCGAAAATGAATGCCTTTGTGACGTCACGCTCCATCTGTCCCACGGTTACCATGGGGATGATGATGCGGAGGATCAACCAATGTAGAGAGGGGGTAATAATTGGGAGGGGACACATCATTAGGCGAGCGGCTATGCCGAACCAGGTTCATCCCGTAAGAGCATTGATTATTGCTTGCGATCAGCGAAAACGGGGATGCTCCTGGCGTGTTTATTACTAGCCTTGAAAGCAGGCATGTAAGCTCGTTTGCATTTAGCACATTAAGGACGCTTGCAAAGTATTCTTTAGCCACATGAGGCATTGATTTGTGAACACGTTTAAGAGTTACGCGTTTATGGGCTTGTTTAGGACTATTATTTAAATTTCTTATAGTCAAATGAACGTACAAATAAATATTTTGAGATACTTCGGCTACTTTTTGCTTTGTTAATCCGGTTACTTTAATGAGAGCATAAAAAATGTTTAAAATCACTACAAAAGTTTTCACAATTTAATTTATAAAGAATAAATTACATTTTAATGAGGTTAAAAATGTACTTGAAGCTTCTTTATAAGACGAAATTGGGTTTTCAGTGATAAACTTGTAAATCACTAGTTTCTTATGATGCACGAAAACTGAAAATAAAAAAATAGCAATTAAAAATTAGAATATTTTTGAAAAGTTAGAGATTACAATTTTTTCTTTGTTTACCGAAAGTAAATTTTGTCATTTAATTTTAGAAATGATTTCGGTTAAACTTCAAATCCTAGTGAAATGTAAAAGCTGAATTTGGATTGAATTTGTATTGTTTTATAAAAAAAACGTTTATGCGGACAAACTCTTATTGAAGAATTCAAAAAAAAAAAAACATTTTAAAATTGTATTGCATTTTTGTCTTCACTTATAACTGGAACTAAACAATAAACTTATTTTAATCTGTAGTATTCAGAAACTAATTAAATTGAAATAAAATACAAACAAATATTTTGTTGAGCTGACCCTTCCAACAAAACTGAAAGTTTAGGATTATTCTGATATTTTGTTTATGAAATTTTGGAGAGTTTCTCGACATTTTCTTTGTCCTGAGAAATTTAAAGTAAAAAAGTATGATTTATTTTACATAAGAAATTCATAAAGAGTTTTGAAAAAAGTTAAGCCGACCCAGTCGTCTAGTAGTCTAGCTACATTTTAAAATTTGAGACTCAGTTAGCTTTCCAGTAGACACCCTTGTCCTGTTGTTATATGGGCAGATGTTTGCTCGCACGATCAGGAGCTCCCACTGCTAGTATATCTCCCCCGAGGCTGTATTTTACACATGCCCTATTCATCTCCTTATTCATTGTGCGCACGTGTCCCCCTTCTACAGCCCCGGAGACAAAAAGCTTCAAAATCTAGGACTTTTTTAATCCATAAAGCAATTGTACAAAAGCAGCAGGATAAAAATGTAATAATCAAAACTCTCCGATCGGCCTTAAATTTAACAAAGCAGAGCAAATTGAGATTGCGTGAAAACTACTATATTTGAAATACGTTGAGAAAATTTCAGACAGTACCAAAAAGATTCATGTGTCCAACAAATTTTTCAGATTTTCTAAAATTTCATACTAGGGAAACACGGGGCAAAGTGAAATGGTAAAATAGTTGACTGTTTATGGCGCCATCTATCAGAAAATATTTTAACAATGATATTAAACATGTATCTGATTCTAGTTAGAAAACAAATGCCTAAGAATATCAAGTTACATGATACTAAAAAATGCTTTCAAACTTGACACTGAAATTTTAATATTTTTTTGCATGTCAACAATATTCTTTAATTATAAAATGATAAATCTTTTGTTATAAACATTTTAAATATTAATTTAGTCTCTTATGATATTCACTGCAATATTTATTTGTTTATTTGATATTAAGAATGATTTGCTATTTAATATGTTACACACTTTATGAAATGCTTGTAGGGCAAAGTGAAGTGGCTTTATTTAATTTGTTGTTATGTTCGTTTATTATTTTTTTTTACATACTTATAGATTATTTATCCATTAAAAAATTCTTATATATTCATTTATTTGTTTGTTTATTCACTTGTTTCTTCATCATTTACTAAACTATTCATACATTTAGTAAATCATTAACTCGTTTACTAATTTATTCATTAATTGACTACTTAATATTCATTTGTTAGTTTTTGCATTCATTTATTTATTCAAATAAAAATATTTTTAAAAACATAATAGAAAATATTTCGTTATGTTTTTTTTTTTGGTTTTTTTTTGTTACTATTATCGTTTACTCCGTACCCCGTGGGCAAAGAGTGGCATCCAATTTTATATGAATATACAACCTCACTGTAAAAAAAGCAAAATAACATTTCAATACGGGTTTTAAGATGAAACAGGATGATTTTTCTTTATTTAGTGTAACTTTCGAAAGTAAATTTTCAATTTATTCATAATAAAAAATGCAGTTTCTCTTAAATATTTCACATTTCTTCACAATCTCCTAGAAGTGGCATTTATGAGAGTCAAAAAAAAAAAAAATCATTTTGGAGAACAAGAAGGGGGGGGGGTGGAGGCGACAAATTAAGGATGATATCGGTGAAATTTGAAAGAGCACAAAAAATGAAGCACCAGCATTGCACGTAAACCAACTCTTGTATGTCAATGCATTTACATGTAAGTACAGTTCAGGATTCAAGAAAAACTCCTATCTTCTCATGGTACTCCAGTAGAAACAGTCTGGATGTGCTAGTTGCGTGTTAAAATACTTTTGTAGATACCTTTCTTTTTAACTAATTCAACTGGCTTTACTAACTTTGATAATGCTGCAATAAAGTGATAATTTAAAAAATATATCTCTATTGAATGTAAGAAATACAACATATATTTCTTGCTTTAAAACTGAAACTTAGATAATCTTTAAAATTATTGCTTAACGATTTAGTTTACGTTGATTCTGTTGAGTCACATACTTACTCAAGTATTTATGGTGTACAAGTATAACAAATTTAAGATATTTCTCAGTGCAATCAATAAGCGTCTATCAAATGACAAATCAGATTGTTGTGCTGAAAGAAAAATTAGTGTTGTTTAGCAAAATAAATTAAGCAGCTTCTCTTCTAGTTATAAGTTTTTCCTTTTATTTATTCTATTTTATTCACTATTATTATTTCTCAAGTGTTCACTTTTGAATGCTCAATCAAACTTTAAGATATTTTTGTTCATATTTTGACTTAACTTATCGTTAAAATGAATTTCAAGGACTTAGAATGCGGCTGTAAAACTTTTGAAAGTGTGAAACAACTTGACATATTACTGGTGCTGCCACCTGATGGTGATGCTTAAGATTTCAAATTCGTTTCTTTTAATAAGTCGGAATTTTTAATATAAAAGCAAAATGAATATTAATAAATAATCACCGCAGCTGATAATTATTTTTAGCATAAATTTAGATTTATTTAATAATTAATTAAAAAGTACATTCTTCTAGGCATGATGTTAATTCTTAATTCATCATTATCACACGTTACAAATTTTCTTCGGAAGGAAAAAACGTAGGAAAAGTATTATTTGTAAGAGGTTTTGTTAAGTCTTTATGTGCTTGTATGATACAGAAGAATTTTATGTTTGTTACCACTGATAAATAATATTGAATATCATAGAATGACGAAACAAATGAATCAAATGTAACTGTCGCAAAAAAGAGCTTTACAATAAACAAAAATCAAATCTAAGCAAAGTTCAGAAAACACTTTTATTTTCTTTCTTTTCCCTCCTTTTGAAAAATGTCCTTTAAAACTTTTGAGATTTCAAGATCATTTAAAAGTCATGATATGTTTTATAAAACGGTCAACCATTCATACAGGTAAGTTGGACTGAAGTTCTCCGATGATGTCTTCTAACAAAGCCTTGAGCCACATAGACAGTTCTCAAAGATTCTTGGCAAGACAGGTAAGTTAAATGCGTTGTTTTTGAACTATAGTTGTTAATGCATGATGTTGATAAATATTTATCCCACATAGGTTTGTGTACACCTTAAACAATCAGCATGACATTGAATGAAAATCTATAATTTTTCAATATCTAAATCTGTATACTGCAGTATATAAATTATATTGCAGTCAACTGGCAAGAATTTTCTTGTTTGCATGAATCTTATTTTATTTTTATTTTTTATACATTTTTTTGACTTTGGAGGGGAGAGGAAGGGGACTTTATATGTTACATTTTCTGCAATGCTTAGCAATATGCAGATATAGGAAATTCTATCTCACACATAGTAAACATATTGGTAAAAATTTCTCGCTGAAAGAATCTCGCTTAGAATAGTAGTTATATCACTCTTGCATGCCTATCTTTTGACACAGTGGCTTTATAATTTAGTTTCTAATTAATACCAATTGATTTCAACTTCGTGCATTTTGTTCCTATTTAATTACCGTAATGAATTAGGGAAATATATTTGTGTGAAGTACTGTTTCACAACCATTTTTGGGATACATTACTGGTGGGGGGGGGGGAATTCAATTATCTACAATCAATTAAATTTTGCGATTTGTACTTATTTTTACTGCCGATTTTTTACTAAGTTGTTTAAATAAATGAGTAATATGTAATAACTAATCGTATTCCTATTCTACACGAGTATGTCCTTTTAAAGAAGGAACACAACTTCTAATAACTAATTCTAAAACTTTAAGAGCAACGCTTCTATTTTTATGCCTCAAGATTTGAATGCGTTTCGTACAGTATAATATTATTAAAAGATACAAACTACTTTACTAAACACAATTTCTCTTAATGCGGCAAAGCTGAAACTTCGGCTCGTAAATGTTCCAATGTACAGCAATAACCATACCAATTTCGTATTTAAAACTTTTCGTAAGTACCAGAGTCCCCATTATCTTATTTCAACGTGGGGATGCATTACAATTTCAAAGACCATTGATGTCAAATGCTGCAAATCAGTATTCGTGCTTCGGTTTGCTGCTTCGAACGGTAACCCTTTACTTTGTATCAAACCTATTGTTTGCTGACTCCCGTTGTCGTGCTAAATTTCAGCTACCAGTTGCAAGGTAATCTACTTTTCAATGAAAGGACATCGGCCTCCAACTCGGTTATCGACTATTCCAGACTGATGGTTCCATAACATGGACTAAATATGCAGTCTCTGGGTGTTATAACTGGGTCGATGGTATATGTCTTACATGCATTTTATCTTATCGGACGGAAAGGTTAATGTGACATTTCTAAAATAATGTAATAGCTATAAAGATTTCAATATATATATATATATATATATATATATATATATATATATATATATATATATATATATATATATATATATATATATATATATATATATATATTATATATATATATATATATATATATATATATATATATATATATATATATATATATATATATATATATATATATATAAAATACACTTAAACCGCAAAATTCGCAATACAATGAAGATCCCTAGTTGAGTAATCCTTGAAGTTGATTCCCATATCGCTCGTCGAGGGTAAGTTGAGTCCATCCAATTAGAGGAGTGCTGCTTCTTGAAGTAACGCCAGTCATACTGACTATGCCGTATTTGAGCAACAATAGCATAGAAGAACAAGACGATTTCAACTGCTGAAGGTAAGTTAAGTTTTTGTACTTTCATTTGTTGTTAATATTAGTTTCAGTCATTATTTCCGTGCAAAAAAGGTAGGTTTTGGAGTAATCAAGAAGCACTTTAGATTTTAATGTTCGCCCGAAAAATACCAACACAAAATGAATAGTTATTTTTATTGACATTCTCTAAAATTTGGGAAAATCATTCCAAGGACACATAATTTTATATATATATATTTTCTTAGCCAAGAGTAATATGGCAGTTGCCTGACTTTCCTTCTTCTATTCAAAGCATATCAGTCTTTTACTATTTCATTGCCAATTCTATTTTTCATTTTGAAATATCTTTATAGAAATAAAATATCCAAGCTGTTATAATATTCTTGTTTACGAAAGTTTTGTACAGGACCCTTTAAAGCTATCCATTAGCTTCATAACCTCTCTTGTTGTTAGAAATATATTTCCTAATTAAATTTTGTTTTTATGCATCTTGTTACTCTCCTACTACTTTCCCTTTTGTACTCCCAAATAATCATCATTCACCATTTATCTGTTTCGAGAAAAAACAAAACCATATCCCTTCAAACTTTTTTTTTTGATATCTTCTATCACTTCGTAATACTTATTTATTTAATTTTCTATAAATATTTTATCTACATTAAGATTTCTAACCCACACTCCCTTTTGAAAATGTTTAAATACTTGCGAAAGAAAATGTTATTATGCATAAATCTAAAATTATTTTTTTAATTATGTTTATGCACGTAAAGTATTTTAAATGGAATGATGAGGAAGCAGAGCATAAAATAGCATGCTCAGGTTTCATGGAATTATTCTCTCTGATCTTGTGAGCAAATTATCCAAGCTTATTTCCACCTTCTCACCTATCTGAAAGCCTCTTTCATTTATTAATTTGTCTTTTTTCTCATTACTGGGATTCATGCCAATATTTAATACACTATAGACGTATAAATTTCTAAAAATATCTTTGGTAAAAATGCAATCTTATAAAGAAATAAATTTATGCTCCCATAATCCATTTCTTAATTAGTTGATGTGGAAAACAATTTCTTTTAAATCTCATTAAATGTATAATTACGTGATCCTACAGGCAGAGCCGAAATATTTATTAAATAGTTTCAAAGGAACTCAGAATATGGTATAGATGAGATCGAGCAATTTCTTCATATTTTGCTCAAAATATTAGTGATTTTTTGGAAAAAAGAAAACTATGACCTTTCGATTTATGCTTGACAAATACAGCAATTTCTGTATCATACGAAACAACTAAAAAAAATAGGATCATTAATATGTAAAAAAACTCCCTCGTTTGAACTAGTTGCTTTAAACCGAAAACTTAAAGATTTGAGTGAAAGGAATATCTTATGAGACTTTGCAGAAGTTTTAGATGTTGCTCCCTATAAGGCAACCGGCTGTATTACTGACTCATATCATGGCAATACAAAGCAGTTCGTTAGAAAAAGGAACTAGAAATGCACTTTTGTATCATCTAGAAACTTATTCTGATTCTTCATTTGAATGAGATTCTTTAAACGAAATACTTGAGTGATAATTACGTAAAAAGTTGAGCATCTTGGCTTAATATGATGCAAAAAACTTTTTAAAAAAAGGCTTTATAATCATTGGGAAACTACTGTAGTTTCAAATCCCGTAGAAACAATCGATTACATCACATGAATTCGCTAGCATGTGATTGAAGGCAAAAAAAATCGAATAAGAAACCGTCCGCTATGACTCGGCACTGCCTAGAGGACCATCATGTTTTAGCTATTAGACTTCCAAAAGCATTATTATTATTTCTAAGCAACAATAAAGCATAAATTTATTTTTTGAAATCCGTAGATTGCTGGACTATTTGCTCACGGGATCGGGATAGAGGAGGAATGGCGTACTCAGTTCGAAAGAGAAGAAATTTCCCAATACCATAGTTTTCCCTCTGCTTCAAGACTTCGCTCGAAGAAGAAGATCCTCATCACTCCATTTATTGAATGATGCTCTGATTTATGAACTCTAAGTGTTTTTATTCAAAATTTGAGCTCCCGCGACGAAACTTTTTATCCATAAATTTTGTAAGCAGAAATATTTTTAAAAATAAAATTTACTCTTGATATGTGGTACTTATTTGCTTTTACAGATAAATTGTCTTAATTATTTATTTACCTATTGGGATTTTTTTTTTTTTTTTTGAATGCGTTTCCTTGGTTTCTAACTATAGCGTGACTATATTATTTACTACTAAACTTTTACAGATAAATTAATATTTTTTAATTGAATAAACAAAGTTCAATGTTTCCTACAAACATTGAAAACCCTACTAATCTTAATCCTTTACCAAACTCTCTAATAACAGCATTAATTTTTCATACAAAACAGTTTTCTTATGCAAAACTTTAAAATCTTCAAAAGAGTTAATTTGCAGCTTTCCCTCCTTCTTTTCTCTAACTATTTTCTCTTCGGTTTTATGATTTAAAAAAATAAAGGAAAAGAAAACAATATTTGTTTTTATACTCTTGATTTTCTTTTTCTTCCTCTTGTGCTATAAAAAATCCAATTCCCTTCCCTATATTCATCTCATAAGCAATGAGTAGTGCAATTTGCTTAAATTAATTTGCTATAAAAATCTATCCAATAATGTACAACTCTTAATTTTACTTTTCTCTCAAAATTGTTAAGTTATTCTTACAGCCAGTTTTTTACAACCAAACCATGCATGTTTTTTTTTACCCAAAAGAATTAGTTTCATTTTCTCTGAAAAAGTGGTTAAAAAACATTGAATTAAAAAATTCTTTTTCCTCAACGTTACACTTAAAAATTTGTAAGGAATACGCGTTCTTTGCTTTCTCTTTATTCCCGCATTTTTCTAATCCAAAGCCTTCTTTTTTCGTAGTAGAATCGGCAGTATCAAATCCCCTCCAATGTTTTGCAGGTGAGAATGACACATCTGATCGAGCCCCCCTCCCCCCTGACGTCATCCCTTCATCATTGTATTTCAAATCCCCTGCAGCGATAGGGTGGGGTGAACATCCTTTCGAATAAGTCAGGGGGGTTTCCAGATGGCAGCTCCCTCAGATTGCTTTAATTTTACGAAAGTCCTCATTCCAGCCTCGAAAATGACTGACACAAAGGAATGTGGGATTGATTAAAAAATAAGCATTTCATGCTTTTTAAACATGTTCTAATGCTCGTGAAATATTATTAAAACACTCCTTGATATAAAAATGGTATTACGTTTTCTGAATAATACACCAGTTTTGTTGTTCGTCAAATTCAGTTATATTATTGTACCTATCAAATATTCTTACCAATTTGGTTAACCTTAATACTTAAAATTTAAATAGTATGATTATTTCGACCTTGAGTAAAGTGTTTTTAGAAACAAATATATTTTTCAACTATCTTCAACTTGCCTTATGTGAGAGTTCCGGATCGTGCTAAAGTCTAGTATAAATGAAAAATAGTTTTTGCAGTTCATACGGATTAAAATTGCTTTCAAATTAAAAAAAAAACAATTGCGGTATCTCTATATTTTCTGTTTCCATTAGTACTACAAGTAACGTTTTGAGAAACATTTTAGAAAATGTTTCTAAACGTTAAACATTTCCAGTGGTTTTACCTTTTTATTTATCCATTCTTTAAACAGTGTAGATTTATATAAACCATTTAGTATTACTCTTATTATTGCTATTATTATTTCTAGTCAAAGGCACTGAACCTCGATAATTTAATTAGAGGTGAAGAAGCAGTATTTGTGTGCCATAATAATCCATCGATCTCTTAATTTTCGTATCGTTGAAGAAATGAAGAAAAAAAATCTATAAAAAGATTTGTCTCCTTACACGTTCTTTGATAAATTTATCAGATAAAAGATACATTGTATAAAAACTTTAAACATCATCATAAGTGAAACGTAGCAGATTGCTTCTGATAGCGAAATTTTGCCGCGTGTTTACGTTGAACGGAACAAATGTATAAACTAAGGAGTCTCAAGATCTTAAGAATGTGTGCCTTTCTACGTACAATTACTATTTATTTCTCATTGAAAAATAGATTTGTTTAATTTTTGGAGCATGATTCGGAATTATATATTGAATACCAACTTTTTTCAGAAAACTAAACATAAAATCAAATTATTAAAAAAGTTTTATTGGGATACAGCAAATTGAAAGTGCTAGACAGAAGTTGAAAATTATATTCAAACTAAAATTTTGAAAACTCAATTGCTAAACACAGAGCATCTAAATTTAAGAGGGAAAAAAATACTTATTTCATTAGTCAATTACAATACAAACAAAACTAATATAAATCAATCTATAAATGTTCAAAATTCACAAAAACTACTTAAAGGAATGAGAGAAGTAAATTTTTAACACTTTAAAATTTACAAGAACTCTTAGTTTGTAAACAAAATGGGTTTCAACACTGAAGTCAAATCCTCCGTTTCCGTAAAAAATCAAAATCTAATTGCATTACATATAAATTGATTCTAGGTTTATATATTTCAAGCAAAAATACAAGAATCTTACATATGAGAGGCTTTAGGATGTTTCGTGCAATAAAAGATAAACCCATTAAAATGGAATTGTCCATAGGAAACTATGAAAACGTCTTGACATCTTATTAAATGATAAGCAATTTTTTTAAGAAATAGATTTGGTTTGAGCGTAGATGATCATAGTCTTATATATAGGCTAAAAAGCGTGCATTATTTTATAAATTGACTCGTATGAAATTTGGTGTCAACCCGTGAATAAAACTGATGTGAAAAAAAAGGCCATATTTGAGGAAAAGAGAGGAATGCTCCTTTTTTCTCGATACAAAAGACAAAATAAGAGCCAGAAAAGAGCGAACGAAGCGAAATAAAGAAAAGAAATATTCACTCTCTTGTGCTACGTAATAAAGCACTCCAAAGGGACAATAATGCAGCTGCTTTGGATGCAGAATCTCATTACGTTGCTAGGGTAACCGGTGAGAAGCACGGCTAAGAGTGCTCCTGGTAGAGTAAGAAGCAACGAAGAGAAACTTTCGAAATTATTGAATTGTAAGCCAGGGCAGTGATTTTCTAATACACATATTTGGCGCCGCTTTTAAGGTGTAGCAATCTTATCAAAGATTTTTATCGTTGTGGCGTGAACGGCTTGACGTCTGTTTATTTTTCAGTAGAAAGTGGCGTGGTAAAATTCAATATAGTACAAGCCTCCTTCTTTAAGTTTTTTCTGATATTTGAAACTAACTTTCCAATTTGAATGATGGAGATGGGGAAAAAATATTTCGCTGTAAATGGAAAGGCCAAAAGGCCCGAGTATGGCACGCAATGCAATTTCGAGATTTCTTGCCAATGTCGGCAAGGCTTAATGTTTGGTTTTTGAAAACTCTCAGACTCTTTAAATCGTCAGACATTAGAAAACCTGCAAATCTACAATCGGAATGAAGGGTTGAACACTCATTTTTAGGGTCATATTTACTAAACGGTATCTGTTTGTGAACGAGGCCTTTAAAAGTTTCATGTTAATATGCCTAAATTTTTCTACTTCTTTCGTCTTCAGGTCTTCTATAAATTGTTTCGATTATATTCATGCTGTGCATTACAACTTTTGAGCACAGAATATCTTCAGTTGAGATTGCTTTGCACTTCTATCAATTATGGGATCGGAAACTTTATCACTTTGGGATCAGCACGTTTCCCTAGTATTTTAACATTTTAATAAACAGCCACGCTTGTTCACAAGAAAAAAGGCATAATGTATAAACAAAACGTAGATTTGGTGCGGATTTTTAAAAGGATCGAAATTTCATCTTCAAAATTGTCCATTTGTATTACTAATATGCAGTTAATTACATCCTTTTAATTCTAAATTTTATTACTTTTACTGCTTTCACTACAAAAATTCGAGTCAGCGCGCATTCTGTCTTGTGATTCTCTTTGATAAATAGCAAAAGTTTATTCGTTTCTTCAGCATTTTTCGAAAGCTTACTCGTAGAGCTTTCCAAGAACAAAACTTAAAGCATTAAAACAAAGGAGCAAATCTAAATTTAGAGTAGAGGAACTTCTTACTGGTCTCATGACTAAGAACCCTTTTAGTGGTTTATTCAATACTAATATAAATAAAAAAAAAAGGATATTGAACTCGTGATTCAACAATATTTTTTTTTTTATTCAACATCTCTAGACCTAGAAACAAGTTTAAAAGGTATTACGCTAGAGCATGAAATGAAAATCAGCTTAATAGTTAGTACATAGAAAGAAAGTATAAAAAATCCTTAATACGTAGCTGAATTGTTTTATATTGTGTAATATTATAAGCACTAGCACCAAATACGTCGTTCAACTTTTCTCTAGTTTCGTTCTTTCCGTTTCCGTTAGAAGACCTAGAATTCCAGTGATAGCTGTAAGTTTTTCAAGGAGAAAAATAGACAAGTGAAACTTTTACTTGAACTCTGATTCAGCGTCTTGCGATACATGTTTTTGTTTGTTTGCTTTTTCCACAAATGTAAATGAAAATTACTTTAACTCAAACTTTCGTTACTCCTGGCTTTTTATTCCGAGAAACTATATGAATAAGCGTTAATGACTATTTAAAAAAAATAGTTATTTAGAATTATTTCAGATCGTTGCAAAGGTAATTCGTCACAAACAAATGATGCGGGGAAAAAACGCAATTAAATAACAATTTGCAAATATATCAATCTTTGATTTAAAGAAAAATCTAACATTTTTTAACAAGAATCTTAAAACACTAGTATCGATCAGACTGTTCACTATAGAATATATTTCATGCAATGCTTGAACCAATCAGGGCCAACGAGAGGCCATGTCAGCATAGTCAAAAAATAGCGGCCCCGATTCAAAATCGGAGCAGTTTTAGGGGTAAGGGGGTTGGGCAGTTCCGGCAACCACCCCCTTACCCCCAAACAAGGGGCCCGCTTTGGCTTTCAGTGGCCATGGAAACGTTTTCGGTAGTGAGAAATCCACACAAGTCAGAAGATATTTCACGTTCTCTCCACCACGACGTACCCATGAGTAGCCTCTCCTATCTGTCTTTTACGGAGGCCCAGTTGATCATATTACATTTTGGAAAGGAAAATTTAAGTCTAGAAAATATTTACTCATTTTTTATATCTAGTCAAGTATCTTGCGTCCTTGCTGTGCAACTGTAAATTGCTAGCAATCCTGAATAAAATGTTTTTAAATGTTTCCCCCTGTTTCAGGTTAAAACTCCCAGATTATATATAATATTTTAACCGATAATTAAAAACGGTTTCTCGTCTGTTTTAGTCATTATTGCAATCACGCAAACTCTCATAACAACAATTGCTAAGTCTTCTAATAACTTGGAATGTAGGGGTCAAGCTTCAATCAATTCTTGAATTAGTTTTTGCAACTTTGAAACTATTTTTGGAATAATTTCTTGTAAAGAAATCTTTTGATATTTTTAGTTAACATCAGTAAACTCTAAGACCAAAAACTTGCACAATATATCTTGCTTTTTGTTGATTGCAGGTAACTCTTGAAGAACAGGCTTATTTTAACATGAATCATCTCTTCAGAAGCTGTATAGAAATTAAACGGTAAATGCTCTAATCTTGTTATCAAGTTAATATAAATTCAAAATTTTCGAATAATTGTAGGAGCAAATAGTAAAAAATTCAAAGCTGCACATTTTCATTTACTTCTGAGAATTGTTTTTAATTCAAGTTTGATAAAGATGCTGTAATATTCAAATAATTCAAATAAGATTATTTTGCTTCCGGCTATTCTGCTATTTTAATGGATTTTTTTCGTAAAATTTTATTTGTATTAAACATTTTATCTAAATTACGAAACTTTATCTTAATTAAAAACATACATTCGCATGTAGAGCTAAGATTTTACATAACTGATACAAAAATGTCGTCTTTCAGTCTGAAATTTTCTGACAGAAAATAGTACTTACTTGCTGTTTTTTAATGGGTAAGTTATAACTGACCAATATCTCGCCTAAAAATTTTCGCCAATTTCGGCCTTTTACTAATATGTAAAAAAGCACGTACTTCGGATTTTTGCAGCTGGTTAAGGGTTTAAATTCGAAAGCAGAGCTAAATACTATAGTACGGACTCATAAAATTCTTATCCACTCTCACATAGCTTAAAATTATACTGCTTAAGGCCATTCTACTGTCAAGTTTCAAATTTCTAGTTATAGATTTTAATATTTAAACTGAACAGGACTGAACACATTTATTTTTCAATCCGTTCATTTGATGCAAAGATATAATTCTGACACACTTATCTTTTCATTAAATAATTTTATTTTTTTAATTTATTTTTTTAATTTATTTTTTTTCATTTATATGCTTCACGTGCCAGACTTCCAAAGTCAACCTCTTATGAACTAGATAAAATTTTTGCTCCATTAATTTAGTAACGATAAAACGAATCGTAGAGTTTGAAAGCTGAGACGACAATATAAATAAACGTATCGCATTTGTTAAGCAATAATAATTTAAAATGTCGAAAATGAATTATGTATAGGACTATTCCTCGACAAAGTAACCATTTCGTCCCACAAGTGACGGTATATATAAGCCATTAAAAAGTAAAAATAGTAAAAGGTAGTGACGAAAGTTTTTGCTCAGAAAATCACGCATATGTTTGTGACTCGTTAAGCAACAAAATTTTGTTCTATACTATTTTAAATTATTTTTTTTATGAAATATGAAGCATATGAATCGTCACGTGAGGGACAAGATCACTTTTTTTGTGGAATGGCCCTTTACCACTTTTATTAATATCACGGTAATTTTAATACACTAGAGAGCTTGAAATAAACTTAAAAGTCGACGTAATAAACAAATAATTGTTTCAAAAGCTTATCTCCTTCTCTTTCAGCTGACCAATTTCATTAACTCCGAATAATTTTAGAGCTATTTGGTAATGAATCCTAGGAAAATCACTCATTCACATCCTTCACATTTAATTAACAAGCTACCAACTCTTTTAGGGAAACGTACTTAGTTTAACTGATATGAAAATAGTTTAAACCTCCTTTAATGTCTCATTCTCAGCACTAAATATAAATCTTTACTTAAAAGACTTCAAGGGCTACTTATAGTATAAGTTTAAACGATTTGGACGATATTTTATATCTTAATATATCCCGGTAAAATAAATAAGGTCATAGACTCTAATTTTAGTTTATTTTACTCAGCAAAATTTAAGCACTCTCTCTCTCTCACACACAGCACATGCAGAAAATTAATTCTAGGATACGAAACGAGGTTTTGATTAGGGACATCAGAGCCATGGTTAACATGTAGGGGAAAGTGGTAATGAATGGGCCACTTTTTGGTTTTGAATTTTTGTATTTTTTTCTAACACTTTGTTTTAACTCTAAATTGGTGTTTTAGTTACTTTACTTATCTGGCTATCTAAAAAAGTCATAAAAGTTGGATTAGCACCTGTCTACAATGAATTATAATAGAAAATAAAAATTTTGAAATTTGGCCCATTCAACCCCACCTATGGAGTTGAATGGGCCATCGAAGGTAATGAATGGGCCACTAAATGAATTCAATGAAAACATGTGTATTTAATCTTTTATTTGCTGAATATGACAAAATAAATGTTGCACTTGACATGATGATACAAAATCATACTGATTTAAAATTATATAAACATCAAAACTGATGCAATTAAAATAAAACTGATGCATACCAATTGTAGCAGAAAAATGACTAAATAATGAGATTGTAAGAAATAAATAACATCAAATATATGTATAAAAAAATAACAGATAATACACACTATGATTCAACAAAATTTATATGTTTCAAAAATAATATTAAAAATCACTTTCAAAAACTTCATCTTCATTTTCAAACCTGTCAAAATTCAAAAAATTTTAAATTTACTAGACATCGGGAATAAGAAATATCTAACTTAAGTTACCAAGAAAAAAATGAAATTTTACTGTGAGGAATATAATATGAGGGAGAGAGGGAGGATTTTTCAAGCCACGCACTGCGACCAGAGGTCTATTGTACTATAGGAATATAATATAGATCTGCAAATTATATTTAGAAGTTACTACAAACCTATTTTGACGACAGTAATCTTTATCTATGACAGACAGTTATGTTTCATATTAATGCGAAAATCCAAAGAAAAGGAAGAAAAACAATATTTAGGTGGCCCATTCATTACCATGACATAGTGGCCCATTCAGCCCCATCTATACTTTTGGAATACATTTAGGTTTTTTGAGTACATTGAATTTAGATAACATCAAAATACATCTTAATATTAGTTTATAAATATGGAAAGACTAGCTTATACATATGTATGCAGTGAAATACTTGGTACATTTTAGCTAGGAAATGTTTTACTAAAAAGGGAAAAACTTACTTTTCAGTCAGATTCTTGACCATGCCACTCTAGTTTGAAAATGGCTCAGCGCAAACGAATGAAAATTGGATGAGTTTAGTAGAACAAATAGCTACATCAATTGGTGGCACCAAAAAAAAAATTCATGCAAATACTTTTTCATATTTTGTTAGTGGCCCATTCATCACCATGGCCCATTCATTACCACTCTCCCCTACTTCAATCATTTCTGCGATTTTAAATTTCGCCAATTACGGGTGATTTTATTCAGTCCTTTTAATAACTTTAATTTCACGCTTAGATTAAATTTTGTCAATAAAAACGAGAGTTATATAAGCTACATAAAAACTATGGTCAACATGTACCTCAACCCTTTCTGTGATGGTAAATTTCGTCAATGATTTTCAGCCCAAGTTTAGTTGTTCTGTAAAAATTCTTTTAAGTGCTTTAGTTTTGACAAATTTTAGACGATTTTGTTCTGTAAATTTAATTACCCTCAAGGCATGCTGAAATTTAATTTCAGCATTAGAAACGGGTGTTAGATTAGTGACATCAAAACTATGGCCAACATGTACCTCAATCCTTTCTGCAATGGTAAATTTCGTCACTGATTTTTCGAACGTTTAATTGTTCTTGAAAACTAAATAATCAGCCCAAATATTTGCAATACTCTGTATCGGCAGAGGGTGGAAGAGTGGGGTGTAAAAGGAGGCAGAAATTGTTCTTATCTCCAAAAAGCAAGGCGTGCTCAAGGAGGAAATCCTTTGCTGCGGATTTCCTCTGATAAGTGGCAGACTAGTCGCTCGAGTTTTCGCCTCCCCAATATGCACTGGAGAGTAGTTCGTAGCTGAGCTAGAGACTAAACTCATCAAATAGATTTTTACAGATGAATTAGTGAGTATTCCTTTTTCATAATTGATAACTGTTTTAGTAAGATTAGTAGACTAAAATGATCGAATAAATTCGGATTTTTTTATTTGGGAATATTCAAACTTTTTTAGGAAAACATTTTATAGAAATATAAGAGCAGGGCTTAACATTTTGTTTGTATTCTCGTTACATAGAGTGATCTAGCATTCAATGTCTTTAATATTAAGGATAGTTTAAATTCATAGCTTAACTAATGTAATCAATTTAACACATGAATGAAAGTAGTTCTTTTCTAATGTCCAATTGATGAATATTGATAATCATTACATACTTATAATTGTCTGAAAATTCTAATTGTTAAAAAATGTACTGATTTTATTCCCATATAATTTTATCTAATATTTTACCATCGAGGATAACAACAAGTTTTATTTAGTTTCTTGTTGATCAATAGGTTATAAAAATTTCTAACTGAAACTTGGAGTCAAAAAGTCATATGAAAGTTCGAAGAATTTCACTGAAACGAAATATCTTTTTAAATATAAATATGATCACGTGCTTGCTGGGATGATCGTTCCTCCAAAACGGCAGCATAACTCTGTTAACTGCTGCAGAGCACCCCCAAGAGCAAAACTTCTTGAAAAAACGAGACTACTAAGATGTCATAACCGAGCTGTTAGTGTTGTGATATATATATATATATATGATATAACGCAGGTTTACACACAGTGTAACTGCATTTTGCGTCTCATTGAATTAAAAAGCAGTCTTTGTTCTCATAACAAATGATCAAATACGATTCTGAAATTAAATGATACTTGTCTTCAGTTACATACGCGTTCAAGAAGCATTATTGAAACTGAAAAGAAAGAAAGTTCTGACGAAGGTCATTTCATTAAAAAGTGGTCTTTATTTATTAAATGATTCAATACTTTGTCAACACACTATCAACCTTATCGCCACCAGCATAATTATCACTACTTTCGGACCCATTTTTCCGATAAATCCAAGAAAGGCGGTTTCCAAAGATTTATTTCGACAGTTAGTGACAAAAGAGTTGCTAGCTTTAACGCCTACTAATTTATCTACATATATTTTTATCTTGATAGGAAGTCCACTTTGATAATTCCCTTTATAATTAAGGTGAAATTTGTAAATTAAAATAAGTATAAATTTTCCATTGGTTTTTATTATTATTTAAATAATCTACGCTAATGATAAGAAGAAATAAATAAAATAAAAACAATTCTATACCAAAAATAATGGTGAAAGGATGCTTGGAAAAATGTCGGTCTGATTCCCGCCCATCTCCTTATACTTGAATCAGTTCCAATCTCTCAGCTTTATAATTTTTACAAGCATTTAATTTATTTAAAACTTGAGAATGGAAAATTATTTCACTATGTTGTGAATTTCTTGAAATTGGCAAAGTGCTTTTAGTTTATAGTGCAACGGAATCACATGAATTGTTTCCAGTTATAAATTCTTAACCTTTCAGTAGTAATTGCAAAAATAAAAGCACTAGCACACACGGTATTCCGAGGAATACAAAATTATAAATCAGTGTGAAACATTGATTCTCAGGCATGTGATGTTTGGGAACACAAACTAAAATTCAAAAAAACCTCTATAACATACAGCACAATTTATACCCGTATTTATTAGATGAACATAATTGAGCGCGATGTAAGTTCAATATTGGTGTATTCTTTGCTTGTAACATGCAGTGATCTCTTATTGTCGATATCGTCTCTTTCTTCTTCGTAGAGGATCATAAGACTTTCCAAATCGTTTTTTGAGAAAATATGGAATAATTTTAATATTATATAAAATAGTCAACCCTTTTTTTCAAATTTGTAGTGTGTATTTTCTCCCTTTAAAAAACTAAAGTTTACCTCGTCCTCTGAAAGGAGTTAACTGTGAAAAAAAAGTTTACTTACTATTTTTAACATTTTCTTCCTACCAGTGCAACTTGGATAGTCCGCATCCGTTGAGGCTCTCAGTTTCTTTGGAACTAATTCGTCACAGCAGTGAAAACAATGCCTTTTCATGAAACATTTTTGCACAAACTCTGAAAGTTTGCGAAAAAAATATTACATTAAAAATTAGTTGTAACAAGAAAATTATTTTAATAACAATTATTATTTTTTGTGGAAAAAATTAGATAATAAGGTTATTTGATGCAAATTATTGTAAAGAGTAGCATTTTTTTTTCTTTCATTATAAAGGCTCAATTGTCCAAAATACTTTCAATATCATTTGCACATCATAAGGTAGGTCAACGAGCGGATGAACACCTCGTAATTTTTATGAAAAAAAAAAGGTTTTAAAATAGTTTTCCAAAATGAATTGGCAGTAATCACTTCTGTCCATATTTTCCAAAAAGAAAATTAATCGAAAATGCTGTGCGTGTCCACTGGTTTGGGTTTTCATTCATTGGGTCTGGGTACTTTCTTTTCATTTTAACCCCTCAAAAATCTTGATGCAGTACCATTAAAGTTCTTTCACTTCTTTCAACATAATTACATGTATCTAAAATATATTTATCGTCCTGTTACTAATGCTATAATTTTTAACGATGCTATGAAGTTTTGAAAATGAAGTTGAGCTTAAGTGTTTATTCACTAGTCGGTCCACCGTGTGATATCTTGAGCTTTAAATATTTTAAAAATTTTGTCTTTAATTAGAAAAAAAGAAATAAACTTGTGAGCAATACATCTGTTCCTTAACTACCAAATGACACACACAAGCTTCGGTTTTCTTCCTCATTTTCTGTTAAATATTAAAATTGCAAACATTCTTTATAATGTCTTTGTATTTTGCTTATTAATTGATCAAAGTTTAAAAGTGAATTTGTCCGTCTCAGAAAACCAAAATATATTGCTAAAGAGCTAACGTATAGCGTTGTTTACAAAACACCTCAAGAGAGGGCGCTTAAAATCGGGAAACACCAAAACCTCAAGTACAAGGGTCTCGCAGAAATCAGAGAAGTTCTTTATTCGGTCAGAACATTAAACTTCTCTATCCCCCTTTCCCACGAATGATCAAAAAGAAAGATCTATTGTTGAGTCTCGCCAACTCGGATCAAACTCCACGACAGACTCCTTCACATTTGTTATCAAAAAACACCACGCTAAGACAAACAGGAAGATAAACCACTAACATTCAAGTTCGCCCAAGCTGTTATCTCAATAATCTTCCAGGCATAACTCTTCTATCTTACGCACTCAGTATTCCCTAGCAGGAAACGTATGCAGAAAGAACGTATTGCTTTAGTCATGTGAAATTTGCTGGGAAACACGAGACAGTGGATAGTTGTACGGTTTGAGCACGTGTAGCTTTATTTTAAGCTGCTTTAAGTTGGAAATGGCTTAACATTTAAAATGTAACAGTTATTTTCTTGAGAGGCAGGAATAGTCATTTAAAATTTTTCACGAAAATTCATGAGTTACGAAAAAAGTTTCATATTGATTTTAGAAAACGTTGAAACCATTAGATGAGTGAAGTGAAGTAAGTGGTTTAAAATTCAATTTTAATTTTCATCAAACTATTTAAGAAAGCTTTTTGTGATAATTATAGCTTTTTTTCGTGTTCAAGAAATAGGTAAAAAATCAAATATAAACGATTTTTTTTTATTTGTATATTTTTATTTGTATTTACTTGTATTTTTAAAATTTAAACTATATCAATTTGTAGTAATATGTGTTGATTAAAAATGAATCACGTAACTTATTTCAATTAATGTTATATGCTATATGAATGGCGATACAAATCGTAATGTTACAATTGTAATCATTCATAGAGGAAAATCAAGGAATCACCATAGCATAAAGCTACATAAGCTGAGCTCTCGTAAGCTTCCATGAAAATTTACCCCTTTTTTTTCAAAATTTCAAAGCATAATCGAAATTAATTTTTAAAGGAAAAAGTAATGTCTTTGAAAATGAATTTGTTGCGAATAAATGAGAAATTTTTCTTGCTAATGGCTAACTTTAAACTCTCTTCGGGCTGAAAGATACGTTCACAATTCACATAAAATTTGAAAACTAAAACGTTAGAATAATTTTGGGCTGATTGTGAGAATAATTTTAGACTACAGTTGTGCAACATAAGTCATCATCCTATCTCTCTTGGGTGTTCGAAGAATCAATGATTATGCAAAAACTTGCGAAGCGTAACGAAAATAAACGTCACATGATGCTTTTCTTTCAACGTGTGGGTACAAAGTTTCGTTTCTTATTTTAGAAATCCTTAACCTCTCTATAAGTACGGCTCTTTTAGGTTATTTTTACTTTTGCTAAGAAAAAGAACTGTGACGTATTCAAACTACCGATGAGTTTCATTCATAAACTCATATGTCTGAGCTGCATGTATTTTAGAAAAAAGTTATTTTGGGTGTGGAATTTGAAAAACAATGGAGTTAGAGACAAAATGAAAATAGTATGTAACTCACAAAGCGCTTTAACATTCTTCGAAAGTTTTTGAATTGATTTTCATGCATAATAGACGCATTATTTTTACATATTTTTTTTCCAAAAATCAATTTCAGATAAGTTCATTTTTATACTGCTCCATTTATTATATGTTAGTGACTATGCTAATGAATAATTGATAGGTAGCATTCGTAGTAGTAATTTTAACGATTAATCATTCAACTAACCTGCTTTCGAAAAATGAGTATTTTTGTCCCAACGGAAAACTGTTACAGTAATTGTTTATTCTCTACATAGAATGTTTAAATAGAACCTTAAACTACAAGTTATAGCTGGTTTAAGTTTTTTTCCCGCCAAATTGATTACAATTATTTTCGAAAACATTTTCAATGCATGTATTTCTAGTCTAACACAATGTTTCATTTGTATTCTTACTTTTCACCTTCACATGAGCTGTTAAGTCCTTTCACTTTTTGTAATTACTATGTGCAGATTGTTATTGCTGGTGCTTGTTACGCCTTGGAAGTTTCATATTCAATAAACTATTCTTCTTTAATATTATCAATCTACATATGTATTCTTCGATAAAATCATTCAATCAAGTTTCATGTATGTATTTCCGCTAACTGAAAAAAATTACTTATCAATAAGTATGATGGTTTGAAAGTAACAGTTGAACCTTCACATGTGACATTATGAACAATTTTGCCGTCACATAAAAAGATTTAGCACACTATTAAATATTTTTACATATATGTAATAAGAAATAATGATTTCACAAAAAAAAAAAAAAAAAACTTCAATGTGCATTCTTTAGCTGCCTACTATTATAGATATTCCTTAATTTCTAGCAAAAGAAGCGTAAGAGCTCTATACTCTTCAGAGCTTTTTCTCGTACTTAAATACCCTGCATTTCGGCCTATGCAAATTAAGCCATGGTCATAGATCATCATTCAAGTTGTTACAAGCACCTCTAAACCATTGCTGCTAAAATCGGATACGCACGCTTCCAGCTGTTAACATGACCACGATGTTCCTCATATAATTGTACTGTCACACTACTCTAATGCAAAAAAAAAAGAAAAATCCCCTTTTATGAGGATATAATAGGAAGGATCCCCGTAGGTTGACGCTGTTTGAAGTCTCATTGACGACTCATCGGCCACATGTGCCATTCGCCGGCCTCGCTTGCCGGAAATTTAGCGTCCATTTTGAATTGTTTTAACGTGCGGCATCCTTATTAATGGTACATCCTTTTAAGCTTGGAAACAGTAACTTATTTCGGATGTTCTACATTTAACTTATTCCTCGAATGGTCTCCTACTGATACTCGCACAAATTTTGACTGAAATAAGTTCCAGAAATTATGTGTGATAAAGCGAGTAGCAAAATTAATGGAGAAGCATTTAAGTATATTTTAAAAGTAGGACTTGCAAATATGGAACATGTTATGAAAATAATGTTTCCAGCTAGGCATTCAAGAAAAAAGAAACTTAACATGCGAAAAGTGGATTAAAATTAAGTACCCCCTAACACTGTTGGATACTTTATGGAAATTTTCAAGTAATGCCGCTCCGTACACATTCATTATTAAATAAGTCGCAATTTCCAAATAGCCTCAGTAGGCAGTTACTTAAAGAGCCCCAAATTTTTATTTATTTTTACTAGTCTTGAAACTACGGTATTAGTAAGTTTTTATTTTTTAGAGCATTCTTTTGATTTTTATTAAATAATATTTACTTTCACCCAGAATCAGAATATGAACCCATCAGATATTTTTCACGACTTAATATCATAATTTTTAAAATCTATCTTTATACTTGTGTTTGTACCGTCCGTAATAATAAATATGTAAAAATAACTACAATAAAAGTAATAATCTGCATTTCTGCAAGAGCTTCACTTTTCAGTTTTGTGAATTTTAGGAACATCATTTTAGAGATGTAAGTTGAGTTTTTGCAGTCAAGGTAGCTAAATAATTGCCAATATTTCTATTTGTTTCAGCTTCGGAAGAGTCCTGAAGTGCCTGCCATACCATATTGAAATCAAAATAAAACTTAAATTATAACAAAACTAAACGTTTCATTCGAGCATGCGTTGTAGGTAATATTTAATCTTAAATACCAGGAAATTCATCATTTCAACACTTTGGTAGTGAAAGTTTCAAAAATTTTGAAAATTGTTAGGTTCAGTTTTCGGAATGAGCGATTTACAATCTTAACACATGTTTTTTCTTCCTAGTACGTTTCTATTCTAGTAGTTGCTGGTAGGATCATCTAGATAGGCGTACTGGTTATTTTAGAGCAGGCCTAAAACGTTCTTATTGCTACAGTTTTTATGAGTAAAATCTGATCGATGTCAATTTTTAAATCTTCATTTTTATCAGTATATCTCTTCCGTTTCAGCTAGTAAACCGATGACACATGCTCGTCAAATTGTAGATCGCAGTGTGTAATCACAACACGCATAAAAGTCTTCAGTAAAGTTAATAAAATGCCTTAACGAGTAAATAATTTTGCTTCATAATTTACTATACTGTGAAACATTGCACAAAAAATAATTAGAAATAGAGCAAATTTTTTAAATTAATTTCTTTTTTTCCTTTTTTTTTTCTTTTGCGATAATTTCCGATTTTGAATGAAAAGCGAATTTGATAAAATGAGATAAATGTCTTTACTCGACAAAACTGATTCTATTTCTTTCATAATGTCATGATCATAAAAAAAGCTATGCTGAAGTGTTCGCAAAAAGAAAGGTGTTTTATATTAGTAAAAACCGGTTCTTACATCAAAATGGGAAATAATAACGTATAAACTCTTCTAATATGCATACAACCCCTCATTAAGAGTCACCAGTGGAATCATCTTGCCCCCGCAACGTATGACTGACGTAACACAAGACGGGTCGCAGGTCATGAGATCATAAGTCTGTACGTGTTCTAAGAATTCCAACTGCCTTAATCACTCTATTCTAAAGAATACTTGACCCTCTGAACCAATGTCGTAATCATAACAACGTCTCGGTGACACAAAACTGCTTTTACCCTGGATCGGATGTTTGATTTCAGACATGATTCACTAATGAAAGTCAATTTTCATTTTCTTTGTTGGACAATAAGTAGAGAAAGAATTAGCAACTTATTTTTATTCTTTCTCTCGGTTTTCCTTCTTAAAGGAAGCGGTCAAATGCCTTTAGAAGTTTATTGAGAAAACGTTAATTTATTTTCGTTATAGTCAAATCTTTTCTTTAGAAGCCAAGCAAATAACAGCATGCTGTGAATTTCATGACCGTTTTAAGACCCGGTGGCATTTTTTAATTCAGACTAAAGCAGTGAAATTCTTTAAACACACTCACTGAATCTGCCCTCTCCCGTCTTTTATTTACTTTATGGAAATCCTTAATCCCGTTAGATTCTTCAAAGTCTTCGGATAAAATTTCTCTTTCAGAAACGTTTTATCATCTCCTCCTAATCGAATATGTCACCAGTGTTTTCTATTAAGTAATAAATTAAATCTCTTTCCCCTTTCAGACCCTTGGTTATATTATTAGGCCCTCAGAACTCTTTCTTCCCGTAGGAAGTGGATAAAACGTCTTCCTTTAGGCATTAATTTCACTATGCCATGCTTTTTCAGAAAATTTCTGGGACTTTCAAAAAGTCAAAAATCTACATAAAAAAAGCGAAGGTCAGTTTTTTAAAATTTTTTACACATAATTTTTATGAATCAGAAAGTAGTTAATAAATACACATTTTTTGAACTTTTTAATTTGAACGCTACGCTACTTGATATTTTTACTGTTCGTAGCGGTTTGTTGATCATTGTCCCAAACGTTATTTTCCATTCAATTACCTACTTTGAATCATGTTAACCACTACACCAAGTCGTAAATGTCGTATAGTTTCCCAGCATCTACTTTGAACAAGATCGTTGTCCCATAAGCACCATTTAGTTTCCTATCACCTACTTTAAACTATATTGATCTTGTCCCTAAATGCTATGTAGGTTTCTATTGCCTTTGAACCAGAAGATAACTGTTTTGCTCTTTTGAGAATCATTTACTAAAACAAAGTAATTGTTGTTTCTTTACGAATAAATAAGCAAAGTTTTTTGCTTTAAGATTTCATCGGGCTTATTTGTTCAATTTTAACCACATGAATTATTTTGAAAACCACGAAAGTTGCGGAACTTTTTCTTTATCATATGAGTGTTTTAATAAAATACGGTATTAAAATTATGTCATTCATAAAATTCAAAAATGGGTCGTATACTTCGTGCATAAGTACTTTCATTTTAAAACGTATTAATCGTTTCATATATCAAATTGGTGGGTATCCATACTCTTTAGTTTGATAAATTCAATTTTTCTCATCTAAAAAGATAAAAGCGTGTCAAACTTTTGTTTGTGATCTACTTTTGTACAAAAACAGTTTTACGGCACTTTACCGGTTTAAATATTCAAATAAAATATAGATTCTAAATATATTTCAGTTTTTTTCTTGATAACGCGTGAAAACTGTAAAAAGGAATGTATTAAAAACGAACATTTTTGATTTTTTATTACTGCATGCATTTAATTCATAAAATTTTCTTATGTATTTTTGGCTATATGCCTCCAAATTTACAGCAATCAGTCTTAAAACCGAGTAAAATGGCCGGCTGAGTTAAGAGGTTACAGAGTTTGCTATGTGCAACATTGAACATAGCAACGGGCAACGTGAAGCTGCTACATATGGCTCGCGAACAGTAGGCTGAGCATCACTGGCTAAGAACGCTCTCGATGAAGACACCTCTTAACCCTTTATGTCCCAAACTAATTTAAAAATGATTTTTTATATATTTTTTGGCGGTTTTGAGTTGAAAATACATCAAAAAACATTATTACCGAGTAAAAAAAATTAAATTTTGAGGGTCTAAGGCCCTCTACGCTTTAGGGCCCCCAAGAAAACTGTTTCCGATTGCACTTACCATCTGTCGGTCTCTCAGCGAAGTACAAGGAGTGATACTCAAAAGCTTCAACATGATTCGAGCCATTTAGGATTCATAATACTACATTAATAAAAGCGGGACTTCCGAGTCCCGTCGGGGCATAAAGGGTTATATAAAACTCCCAAATCATAATCGGCCAATCCGTTAGGACCAACGGTGACCCTGGTACAGATACGCACGTTAAACTTATTACCCCTAATTTTCTGTTGGAGGTTAAAAAAGGAAAGGCAATTTGACAGTTAGCGCCTAATAGCACATTCCATCAAAGAGACACATGCTGAAAGTTTCATGAAAACAAATTATAGATGTAGCAGCAAAACAGACGTATTGTGAAAACAAAAATTAAAATGCTTCGAGAAAAAACCATATTTCCGTAAAATATTTTATTTAAAATATTTTTCCTTGGCGGAATTGGTTCACAGCAAAGGACAATCAAAAAATGTATTGGGGAGCATAAAGTGTAATCTCAAAGAAAGAATTCCAGCACTTTTTCTCGAAAATCAAGCAATATTGCTCTTTTTTGAAACATTTCTTGAGAAAAATTGTATTTAACTGCTGAGTGACTAATGCTTGAATTCGTCATGAATTACTCCCCTGTGTTCGGGCCTGACACTAAATTCCTTCGAAACTACGATGTAAGAAGAGTGAGAGGGGAAAAAACTCGAAACTATGAATGAAAAAGAAAGTGTAAAAGAGTCGAAGACAGCATGTGTCGCTGTCCTTTAGCGGTAGGATGACGTCATTGCACAAGATACGATGATGGCATAAGGGAGCGATTCTAGACTGCCACAAAGAAACTCCATTTCAGTTTCAGTCCTCTTATAATAAAACATCTGTCGTGGTAAAATAAAAGTCGTAGGAAAATATAATATTATTCTCATAAATTTTTAACAATACTGGAAATACACATATTTCAAAGCTTGATTTTCAGAAAAAAGGAAAATATGACAGTCACACACACTTTTTCTTTATGTTCCACAGAAATTTACAACTTCACAGCCAAAGACACGTGCTAATTTTAAACATTTTAGGGCTTTTGTTTTTTTTTAAAAAATTCATGCTTCAAAAAGTTCGGTTTGTGGACACGTGAAAGATCTTCTATTCATATTAATATTTTACTTGCTAATGCTAATAATAAAAATATGAATAGCAGATGTGCTCTTTACTTATCATTACAACAACAAACGCTTTTTGGTATGTATCTAAAACTAACATTAAATAGAATTTCATCTCATGTGTTTCAGTACAAATTGTTCCTCCCCATAAGAAAACTAATTATTCAAAGAAAAATGATTCAAATTTATTTTCAGATAAGTAGATTTATAAAGTAGATGATAGCCCGTCTGCTCATTCCACGAATAAACCAGAAAATAATTTAAGTTTAAAAACCTGACGACGCCTTTCCTTCTCAAAATTAAAATGAACATTATTAACATTATCATTTTCATGCTAATCTTAGAATTATGTTCTAACAGAACTGTGACATAATAAATATACCTTTGCTTGTTTGTTTATTAACAAAAATAATTTAATAGTTGTAGCAAACCTTTCAAGAAAGTAGGAGTTAACATAAAAATTTGTTTTTGCTTTTCTTTTGCTAGATATTACATATACGCATATTATTGTACATTTATGGGGCCAGGAATTATGGTGAGCTGTATTATTAGTAACATAAAATACAAATAAATCTTAAAGTTTGATAAAATAATGTTATTTGATACAATATTTTTTATTTGACTCACAACGTATTATTAACATAAACTATAGTACGAGTGAACTAAAGGCGAAATAACAGTTATGCACTTAAAGTGTTTAATATGAATCAGACTTTTCATACTATGATAGGCAGTAAAGTAATTTCTACTTCATAATTAATAACATACGATTCAACAGATTTATTTGATTTCTTTCGTGAGTCGAACACCCTGGCGATCTATTTTCAATATGCTTGAAATATTTGGTTTAAAAGAGCCAGTTCGGGATATTGCATTTTCAATTGGGGTGGGACACTATTCCATCACTCAAATGTAGGAAAAATCCCAATTTTTTGGGACGGATAGCATGGAAACCCTATTCTGACACTGAATAGAATGAAAAAGCTTACGAGTGTAATGCTTCGTAGGGTCTAATAACGCCCGAAAGAGCTTTTTACCCCGTCCCTCAATTCAATTCAGATGAGTGCCAAGAAGAAAGATGCCACTTTCCCTCTTTGAATCCTCATGCTACCGTTAGTTCAGTAACACTGTTTGAAGTAGACGGTGGGGAGGTTCTTCCTTGTATGCAGGATATTTGATAAACAAAATCGATATTTAGCGTTATTTTTCAACATTTCTACATAAGGTATACATTTGGATAAAATGGCTGATTTGTTGTTCAAGTGTGGACATTGTCACTTTTGAAGGTGAGCTTAAATATTTTTCTATTTGGGACCAGATGTATGCGATGTCTGAAGATGAAACTGATAACTCTTGATTAATTCAAGTTTCTTCTTTTTTTCTATATCCAAAATCAATGTACGATTGAATTCTCAGTGCTTATTTCAAGCTAGGTCAAAGTCAAATCTCAAACGTATCTACAGTTTTTGATATAAGGCTTGTTTAAAATAACTGACAGCCAAAAATTGGATTGTTAAACTAAACCTTCTTATACCAACTGCCTGAAAGTTTAGCATGAATAACAATTCTACCTTATCTTCTGCATCTTCAGTAGCAACAACTGTCTAGTTCAATGTTGTGCAATTTATGAAAAAAACCAGTTTTGCTATAGTTCCTATTCAGTCCTGACATTTCCATTTCAATCTTTCTCGGTTGATAGGGAGGTATATTCAATAAATAGAGTAAATTTTCAAGTCAAAACGAACAATGGCTCCTCCAGATTCTTTCCTAATGACAGGTCTTTTATGCGTCTACGACTACCGTTTATAAATAATCAAACTATTTTGGAGAAAAAAATAAATAAGTGTGAAACAAACTAAAATATAACTTTTAATAATAATTTAAAAAATGACTGTTTCTGACAAATTATGGTTTTTGCTATGAAAGATAGCAGCCGTTCATGATGTAAAATATTGCTTTTTTATTCTTTACTTTTTTTTTTCTTTTTTAGTGTTTTTCCGTGTTCCTAAGAGTTATATTTATGCATGAATTTCAGTATATAATTCAGCTTTTTTATTTTTACTAAATATCATGCTAAAAGAACACTATATAGAAACAAATGTGGGCAGTTGTACTATTAAATAAGATAATGTTAAACAGTTGTTACATTGAAAAAAAAACTATTTATTTTAAACCATACAAAATGAAAATGAAAGACATTCTTCATATATTCATACAAGGAATTTACGCATGAGAAACTCTTAAGCTAAATATAATTTTAAGAATAACATTTACTATTGCCTCATATGAGCTTTCAAAATTGATTTACATTACAAAATTGCTCAAAAACTATTAACATTAAAAAAAATGAGAAAAAGCGAAAGAAGTTGTCAAAATAAGAAAGAAATACAAATAAATAAAAATGCACAAAATAGTTGCATGCGACAAAAAGAAAACGATAGCATTTTGTAACAGACACGATTTCTGAAAATTATCTTTCCGGCACTGACAATGTATCTTGTAACTCGGTATCTATGAATCACAAAACCAATAAAAGAATACGACAAATTGAAATCAATGAGCAATCTTGATTTAAAAAAAATGAGCTTGCTGTATTACTTGTATATACTTGAGGTTTTAATCTGTATTTGAAAATTTTCAGGAGAACGAAACAAAATTCACGACTTAATTTGCATTTTTGGCCGCAGATTTCTTCTTAAATAAGCTGGATGTGCTCCAAATGGCTTTGTAACATAATAGTACCCACCCAGAAGTAACCAGTTATGAAAAATCAAGTACTTCAATACTACCTAGGTTTCAGTTTTGAATTATCTAGTTCGAAATGTACATTCATTGAATTTATACTATTTATGGATTATTTTATAATTTCATCAATAAATGGTATATTCTCTTTGAAATCTATCCCAACAATTGCAGTGCAACCTACAGGTCTAAAATTTAAAGAATCAAAACTCTTGCTGGTCATAAAATTATCAAAACCCGGGAAATTTTCGCAACCCCTGACATTACCCAAGACAGATCTGAAGCTTCAGTTCTTCCTAAATTTTCCTCTGAAATAATATTTTAATGATCATCCATTCCCCACACACATACACAGAACCGGCTGTATTTTAAAAATATTTCAACAACCTTTTTCCTAAATGTATTAAAGAATTTTGAAATTGCTGTAAAATTTAAATAATAATAAATGATATGAGAGCACAGAACAGAAAGGCTTTACAAAATGGTTCGGTTAAACTATTTATTAATAATTCTAAGTTTAAAATCATCTCTAAGAAGTGTTGAAAAAGGTGTAATGTATAAAATTAATCGGGACTCAAACTATATTTGAAATTAGCCTTGTCTTGGCATGGATGTAATAAGTAATTTTTTGTCGAAATGGAGCGTATATTGTTTCATCAGAAATGAACTGTTTTCAAAAGGCTATATTATTTGAATTTTTACCAGGAATTAACATATATTTGGTCCTTAGTAATTTACCCTCTTTTCCTACGACTAGACTTTTTCTTCGGGCTATACATTTTCTTGTTTACGAAGAAATTTTCACGTACAGCGTTTTAAGAATACAGTCACTTTTCTTTCTTTCTTTCTTTTTTTTTTTTCTTTTTGTTAGTTTCGGTGTTTAAAAATAGTTTGACTTGACTAGACAACAAGCATTGCTACTTTTAATGAAATATAATTTCATACACATAAGTTATGAATAGCACCGAAAAGATTTTCAAAACAAAACAGTAGCAAAATAAAGAGAAGTATTTACCAGTAGTGCATGTAATGATTTGCTCAATATCTACTTAAGTTAAGCTTATTTGCAATTAAGCTTATATTTAAAGAAAAATGAAAAATAAAATATCTCACAATTGTCACTTAATTGTACAATTTATAAAAAAAAAAAATAAATAAATAATCTTATTTTCTTCATATACCCAGTCCTAAAGTATCATTACAAATTATCAAAGTATGAAATTGAAGTTCAAGAAATACTTCTGATTAATATTTTTTAAATAATCCAATTCTATGAGGGGGGGCGCTTTAGTTTGCGGGTCCCTTCGGCCAGGGGGGAAGGTTGGCCTAAGCGTTAATCAGAGCCAGAATGGACTGACAAAGTTGTCTTTTTGAAACATTAATGTGAACAAATGGTTAAGGGAGACAAAATGTACAAAATTCTGCTTTCCACACGTGCAGCAGAAAACACTATGTTCATGAAGGACGAAAGAATGACCATCTGTGACGTCAGTCTCGAAATATTTTTATTGGAGAGCGTAATTAAGGCAACGAGAGATGAGCATCGAGCAATGAAGTTTCATTTCCTGCTCTCAAACAAATGAAAAACTTCAATGTCTCTCTTCATACATCTGCACAAATTATGCTGTTGAAAGAAAAACGCTGAAAGAAAAAATACACCGGATATGTGTGAAGCAGGCTTATGTTGCCTATTAGATTTTTTCTGTTGGAAGAGTGGCCATTATGTTCGGCGAAGCTTCAACATTAACAAAGAATCTTTCTCTAGTTTTGCATGAATTTGAATTTCTGGAGCATTTTTAGGAGCTTTTTTTTTCTTACTTTTCGCTTTTATACATAAATTATATACATGATTATTAAAATAATGCACAATTATTTATGGCCTAATTGTTACTTAAATTTGAGTAAGCATAAAAACGGCTTGTTGTAACGGCTTGTTGCGTGTAAAAACAGATGGAACAGGCACTAATTTCTGCAGGAGGGGAGGGGGATTAATTTAACTTTTAACACTAAAAGCAAACATATTTCAGCTTGACTTCACAAAAACACATCACAAAATTCGCTTCCTTTGAGTTCCGTGGGTTTCAGTTTTCAGTTAAAGACATGTTGAAATGAAACTCAAAAGACAAAACCCAATTTTAAAATGTGTTTTATTTGTGCGTTTTTTAAAATGTAAGGTTTAAAATGTGCTTTTTAAAATTCATACTAAATTATCTAACTGTCTATTTTTATTTTTTAATCTTTTAGTTCAAAGATTATATTAGTTAATCCACTCAACAAATATGTATTGCAACTAGGGTGTTTACCGGAAGAGAATGTTTCGTGTTCACGAATTGAATTTTAAAATACCAACTTAAAAGTTTTCAGCTTATTTTCTCTTCCTGTTTAAAAATATCCAGTGTTTTCTGTACACTGTTGCATCTTGAATATAAAAGCTGTTTAGTTTTTCGGCCTCTTTTTCTGATTTGGTATTAGTGGAGTTGCTTGGCGAACCACTGAAAGTAGATTTGCTCGGAATTCTAGTGAAATAAAGAGCCATTTAAACGTAACAAAAATGGGTGAATAATCGCATTGAAAAAAAGTTATTTCATTGTTAGTGTCTTTTGCTGATATTCTTAAGACTTGGTTCTCTCTTAATTCACGAAATACAACTCCAGTATTGTTTAAAATGTCAGTCAATAATTGCATATATAAGTCAATGTAAAGGAGAGAGCTCAGTCGTTATATTCGGTTCAGCAATGTGATGTTAATTTCTATATTTGGTCACTACTGCGCACAATTCGTACACATAAGTGCAGCATATGCAGCACAGGATTTACCATCCGATCCTCCGATGTCCTAATTAGGATACTTGACTCCTAATTTGGCCCACCATGGCTTTATTGCGCTACAATCTACCCTTTTAGGTTGTCAAAGCATGGAACGAAATGATGGTACAATAAATAACATTTTTTACACTAGTAAACTACAGTGAACCGTGATGAAAGAAAACTTACAGTAAAATGAGATCAAGTAGTCTTGAAAAGACTGTTCTATACTTCCACTGTTCCCTGGTGATTACAAACTATTTGTTGATAACGCTTTATGGCCAGTTATGTGAAGTCTATAAAGTCACAATCTAACACATTTTTGTCATAATATATCAAAAATTGGGACAGGCTTTATTGGTACATACATCAGTAGTTTCCAACATTGCTGAGCCGATTGCCCCCCTCTAGAGGTTGACAGAAACCTGTGCCCCCTCAACTTTTGTTTTCCTTAGTAAAAACCTGGATGACATCAATATTTTAAAAATATAAACGCTTAATTTTCATCTGTAGTAAAATAAACATAAAGAAATTTTATGAAATCTCTCTTCAACTGCAAATTCAAAATAAATACATAAAGGTGCATTTTCTACGTTTATTTATTTTTCTTTTGCCAAACGAGTCGATAGGTATTTGAATTGAAATAATACCTAACTACGATTATTGACGTACTTTTCAAAAACAGAAGTGTATTTTTTACGGAATTATTTTCTTTTTTAAATAAGAATCTGTGAATGGAAAACATTGACTTACAATTAAAACAAACAAAAAATGAATAAAAAATAGCAAATAAATAAGAATTCATAAATTAAATTAATTTGGAAATTCATAAACTTGGTAATAAAGGCTGACATATTTCCTTAAGTTTCAACTTAGCTCCTAAGGTTCCTTCTGAACTTGGCTTTCTTTTTCTGAACTCGGAACAATCGGTTTCGTGTAAGTTTTGAATTCCGATATTTGCTGGATTTTTATTATTGTTATTTTATCTTTTAAATATTAATCGCCCCCACCCCCTATCGCCTTTCAAGAATTTATCGCCAACATGTTGGAACCACTGGCCTACATAGTCTTATTTGAAGCACCCACCGTATATAGAGCATAGAACCTGCTAGTTTATTTACTTTTTCGTCAAGTCTTAAGAGTACTCCTGGATAGTTTTTAGAGAAACGATTTTATTTTATTTATTTATTTATTTATTTGGAGGGGGGGGGGGATACAAAACCAGCAACCAATTCCATTAAAAAGAAACTTTTTATGTATGAAATGGAAAATAATAGGAAAAGCTGGTGTGTACTGTTTTGATTTTTAACATTTAGACATTTTGCATTCGAAAAAATAACAAAGCAGAGTGCAAGATTTAAAAAAGATACAACTGCTTCCTCTTTCGTTCTCTCCACGATGTTAAATTTTTATTTAAAATACAAAGCTTGGAAATCGCTTGTTTAAGATTTTGAGTTGTCTTTTCTATTTTTCAACACGTGAAAAACGATTGTAGAGGCGATAAAATTATATAACTTTTATTCAGATAACTGTCACTTCTATTGAGAACCCATTTATTACCTCTCTAGAGAAATGAGATCAAGGAATTATATCCAAGAACGTTACTGAGTTTTAAATGTGTATAATTAGAGTAAAGACTAGCAGAGTTATGATCTGTAATTTGTCAGTCATGTATTAAAAAATAAAATATCTTTTGTGGTCGTTGATTACAATGGATGAGGTTATTAGGAATCCGGGTTGTGCTAGATGTGAGTAATTTAGAACGTTGTCGTATATCATTTTTTTTTCCTTTTCATTATTTTTTTACTTATTTCTCACTGCGAAATGTCAAAGGGATACTGGTAAAGAAAACAGTCACAACTTTGAAAGGACTTACGAGCATTAATGTCACAACCAATTGAGAGCAGACCCATTTTTTACACTTTGTTTTGATGTTTATTGCTTCAATTTATCACTTGAATCAAAAGATGCATTAATTTACCCTTAAACATTATCAGGTTTGACAATTTAAATTTGTCGCCTGAGGGTATTTTAATGTAGACAAAATTCGCCTTCACGATATTTCTTCTGTTCAGAATGTTAAACAAGTGGAAAATTTTCACTGCAATAAGTGAAAACTGTTGTCAAAATTCATATGTACATATCACCCCAGACAACTCCGCATCCACTTAATTTACTAGTTTGTTGGTTTTAAATACTTAAACTAGGCACAGACAGGTTTAATCTCCATTTGTACAGCTTATTTTCATTTCATTTTTTTCCTAAGGCTTACATTTTCATTTCACTACTCTATATTTCGGTACTTGAAACATTATTTTCTATGTACTGCAAGATATTTATCGGAGTTCATTTGTCCCTCGAAGGATTCGAATACCATTTGATTCGTTTATTATTAACGCATTGTTTTTCAAAAGTGGAAGATCAAACAGTTGATCAACTAAACTATAAACGTGGCCTTTTCTCAAGTTGTAAGAAAGGTAAACCAACGCGTCATGACTTAAATTCTGATTTAAAACTATAAAGATGTTTTTTATGCTTAGATATGTAGAGCAATGCAGAATCATAGCTATAAGAACAAATTTAACTTGTTGGTCTTTGTCCTATTTACTAACTTGAATTTCTGTAATTTCGAGACAAGAGTATATACTATGTGTAGCAAGTTTTTGCCTATATTGCGTTGTATGCATTTCTTCCCTCAACGAAATGTTTTAACTTCGGTCTACAATCCGTTACGGTTATTAAGCGTAACTTTGAGTCATACCGGTTTACTATGAGCAGTTTTAAATGTTTAAATACACTTGAATTTCAAAAAAAAAAAAAAATAAGGTCCGGTACTGCACTCTCATGGCAAGGTTATGAAATATGCTTTCAACCTATCATATAACAAAACAGGAAATATTGCACACCCTTAATCATATCATGCAATCATTCTGAAATTACTGCTATTTTGTAAGTTGTTGAAATTACTCTTCCTCCATTGTGATGCTTAATGGTTTGTTATAAAAGATGAAATCTTGCGAGTATATATTTTTTAATTAAAAGTTTCACTTCTTTTATTAAAATTAATTATTTTGTATTATATTCTGACGTGGATCAAAGTTACCTTACATGGCTGGACAACTTTGAGCCTTCCTAATAATTTCGTATAACTGTGTGGTACTGTAGAATGTTTTTTTTTAGTTTTATATCAACAAATACAGTAAAACAATGTTATTGCTATTGAGGCAGTTTAAAATGGATAAATAGTGTCTCCTAGTTTCCTAACCGACTGCATTGAAATGAAGGTTTTCACAATAGATTAATTACAAAATAAACAACATAGTCAAACTTATGAATATGGAGGTAAAGGTAGTTTATTTCTGAGGAAAAAGAAACTGAATGTGCCTTTGCAACTTAATCTTTTAATTGTGCCATCAAAGAAACAGACTCAAGCAAAATTTTTGAAAAACAAAAAAATAATTCACACTAAGAGGAAAAATTATCGTACTAATACAGAAATAATGACTTCGATGAGCACTTTCTATTTGAGTAACGAAATCCACATAGGAACATTATGCTGAAGTGTAATTAAGCGGAAAAACAAGCTCATATTATTGTTTTCAGTGTAGAGGTGCCATACCGGAAACATAAATGATATTTTTCTGATTTTACAGAGTGGTTTTTGATAAGTGGTTTTGGTTTAATGACTTGGAGCGAAGATTTGGAAATGACTTGAACATCCCCCACAGTTTTACGGAGTAACAAACCGTGAAAATCTTCGATTTTTCATGCTTCAGATTTTCTCAGATCTGAGCCTGATTGATCTGAGCCTGACTGATCACTTAAGCCTGATGATTTGTGAGATTTATTTATATTTATTATTTTTTTTATTTTTTTGCGTAAGAAGTTTAAAAAAAGACAATGCTGGACTTTTTCTCCATGCTCCGTAATCGATTTTTGATTTTAAAATGCAAATGTTGGTATATGAGCAGATACATTTTTACAGTCAGTTAAATTATTTGCATTTGGTGTAAAACAATAAGATAGGGTGAAAGAATGTTTGTTTTCGCAGATTATTTGTATTTTTTTCGTTGCATCGTTTGATATAAATGTACTGTTTTTTATTTTCTCCGGCTCTATCGGCAGTTTAGTACTTCTTTCAGTTAGAAGTGTTTTTTTTTTTCCATCTGTGGTAATTTTAACACTGATGTGTTAAAATGCTTGTTTTCTAAAACTTGATTTCTTAATTATTTATGCTATCTCAGGTCAAAATCTCCTTCTAAGAAGCTCTCATGTTAACTTATTAGCTTTAGCATTGATTTTACTCCTGGTGTATTTAACTCTAATAAATTAACGTATGACAGTTTGCGGTTTCAATTCGTATACCACTACTTGAAAAAGTGAAATTCTTGTCTACTAAAATCGTGTCCCATATTAATTCTTAAAACTTACAAAAAATTATTCGAAGCAACATATGGTTTGGATACAAACTATATGGGCGATTCTGCGTCACATATTTTTCTTTACATTTTTATATGCATACCAATTATTTAGGGCTTAAAGTTAAAAATTTGGTGACAAAATTCTTTACTTGCTTTTTAGTAAGTACTTTATTTGTGCACGATTTCTTAATCAAAAACGTTTTCCTACTATCGATCTTGTCATTTTTTAAATGAATTTTACCTGTCAAGTGCAGGATACACTTTTAAACAACAGTTTAGACATTTTAGTTTGTAGCAAAATATCAAAGTCTATATATTGTTGCAATTTAAAAGTAAATATACTTTGCTTTTGTACTTTTTTTAGCGTTAAACTCGATAAAAAACAAATAGCAGGAAATTTCAGAAAAAAATCAGACATTTTGTACAGCGCGTGACATCTCTATGTTTTCTTACTAATCATATTTGAAAAAAATGTAATAAACAAAACTATTGACTGAAAATCATACATAAACTAAAAAATAAAAAAGTACATTACAAAGATTTCATTACGAAAAGAGTTTTATCACACTGGACCTTCGATAACAAGAACGGGTTTCTATGTCGAGAAAAATTGCTTCAATGTTTATAAAGTACAGTCTAACCTCGTTGATTCGAGCTCGCTTAGAGCGAACTACTGCGAAGACGAACTACATTTCCGCTCCCCGCCTTATGGTTTGTAGTGTATTGTTCTTCAGATAACCCGAACTACGGATAAGACGAACTGATTTTAAAGGTCTTTGAGTTCGCTTTCACGAGGTTCAACTGTATTACCAAATGCTTTAAAAACTGCATTTCAGAAACTCTCCCCGAATCGACTCGGATTTTCACTTTTTATTTGGAAGTTCTCTGCTTGGATATCTCAGTCTTTTGCTTTATTTTTTGAATGGATAGTTCTGATAAATTATTTCCCTTTTCCTCAAGTTCATCTTATGAATTTTCAATTCAAATAATTTATCAATTATAATATATATATATATATATATATATATATATATATATATATATATCATGTTTATTGAGGCATCAGAATTTTTAATAAAACAATTTTCTTCTAAAACAAGGAAAGCTAGTGTTTAAAACAAACAAAAAAAAACAATAATAATAAACAAGAGTGATACTCTCTCCTAATAAAAAAAAATACTTAGTTCTGAGAAGATTCAGGGTTGCGTGTCTGAAAATGTTACCACGTTTGTCGGTCACATTAATATCACAATAAACATCTTCATTTTTGAAAATTATGTTTCTTACTATTAATATAACTGTATTCTAAAAACTGACCCATTTAGAATAATTTCTTAGTCTTGAATACAACAAGCTTAAGATCTATGTTCAATAACTTTATCGATAAACCAATCAAAGTTCACAGCCGCGGTAAAGGAAATTTGCTCGCTTAAAATAAGTACATCTGTTATCTTGGAAAACTTTCCTAATTCTCGCAGATATCAGTTTCAATGCTATCGAAGTTACTTTGTTACAGTCATTAGCTCCATTTCGCGCACAACACAAATCCTACTGGCTCCATCTATTCGTATTTTGAGTAACTAACATTTCCCGATACTGAGCAACTTGGGTAAAAATAATTTATTCTTGACCATGTGATTTTTCTTTTAAAAAACTAACAAATATGCAAAAAAAAAAAACATAAAAGATATATTTGAAAAAATATTCAAAAAGTTCTCTTATTTTTATATAAAAGAAAATATTTATGGAAAACTACTTAAGGAACTTAACATATAATCCAGTTTTTGAAACAAAATTTTACTTGTTTTTAAATCCTTTTATATTGCGAACTTTAACCGAAACAGTTCTTAGTTTCTTTTTTTTTTTAAGTCCTTATAATTTCCATTTATTAAAATCACAATCATAATTACAACTGTTTTTTGAAACAGTTAATATATGTTTTTTAGAATGCAGTTTAAGCTTTTATATTTAGCACTTTTTTAGTGATGCATTTTATGCACTATAAGTCATTTAACTGCTGTAAAACTGAAACAGATGTCTGAAAATTTATCGATGTAGTTTACAAAAGAAGTAGAAAATTTCTTTTTCATTTCTGTATAAGGTATATTTATTATTTGTGCATGAGTTATGAAAATGCATGTGATATAGATTTTGCATGAACTAGCCCATGTGATGACCTCAAATAGCAGTAATATATACTCTTCATGTATAGTACTATGTTTGTATTATTTTTCGCTGAAAATTGAGTATTTCTTTCACAGATATGCCAGACAAGAAGTCCACGGAAAATTGTGAAGACTTGTCAATCGTGAAGACTTGTCAATCGTGAAGACTTGTCAATCGTGAAGACTTGTCAACCGTGAAGACTTGAATCGTCAGAACTTGTGCATAAATAATTTCAACAGACAGTTTCCACGTCTCCTTATCATTCGACTGTCCAGACTGTATTTGCGACCTGGACGGAGAACTGATAAGGGCTTGTGGCGACAGAATGCTTCGAATCTTTTCCTATGCTCCTGAAGAAAAGAAGATGACGTTTGTGGTAGATGAACCTTTCAATTTCCTGATGAACCTCATTGAGCCTTTGGAATTCCTGAAGTTCGTATTTTTCTTATTCAATAATTAGAGTATTTCTATTGTTAATGTAATTTAACGCCGCTTTTTAATGTAGTGGATTCTTTAGAAGAACATTAATTTGAAAGAAGAGGAGAACTAACATGCATTAATGAAAAATAAAATGCATGAATATATTCACGAGTAAAAAAAAAATTTTAAGTGAAAATTCTCCTCGACATTTTCGGAAGTGTTTATTTTAGACGATCGAAGTAAACGGAAGCAAAACCAAAACAACCGTAATAGTAACATATTTTTTAAAATAAAACCCTGAATCTATTTACACAAATGTAACTTTTTACGAATATATTTTCACTTTATTACCGAAATTTTGAACTTTAACTCTTAATTGTGATACACTGCGATGCAAAAGTTAAGACAAAATGCAAATGTATGATTAAAAAGAAAACTACTCGGCGAAATGCTTTCAAATTTCTACTGCAGGTAGAAAATATGGTCCCAAATACATGTCTAGAGTTTTGAAAAATATAACCGAAACGAAATTCGGAAATTACAAAAGACATTTTTTTTCACTGTTGCAAAAGTTTAGACAAAAGTCAGATTTGTTGCAAATATCCCTTGAAATATGATTAGTGGAGGTAAGGCGAGACTTTTTTCTTCAACTATAAAGTGCAGAGATTGTTCAATGAATAATAAAAATCCCTAAATCTCTGTAGTTCTCGTGTAAAGATGATGAGAAAGTTGTGCTTGCAGCTTTTAGGAAATAGTTTCCTAAATAAGCGAGATTTTAATGGGAAAAGCAGCACATGTATCATCGTGACTAAAACATTTTTTTTTTTTCTTTCTTTCTTTTTTTTTTTTTTTTTTCTTTTTTTTTTTTTTTTTTTTTTTTTTTTTTTTTTTTTTAATGCATCCCGATTGAGCTGTTCATCTACTTATGTTGTCACATTCTGTTTTTGATCCAAGTTGAAGTTTTGTAGGATTAAGGGGCGAATCGTCCATTCGAGCCGTTTTTTCAATTCCTTCATCCTTAAGAAATAGTTTTTCTTGGCCTTTTTGATCAATACGCATGTCTGAATTTGCTCTCCACGAAGTAAAAAGCAATGTACTACCATACTAGGACCGATTTAAAAGACTAAAAAATAACGAAGTGCTTTCATTTTTAAATTTCGGTTTCCAAACTTTCTCATCGTCTTTACACGAGATCTACAGAGATTTTGGAATTTTGATTATTAATTGAACAATCTCTGCACTTTATAGTCGAAGAAAAAAGTCTCGCCTTACCTCCACGAATCATATTTCAAGGAATATTTGCATAAAATCTGACTTTTGTCTAAACTTTTTGCAACAGTGAAATAAAATGTCTTTTGTAATTTCCGCATTTTGTTTCGACTACATTTTTTTTTAATTCCAGACATATATTTGGGACCATATTGTCTACCTGCAGTAGAAATTTGAAAGCATTTCGCCTAGTAGTTTTCTTTTTAATCATATATTTGCATTTTGTCTAAACTTTTGCATCGCAGTGTATATTTAAAGATAAGAATCCATTCGGTATCGTACCATAAAATATAAATTTTTAAACAGTTCTTGTTTTTAAAAATAATTACAAATAAAATAAAATACATACATATATTCACAGGAAGATTAGCAACTAGGATTTTTTTAAGCGTGAAAATTCTTTGATATTTTTAAAAGTGTTGAATTTATTTTAAAAAATCAAAATAAACGAAAACAAAACACGACCATGAAATAATAGCGAGCGGCTTTAGCAGGGAGTAGTTTGTTTAAATTTTCCTTGGTACTTTAAAGGCGAGCCGCCATGGTGGCGAGTAGTTTATTGAAACTTTCTTTGCTACTGTAAAGGCGAGCCGCTTTGACGGCGAGTTGACTGTTTAAACTTTCCTTATTACTTTAAAGGCGAGCCGTCTTGGTGGCGAGTAGTTTGTTGAAACTTTCCTCGCTACTTTAAAGGCGAGCCTCCTTGGCGGCGATTAGGTTGTTTAAACTTTCCTCACTACTTTAAAGGCGAGCTGCCTTGGCGGCGAGTAGTTTTCTCAAACTGCCTTCACTACATTAAAGCCCGAGCAACGCCGGGCCACGCAGCTAGTGTTTTATAAAATGTGATGTTTGAAAAATTCCAGTTGCATGTTTTTTTTTTTTTCATTTCCATTATACTACACTAAAAAATTCCACGACGTTCCTAGAAGATGATGGGCAGGTGATGCGCCTAATTTTTGCCAGTATCATGTCTGGAAATATCAGGAAGGATAAGTTTATTTATTTATTTATTTTTTTTTTCATACTTTTGATCACAAATGCAATTTATGTTTGTTTTATGCAATTCGATTTTTTTTTTAATTTTCGATTATTAATAAGTTTTGTCAAAAAGAGAGAAACAAAATTTATGTTTGCTTTTATTAAAACCTTAATTCGAAAATTTTTAAACGAATTTCCGTCACCATTTCGAGTGCGAATATTGAAATTTGATGGAGTTGAATGCTGAACGGAATACAATGAAAATATGTCTAAGGAAAAAGTGTACTGCTTTTTCTCCTGTTATATTTTATTTTAGATGTACCAGCACGGCTGAGCTCGTGCAAAAAAGAAGAAAAAAGAAGCTATGTGAGCGCATGAAAATTTTTCGTCCGTCTCCAATATAAAAAGAAAGTCTGTTTCGTTCGTTAAAATATATATATATATATAATTTGACCTAGATTCTAAGCATATTCTATGAAAAAATAGGAAAATACTAATTCAATGACGTCAACTATCAGTCAAAACTTCCTTTACCAAAGAGAGCTCCATCGCATTAAATTACGCTTAAAATCATTCGAAACCACCAGAGCTAAGTATTTTAGTTAAAGACACAGATAAAATAATTGCAACATTAACTCCGAAATAAATTGACGATTAAAAAAACCATGAATAAATTATAAATTCCATTAAAGTTCCATATTTTAAATTAAAAGTGAGAAAATAAAAGCAGACGATAGTTATCTAACAGTGAAAACATTTCGCTTCAATTCATTTTCAACAAGACGGAAGGGCTTGAAACTTTTTTGTATGAATGTGTTTAAAAAGTATAGAAAAATGTTTTTGAAAATATAAACAATAAAAAAATAAAACAATCAAACGAAATAAAAGACATAATCGTGTAAACATAAAAAAATCATTTCCGTTGAGGAAATAAATTCAATTCCGCCATAATTTTTAATTTTATTGTGAACCTTAACCAGTTAGAATCATTTGGCTTGCTCAAGGTAAGCCTTGAATTCTGGGATTCCATAAACAATTATTACAGCTCTTCTAATACTCGTAGAAACTTCGAATTGACATCATTTTTAGCAGAAAATTCCAAGCTTTGTACTGACAAAAAATTTGAAAATGTATTTTCAATATTTCTAAGCCATTTTTTTCAAATTTATGTGAAAAATGAGTTTTAAATTATAATAGAAAAAGAACAAAATCGAATTTTCGGAAAAACGCTTCGAGTGGCACACCCTCATGTTACAAACTAATTTTGTGCCAACTTTTATGAAAACAGACAGAACGGTTTTGGCCCTACGCGCGTCACAGACATACGGAATGAATGAATGACAGAAAGAAAGACCCACCTTCAGTTTTATTATATTGGTAGAGATTTCTTAATTTTTTTAAAATAAAAGCTACTGTTTTTCAAAGAAATCAACTGTTTGTGCTTCATTAAAAAATGCCAGGTATGATAGTATTTACGCGCCAACAGAGAGTGGTGCGGTTGTCAGATGCTGGTTTCTTATCCACTAAAGGCGCAAGTTTGAACTCAGCTTCAGTTTACATATTTTCAAGATGCAAAAAATCGGCACTGACCATTTCGTATGATTATGTGGCATATAAAAGATCCCCGAATACTCTTTTGGCTTTAAGTGCTCTTGGCAAAATAAAATTCCTAGTGCAGTTTCACATCAAATAGAGCCCGCGTGCTTCCATCTGGTGGAAGAAACATTGCGTCAAAGTTCTGCTGGTATAATTGCATCCGCAGATAGTGATGCTACTTGAAAGAAATAGATGTTATTTCTGGGGATGGCACTAGGTCTACAAAAGGTAATACCTCTAACTTACGCTAGTTCTGAGTGTGAAAAGAGTTCTTTTCAGTCAAGTACACTTGATTTCAGCCAATTCAAATCATGATTTGTATCATGATACACTATTTTCAGCTAATTGTTTGAAGCTATATTCGTTAATATAACCTAATAGTGTTTATATATCCGCTTTACAGTCAAGTTTATTATTTCTTGATAAAGAAATGAAAGGTATACAGTCGAAGAAGGTGTACTATACTTCTCTTAACTTATTTTACCACATATGTAGTGAGTGTTCTTTAGAAATGAGACCGACAGAAAAGGGTAAATATCATTTGTTCTTTTGAAGAATTTTCTAGATGATTTCAATGCTGAAAACTAAATTGAACAGCTCGCAACTTATTTCACACACACATAGACTTATGATATAATATGAGCAAAAAGTTTGATTACTTACGTAACGACTTAGACCTTTTTAGATCATTTTGGAGTTACTAGTAAAGATGCAAGGAAAGAGGTTATGAGAAGGTCGATACTAGAACACATAAGATGCTTAAATATGAAGACAGTTCTACTGGGGTTTTCAAAATGACCATAAATAGAAAATTCACTTAAAAATGCCAAACCAAGCACGCTTTCTGAGTGGAGCAAAACAGCTTAACTATTGTGTACATTTGCCTTTTGTCAGTTCATTAAGATAGCTAAAAAACGTTATTCCTCAAAAATCAATTTAACATTAGTCAAATTAAAAATTTTTGACTGAAAAACGCCATACTGATATTTTATAAACTGATGGGCAAAAAAGAAAGCAATATTTGTTCCCATCACATAAAATGAATATAAAGTCAGTTCAATGAAATACTACGCCACAATGTGTACATTTGTAATCAAGCAGCTCCAGTGATTTTCATATTTGTCTCAATATACCCTTTATTTGTATCTAAAACCAATTGCTAGGAGAAATGATTTAGTTGTCATTTCTTCATTAAAATTGAAAACAATTAAGATTAATGATACAAACACAATTAAGGGCTCTGAAAAATAGGGAATTGTTGGCAGTTGTGGTAATGTAGTAATAACTGGGCTCCCCCTAGGAGCTAAAATAGTGGCTAATTTGTGGAAAAGGTGACTATAGCGACTATTTCGCGAAAATGAAAAAAAAAATCTGATTATGTAAAAAACTGAGTTTCAGTAAATATAATTAAAATGTACAAAAAAAAAAAAAAAAAAAAAAACAGTTATTCCTTTTTTGGGGAGGAGGAGGCGGGAACTGAGAGAAAAAAACAAGATGTTTGCTTAAAAGTCGAAAAAACTTTTAATCACGTTTTTTTTTTAAAAATAAACATATATATTAAAAATAGGATCATGAAATGTGATAAACATTTTTGTGATCGGAACAGCTCTCAATTTTATTCAAAAATCTCGATTTTAGTTACAAATTTTTAAAGATTTGTTTTCGCTACTACGATTTTTTTTTCTCTGTGAATGTCAATAAAATTTTAATTTTCATTCCTTATAGCCTTCTCGCTGTTGTTCTTTAAAACGAGCGTAAGGATTTTTTGCAGTTTACAATGCAGTTCAGGGAATAGGGGGCAAGATGAAATAATTAAGATAAATTATTTTCAAAATAAACAAATTGGCAATTAATTTTGAAAAGTATGGTAGATAAGGAGATAACAATGCACTTTAGAATAGAATTTTTATTCAAAAGTTATTTTTGATTTCTGGCGTAAAATTGCTTCTTCAAAGTAACAATGGAGAAACAAAGGCAAACTGATAGTTAAAATAAGTCTCTAATGAAACATCTTAGTGCATTTTTTTAATTCATAATTTTCAGGGGAAATGTAGCTGAGCTCGAAAGGTTTTATTTTATGATAAGCTGCAGAAAAGGGAATGAAAATGAGCTGTAAGGATGCACGATAACGGAAAGAGACCTAAGAATAAGTCTAAAGCACTAAACATACAGATGGAGGACAAATAATACGAACACCTGTGAAATAATGGAAAATCTTTATTAATAGGGGTTTGGATCACCCTTTGACTGACGTGCAGATTTAATGCATTTTGAAAGATGTATAAACGTCATGGACACTATTTGAAGGAATGTAAAACCATGCCTCCCGTAGAGAGGTCTATAGTTCCGAAAGTCCGGATCGAGGTGGAAATCGGGAATGAAGTTTGAACTCCAAATTGTCTCATCAATGTTCAATAATATTCAAGTTTGGAGACAGAGGGGGCTAGGAGAGATGTTCAACTGTATCTTCATGCTCTTTGAACCATTTTTGAACAAACCTAGCTGCGTGGATAGGGGCGTTTTCGTCTTGAAATGCTCTCGTTATCCAGGAAATATAGTCCGGACAAAAGGATGGACATGAACTCTTAGAATGCTTAGATAGTGATTGAATTCGGTCCTCCCATACATAATAACAAGTGACCTAAGATGACGCCAAGATATAGCCTCCCATGCCATAAGAGAGCCACATCCATGTTTCACAGTTGGCAAGAAATAATCAGGAGGAAACTCTTCTTTAGGCGTTCTCCAGACATAAAAGCTTCCGGTCATCTGAAATAGGGTGAATGACGATTCATCTGACTGTATTACCTGCTGCCATTGCTGTGTGGACCAGGTTGTGTGAGCGCTGCACCATTGGCTTCGTTTAAATGCATTGGTGGCTGTCAGTATCAGTAAGTGTTTACGGATTGCTACCCTGCCTCAAATGCTGGCAGCATAAAGTTCCATTTTTAGTTTTTTTTCTAAACGTAATTCTGGAGATAGACTGCGCATCTCTGATGTTATCTCGGATAACAATTGCTAGTGTTTTCGAGCTGCTATACACTTCAAGACCCGTCTATCCCTATCAGCAAGTTTCGCCTTTCGGATACTGCTTTGCTTTGAAGATGTCGTCTTACTATCTTTCGTGTATACTCTCATAATAGCATATAGTGTAGGGGAGAGTGGTAATGAATGGGCCACTTTTTGGTTTTGAATTTTTGTAATTTTTTCTAACACTTTGTTTTACATCTAAATTGGTGTTTTAGTTACTTTACTTATCTGGCTATCTAAAAAAGTCATAAAAGTTGGATTAGCACCTGTCTATAATGAATTATATTAGAAAATAAAAATTTTGAAATTTGGCCCATTCAACCCCACCTATGGGGTTGAATGGGCCATCGAAGGTAATGAATGGGCCACTAAATGAATTCAATGAAAACATGTGGATTTAATCTTTTATTTGCTGAATATGACAAAATAAATGTTGCACTTGACATGATGATACAAAATCGTACTGATTTAAAATTATATAAACATCAAAACTGATGCAATTAAAATAAAACTGAAGCATACCAATTGTAGCAGAAAAATGACTAAATAATGAGATTGTAAGAAATAAATAACATCAAATATATATAAACAAATAACAGATAATACACACTATGATTTAACAAAGTTTATATATTTCAAAAATAATATTAAAAATCACTTTCAAAAACTTCATCTTCATTTTCAAACCTGTCAAAATTCAAAAAATTTTAAATTTACTAGACATCGGGAATAAGAAATATCTAACTTAAGTTACCAAGAAAAAAATGAAATTTTACTGTGAGGAATATAATATGCAGGAGAGAGGGGGGCTTTTTCAAGCCACGCACTGCGACCAGAGGTCTATTGTACTATAGGAATATAATATAGATCTGCAAATTATATTTAGAAGTTACTACAAACCTATTTTGACGACAGTAATCTTAATCTATCTATGACAGTCAGTTGTGTTTCATATTAATGCGAAAATCCAAAAAAAAAAAAGGAAGAAAAACAATATTTAGGTGGCCCATTCATTACCATGACATAGTGGCCCATTCAGCCCCACCTATACTTTTAGAATACATTTAGGTTTTTTGAGTACATTGAATTTAAATAACATCAAAATACATCTTAAAATTAGTTTATAGATACGGAAAGACTAACTTATACATATGTATCCAGTGAAATACTTGGTACAGTTTAGCTAGGAAATGTTTTACCAAAAAGGGAAAAACTTACTTTTCAGTCAGATTCTTGACCATGCCACTCTAGTTTGAAAATGGCTCAGAGCAAACGAATGAAAATTGGATGAGTTTAGTAGAACAAATAGCTACATCTATTGATGGCATCAAAAAAAAAATTCATGGAAATACTTTTTGTTAGTTTTAAAATAATTTTGTTAGTGGCCCATTCATCACCATTTCCCATTCATTACCACTCTCCCCTACTGACTCAAAAGATTTGTTTCCGTAACCTATGCTCCATTTATACACACTCCAATAATCATGACTTTTTGGAGCTCTGGCAGGTCTGACATTTTAACTCATCACAGACAGTTCGATAAACGCATACCACACAGGTGACTGCTTGTAAAACTTGACACATTTCTCTTTACGCACACGAGGTGGCACACTTCAATTGCAGGCGGCACGGCTGTACTATAGGTGTGAAATGCCTCATAGTTTTTCACAGGTATTCGTCTTATTTTGTACCCCATCTGTAAAATTAGATTTGATTCAGTGTTTTTGGGAGTGACAAACATCTGTTGAAAGAAAATATGACTATTAGTACCGTACTTAACCAATAAACAAAATAACACGAAATATTTCAAAAGCCGCGAAAATAAAAGTAATTAGAACTCATTAACAATATTGATGATTATTGAATATGTAAAAAAATGTTCCAGTTAAAATTCTTTAGAAGTTGTGACACATTCCATTTTATGCTGAAAAATTCATGCTTTCAAATGGTATGGAAATGCATAGTTCGAGAGAATTTGTGGTACCCATATATGTGAAAACAGTTCATCTTGTGGGGCAAGATGAAGAATATTGTATTTAAATTTTTAGACAATAGATTATAGCTCTATTCATGGATTGGTCAGAAAGCAAGTGCGAGAAACACGACTGAGAAAATCAAAACGTTAGTAGAAATGTTAATTTATTTTTAATCGAGACTGCGAATCTAATTAAAGTTTATGATATAAAAAATCTCACAGTTCAAATTAAGTCAGATTCCATTTCGTTGGTTACTTCAAATAATGATTCACATAAAGCAGTAAGTAACCGCCCCTAAGCAAGGACTAAGGCAGAAACATGCAATACACCGCCAGCTCGTTTATTCCAACCATGGACTGCAGTTTCGTGCTTATGCACTCATCAGCATAGTGTAGGAATTAAATAAGCTGGAGGCAAAAATCCTCTTATAGAGCAAAGAGAGCCAACAAAAACTGGTAGCTAATGTGAAAATTAGATTACCAGCGAGCGATCGCACTTGGTACGGTACAACTCGAAAATTTTGAGGCTAGGCTCGTGTATTATGCAGTAAGTAACCGCCCCTAAGCAAGGGCTGAGGCAGAAACATGCAATACACCGCCAGCTCATTGATTCCAACCATAGACTGCAGTTTCGTGCTTGTTATGCACGTGCTTATTTATGCAGTGCACCGTATAACTGACTGAATTTTAATCAAAGTAAAATGACAGTTCATAAATTTAGGTCACAAGGGGCAAAATTATGAACTTTGCGTCTATTGCAGAGAAAATTATTTTGTCATGGTAATTTTTCCAGTGTATATCAATGGTCGATTAAAAGCATTAGATTTTCATTTTACGAATAGCTAAAACTTTTTTCCAGTCATGTCCACAAGATAGTGCTTTTTTAACACATCTAAATGAAGCAATTACGAGAAACATATTTATCAACTCCTTTACATTGCTTATAACTGACTGAATTTTAATCAAAGTAAAATGACAGTTCATAAATTTAGGTCACAAGGGGCAAGATTATGAACTTTGCGTCTATTGCAGAGAAAATTATTTTGTCATGGTAATTTTTCCAGTGCATATCAATGGTCGATTAAAAGCATTAGATTTTCATTTTACGAATAGCTAAAACTTTTTTCCAGTCATGTCCACAAGATAGTGCTTTTTTAACACATCTAAATGAAGCAATTACGAGAAACATATTTATCAGCTCTTTTACATTGCTTACTGCTATATTTCGTATTAAGCAAAAATTGTAATTATACATATGCAAAATGCTCCATAGTTGCAAATAGATTTGTTTCATAGAATCTGAAACGAAATCTTCATCTTGCCTCGTAAAAAAAAGTCATATTGCCCCATACAAGAGGCAAGATGATATAATTTCATTTCCCAGAAAGGCCTCGATGTGCCATGAATTTTTGAAATTATTTTTGTGCTAATCACATAAATTCATAAATTAAGACTCATCACAAGTATCAGTTAACTTTTTTTTGTTACGATCATAAAAAATAACAAACTGTGAAAGTCGTCATCTTGCTCCGTGTTCTCCTATCTCTACTGATGTTTCTAAATAAAGAATTGGTAATAAAAAATTGAAAAGGGGGAGACAAGATGAAATATTGAATTATTCACAGGTTCTTAGGTCATTATTTGCATCCATTTGAAAATTTTAAATTTATCCACTTTTCAATTCATCAAGTGTACATCCATGAATAATGCTCACTTAATTGAGAATTGAAATGTTTGGAGGTTGAAGGTGCTATGTTACATTTTTTGAAAATACACTCTGGACAATGGTAAGCAATGGATGCAGGTAAGCAAATAAAACTTGCTACATCAAAAAGTAGATGTCATTAGACCAACTTTATACTCTCACTAACAACAAAACCAAAGACAAAAAAGCTGCAGCAACTACAACAATAAAACTTTGAACTTTAATTACTCGCAATTTCGGTTTTGTCACATAACCCCTTCATCTCCCAGTCCTATAATTCAGTATTGCTTCTGCATCAGCATTGCATACAGAGCCGTGTACCGGAAGAAGAAAAGGACACTTGTTTGCTCCCGATTTTGAAGCCGATTTTGAAGAAGGCCCCAAAATTTCAAAAAAATTAACAAGTTATTTTTTTTAATGAGTGTGTGCGCATTTAATTGAAATTTCACTTAATCAAAAAGATGAAGATGGCTTGCTTTGCTAAAATAAAATACTGGTATAGTATAGTAAACTTTATTTTAAAGTTAAAGTAACCGAGTGGATCTTATTTGGGCCCAGTGCGAATTATGTCAGGAGCGAAAGCACACTTTCAGAGTTTGAAAATTTGTCATAAAACAGACGCTAGACCAATCAAACTTTAAACAGGAAATTTTGCGTTTTGGATTTGATTCTATTAATAGTCCTCAGGTGCGGGAAAATATATTCAAAATTCGCTCTTTATTCATTGGGTTATTATTCACGCCCTCCCCCCCCCCCTCCGTTCTCTTCCAACAGTTATATGAAGAAGATTTTTAAAACCTGTCTAAACCATGGAACGTTTTTATGAATTTGGGGCTTTGCCAAAACATGTAATAGAATGCTAGCCTTCAAATAGAATTTCAAGATTTCAGTACCATCCATTTGGTTTACGTTTCGGAATTAGAAAGTACAAGATAACAAATGCATACACACACCATCGTGTTAACGTATAAAACAATTTATTAGAAAAAAAAGCTGTTAAAAGTTACTGTATTAGGAATGTATTCATGTGAGACTTTATAGATAAGTAATTTATAAAAAATGTCTACTGAACCATTGAAATAATGAAAAGTAGCTGGTCTCCAATTTTGGAATCTTCTGTTGAAAATTAAAATTAAATTCCTATAATGAAAATTTAAGTTATTTTCTTCTATTTAAAAGTTGTTTTTTTTAAATAATCTAATAAATTTTATGTATGTTTGTCTAAGTAAAATTTAATTTAAATTATGACTATCTATAAAAATTTTCAACTAGTCAAATCGACCATTTTGAAGGTGTATACCACCTTGAGGAATTTCTTGCTACTCTACTGCATCAGATCCATTAGTTACAAAACATACAATAGCTTATAACTATTAGTTGCATCCCTATTACTATTGTTAGTTTTATTTATAAGCTTTAATATAAAAGATAATAACTACGGTAACACAGCGTTGCAACTCATGGGCGTCGCTGGCTGCTGAACATTGGGGGGGACTTCGGAAAAAAAGAAATGCTAGTTTAACAGTTTGCAAAGATCAATGAACATTGCAATTTTCAAATAAGAACCATAATTAGTAATATTCTGACCCGTCGCGGGGACAAAAAAGTTGGGGGGTGTATGAAATTAACGACTCCTCATTAATTTCAAACGCATCTTAAATACAGAGTGAAACAAATGGGTTCAGCTTATTTCTAAGAGAGAAGTCATGTTGAGAATGTGTTCCTAATCTTAAATATATTATTTACCTAGAAGTAAGAAGGTACGGGGCTACCTCCCCCGGAATATTTTCCGAATTTGTGATCTTAAAAATGCATTTTAGACGATCTTTGGTAATGTTAGGGGAGAAGAGGTTCGAGTGCGCTCTTCCGTCCATTTTTCGATATCGAAACTTTAAAAACTCAATTATTATCGCAAATTGTGCTATGGAAAGGGGGGGATTGGGGATTTTTTTCGAAATTGTATTGCTAAAAACGCAATTTTAGACTATCCTTGTTGATAATACGCAGATTAGATATTGGAGTTCCCTCTTTTTGGAAAATTATTTAAATTGCAGTATTAAAAATGCATTCTAAACAATTTTTGACAATGGTAGTAATTGAAGAGGTTCGGAGGCGCTTCTCTGGACATTTTTGGAAATTGAAATTTTAAAAACACAATTATAGATCATATCTGATTGTTTTAGGAAAACGGAGGTGCGGGGGTTCTGCCCCGAAACTTTTTTTGAAATTGTAATTGTAAAAACGCAGTTTTAGACGATCTGCGTTGGTGTTAGGGGAGGGGAGATTTAGGGCCCACCCCGGAACTTTTTCAAAATTGAAGAGTCGTCTTTGGTAACTTTAAAAGGACAAATGTTCGATTCAAATTTCGAATTTCGACAAATATTCGAAAAGGGAAAAATTCCCTTTATAACTATTCATCTGGCATTTGATCTTCAACAATATGTGAAAAATGTTTCTAATATTATTTTTTTTTCTTTTGATTTTTTTTTTAATTATTGCTTCTTACTCTTTCTCTCCTCCATGCACGCATTTGTTTTTGCTTCAACTGTGCCTATGCTGAGAACGATGCTTTCACCTAATTTTGAAAGTTCCATTTTGAAATAAGCAAAAAATTAGGTTTGAAAACTTCAATTTAAAATAATTTGTGTGGAAGATAAATAACTTGCTTTCTTTAATGATAATTCAGTTCTTTTTAAAGATTTTTATGGAAATGCAGTGATAAAATATTTTGTCGACTTCAACTTTTAAAAAATAATTTAGTTATCAAAATAATACTCAATTAAACCAGCCTTATTATTTCATCACTTAAAAGTTAAAACAATAGTTTCCATGTAAACTATTTCTTAGTTATTTGAAAATATAATTCTAATTTGGAATAAAAATATCTCGTTTATCAACATTACTATTATTGAACGTTTGCTTTTCAACTCCAATGTCATAAAAATGTATATCAATTAGTAACTACAAAAGTAAGAAAAATTAGTAAGCTAACACGAAAATAAAGGTAATTTTCTCTTGTTGTGTGTTACTTAAGTTGTTTAAAAATTTAAATTACTTCGATCAAAAAATTAGCATCTCAAAAAAAAAAAAAGTCAAGTAAATATTTTTACTCTACTTTTAGAACTTAGCACCCAATTCAATACTTTAATTACAATTAGATCATTATTCAATATATAACAGTCTTAGTATCATGCAAAAATAATGTAAGGAATGAATAAATATATTTTTTTTTCTTCAAAAACAGCGTATTATGAAAAGTTTTTTTTTTAATTTTAACGCTTAATGCATATTAATTTTCTTTAAATTACAGATAAAAAAATGTAAAATTTCAACGTAAAATATAACTTAAACAAGTGTTCATTTTACTCTCAAAAATATATGAAGCAAATTTCAAATTAAACATGCGAATATTTTTCAAAATAATGTGATCATAAGTTCATTACATAAAATTAAATTTTACGAGTTTATTATCATTATTAATAATAGTAGTAGTTAGTGGTAGTAATAATAGCATTATTATTTTAATTCTATGCACATACTCAAGAGCAGTGACACACAACGTTTCTTGGCGATAAATATTAAAGTAGTTACTTCTGCTGTGAATAGATTCTCAAAATAAGTCAAAATCAAACATGAAAGATGCAAGGTGCGGACATTATATTTCTTTCGAAAAATAGCTAAAACGAGATTTAATATCAAGCAGGGCCGGCCCGACGTAAAAATTTCGCACAAGCAGAGAATTATTTTATGCCCCCCCCCCCCCAACCCCCGTTTTTTTTCCAAGCACAAGACTAAGACAAAAATATTTTTTTTTCAAATGAACTGGAATATTTATTTGCATTGTTATAATAATTTTAAAATTAAAATCAGTGATTTTAAAAAATAAAAATAGCAGGAGATTATAAAACTAATAATGTAAAAATTAATTAATTAGAGTAAAATATTATTCTTAAAACACCCTCTCGTGTAACATCATAGTAAAATAAAAAGTCATATAAAATGTGCTTATAAAACCACTCTTCTTGCTTTAATTTCTGCAAAATCTTTCAAAATGATGTCCGTATCGATATTGGACAAGATGTCTTTTTTAATAGACAACGGGGCTAGACTGCATAGTCTTTCCTGTAATATTTTAGACATGAGATGATTTTTTATTATTTTCAGTTTTGAGAAACTTATATTCCCACTGACGACTGAAATTAATAACGTTAAGATAATTCGTAAATTGCAAAACAAGATAGCGAAATATGTAATTTTTTTTCCTCACCTGATTTGATTGTAGCTCGTTTCCTTCCCAGCTTGATAGAGCATTAGTAGTTGATATAAAAAACTTTTCATAGCCTTTGCCTGTTTTTCACGGGACGCGGATAAAACGTCCAAAACCAAGGGTCCAAGTCCAAGGCTCAAATTCAAAAGGTACAATAGACAGAAGATCCGGCAGACTTAAGAAGGTCCAGATAAGATCCATGGGTCATAAGGTCTGACAGACATAAGGTCCACAATTTTGGACAGCTAAGACATAAGGTTCAGTTTTCTCAGCAGGGTGGACATAAGGTTTTTACTTCATTCGTTTTTTATTCTTTCTTTCTTGCTCTTTTCGTTTGTTACAAAACGTACCAGATTTTTTATAGTTTTCAAGCATTTTAGTATTTTTATACTAATTTCCCTTTGATATTTTAAGCAAATTGTACGTTGGTAGCTGAGCTGCAATCATCACGAAAATATGCGCGTGTTATTAAAGAAGGCAACAGCTGTTGAAGGCACTCTCTTGAGGTCAATTGGAAAATGACTAAAAAGAGAGAAAAAAAAAAAAAAAAAAACAGTGCCCATCCAATACTGATCTCTCATTAATGGTGACCACCAGCAAGCTTGAATTGTCAATTGTCACACGGTTTTACAAGATCCCCCCGTAAGATAACGCAAGTTGCGGTGACCCTACGGCGTATCCTCTTAAAAGTTCGGACACCCTGTGATGTGAGAACTGAATAAAATGCGGCCAATCTCGAAGTCTAACGTTTACCAGTAGTATCTATTATCTAACGTAGGATCTTTCTCATGACTATTTACAATACTCCTTCCAGAATCGTAGCAATTTTGTCAACCCTCAACCTTTCAACCCTTATCAGAAGGAAGACGTTTTATGCCTTTTGCCTCTTAATGGCCTTTCAAGCACCACGGGGGTTGTTTCATTTGACCATTCAATTGCTTCCAGGTGTGAGGGCCTCGAGAAACGATGCGTGATAGATGAAGTGATATATGCCATTTCTCAAACTCTTCCCCAGCAAAGCAATCCGGACATAAATATTTTTGCTCGTTAACGTTGTATTTGTGAGACTGAAGAACGAATAGCTAACTATAAGCCCCAGCTCGAAAGCTGTTTGAACTTACAGAGTCCGGGCTGAGCCCGAATCATCTCTAGCAGGCACTGATTAAAAACTTATGTTTATTTATTTATTTTATTTTTTTTTTTTTTTGCACAAACTATTAATCGCGTGTATGTAATTTAAAATATACTAAATATGTATTTTTATTCCCATAATTACCTTTCTTTTAAAAGAACTAAAGATGGGATCATCCCAAGAAAAATTCCTCCACCTTAATAAGTTGGGCCCCAGACCTATTCCAGGGGCTTCATATTTCTAAGGGGCCTCAATTTTTTCTGAAGACATATCACAGCATAAGAGCTATGGGAATAGCACACGTGTATATTTTAAAGAAACATTATTTTAAAAAATAACGACTTATTAATCGGAAAAAAAAATTTCTTGAACGAGAATTTTTATTGATTCTTGCAGCTAGTAGATTTACCATGTTTTAACTGTAGGGGCCCCATGACCATAGAAGCCCCGGAGGGGATTCAAATATGTACATGATAAATGATTTATATAGTGCTGAGATGTACAAAGGGGCCTTCAAAAATGCATTTTGACAGCCCCCCCAAACCTGTAAATCAGCCACCTCATTTTGCCATTGAATCTTTATAGGGGGCCTCCAAATTACTGTGGATCTTGAGCCCTAAAAATTAGTAATTCGGGTACTGCTTGGATGCGGGGCCCTATTGGGATCAGTCGTCCTATCGGCTTCAGCCCGAGCCTATAATCCTTAGGTAACTTTTATTTTCCATGGATTTTGAGCATTTCTCACTCAAACTCATGACTTTCCTTGGCAACTCCTTAAATTAAAAAAATTTTGGTTTTGAGGATGTGACGCTAAGCCTGAGGCCCCAGACTCGCGCCTCAAGCGCCTATTGGGTAATCTGCTAATGGTAGTGATGGGTTTTGCAGGAGAAAAATGATTGCTCCAATAAGGTTGCTAAAAGCACAAAAAGCATGAGATAGCTGCATGGGAAAGTAACTCAGACGGTCTTTCCAATAAATACGGAAGTTTTTGTTATTTTAGTTCAGATCGAAGTTCTAATTTAATTTGATTCAGAAATGAAAGTCCCGATTTTTTTTTCCAAAGTTATTATTTTAAAATATTGAGGGGGACTTCTGATGAGTTCAAAATATTGGGGGGGACATGTCCCCCTCGTCCCCCCCGCCAACGACGCCCGTGTTGCAACTATAAAAATATTCTCTCCGTAATTGTTTTATTATAATTTGTTATTGCTTATGAATAATAATACGTTTATCATATTTTTCTCATTACGACAAAACCCTAAACTCAAATATGAACATGCGTTAATGATGTAAAATTCTAAATTAATAAAAAAGTGCATTTAATTTCAATGACGAAGAACTTATTTTGCTCTGTAACTCTCGATGTAATATATTACTCCGCAGAGAAAATCAAAGAGCTGTAAACATTTATCAAAATCACAAATGTTTGATAAATGTCAAGAACTTTTTGAAGTATAACAAATTGGCTCCAAGAAATGTACGCATAATTCTTAATTATACGTTAATTTATTATTCTTAACCTTGTTTTGAGAATTTTTTCTTTAAATCTTCAACTTTTTATTTAATTTTTTTTTGTTATTTTTTGTTGAATGTAAATTGTATACTGTGAAAGATTTCATCTACCAAAATAGTGTAAGTAGCGACTACATTTCAAAACTAATTTATAGTCGCTATTTTTTTTTTTACAAAAACAGGAGCTATATTGTTCGTTTTTGAACTCCGTGCCTGATTGTCAAGAACTGTTCTACTTGAAAAAAAATGATAGGTTAAGAAGGGGCACTTCTGGGTGTTTTTAGTTTTTTTTCACCTGTTACTTCCTTGTTGTTACTTAGCACCCCCCCCCCCCCATTATTTTGAGAAAATAAAAGACCTGACGCATGTGCAACTTCGAAGAAGGTAGCGCGATAAAATATTGAACAGAAGTTATGGTTAACTACAAAAAAAAAAAAAAAAAATGCAGTTTTTCCAATCACTGAACATAAGTCACATTGACACCTGTTGAACTTGTTTCCTCCAGCCTTACTGTGAGGGCGAGAGAGGCAGTGTGCTGCTTTGGTGGCATAAAGGGGGATCAAGCGGCAATGTAACGAGATCCGCTTACAGTTCTAGTACAAATATGAAATGGATGAACATTCTTATATCGGAAGTCATAAAAGGTGCTTATTGTAATTGAAGCCAAAAACTTTTATCAAAGGAGGCAATTTACTCTGTCCAGGAATACTTATGAGCTTTTCTCTGTAAACTCGTAATTGGCTGTCCGGACCAAATATTTCAAAAATCATTTAAAGCGTAATAAAGTAATTATCATTCTGAATTCAAGTAAATCATTAATACTTGCAGCCTAATTGTATTTGGATCAATAACAATTTTTTCCCCAGAAATTATCTAAGCCCAAAAAATACAATCCATTGGCTGTTCCAATCCTATAATATAACACTTAATGGTAATATTTCAAAAAACTTTGTAACACTCCCTACATAAATGTGGCAATTGATATCTAAAAATAGAATAAAGCAAACTATATTTTTCTTATGAAATAAGGTCTAATTACGTATTTCTGAAACTTAATTTTATCATGTAAGTTCTGTCCGAAGTTTTTTCAAACAGTCCCCTGCCACAAATTCAAAGCTGCAATAGAAAAAATCTGTTACTCTGGCAAATATTTTTTGGCATGAAGTTTAACGTAATCGATGTGAATTTCCCGAAATTGCTGAGAACGGTGTTGAAACGCCACTTATTTTAGTTTTAGAGCCACATTTATGATGCAAGTACACATCTTGGTCGTTGCGAAAACAGTCCTCTGCTAAGTAATTTTATTAATGTCAATTAGATTAATTATGAAACATATTTACTGTCCATTATTTGTGTCTAAATTTATGGGTAGTTTCGTAACTAATTATGTTCCAATTATTTTGCAGATATTGCGCAACTAAGTGAAAATAGTCCCCTGTCATGATACACCAGAAAAACACAAACTTCAATTGGTCCTTTTTTGAACTAAAGTAATAAATTAATTTCCTGAGCCAACATTACCAACATTTCAAGAAAAAAAAACATGCCCGGACAGATTCTGTATGATAAATGACGAGTTACGTGTATGCCTAATCGTGTGTACCTAAATGTGCTCCTAATGTTATACACTGGCGGAAAAAAAAATCCCAACACCAAGAAAGACTTGTGTTAGATAAACGAAATTTGGTATGCGTGTTTATACAACTTAAAGATGACATCGATTAAAATTTCATGTTTCGCGCATAAGTGTGGCGCAGCTGGCGTTACTCAGAACATGCAAATAAGGCTTGTTTTAAAAGCGTGTTGTGAAGCTTGTGTGTATTATTTTTCCGTGAAATTTGACGAATTGCGTTCATGTTAGCCAGGAATACCTTTAAGAAGACGAAGAAGCCACTATCAACAGCTCACCGAGTTTAAACGTGGTCGTACAAATTGGCTACGAGAAGGTGGATTTTCATTTCGCGATATTGCAGAAAAACTTCAGTGGAAATGTTTCCACCATGCATGATTATTGGAAGCTATGGGTAAGGGATGGTACTACCTCAAGAAGATCGAGTTCCGAGCTGCCACGTGGCACGACCGAGAAGGAAGATCGCCGAATCTTGCGTACGGCTGTGGCGCATCGTACTGCATCTGCGGCTGACATTCGAGCTGCAGTTGGTACCGTCGTGACCCAAGGAACGGTAAGAAACTGTTTACTTCAAGGACAGCTTCGAGCCAGGCAGCTTGTAGCCGGTATTCCATTGACTGCAAACCATTGCCTTTTCCGACGACAGTGGTGCCACTACAGAGCTCACTGGAGGTCGGAGTGGAGATCTGTTGTAATTTTTGATGAAAACAGATTCTGAATTAGTGCCAGTGGTGGCTGTATATTGGTCAGAAGGAGGCCAGGGGACCGCCTGCATCCAAGCGGTCTACGGCCTAGACGCACGAGACTCACACCTGGAGTTATGGTCTCTGGAGCAATTTCCTACGACAGCAGGGGCATTCTTGTGGTTATCCCAAACTCACTGACTGAAAATTTGTCGCCAGTCTGTTAATTTAACCAGTAGTACAGCACTTCATGAGTAGCATTCAAGGGGGCGTTTTCCAACCGGATAACGCTCGCCCTCACATCGCTGCTGTAACGCAATGTACTCTACAGAGTGCTGACATGTTACCATGACCTGCAAAATCACCAGGTCTGTCTCCAATTGATAACGTATGGGATATCATGGAACGGCACCTCGAGTATCATCCACAGTCAGCAATGACGGTCCTAGTATTGACACAGCAAGTGCAACAAGCATGGAACTCCATACCACAAAGTGACATTCGGCACCTGTATGACATAATGCATGCACGCTTGCAGGCTTGCCTTCAAAATTCTGGAGGTTACACCTTCTGTTAAATTAACATAATTTCACATTTGCACAGCATTTTCTTGAGCTTAAATTAGCCAGTGACCTTGTACATTTAATCAATTAAACATGTTAACTAGACAATTGCATTACCCAAATTTCATTTCTCTACGGCAATTTTTTCTTGGTGTTGGGATTTTTTTTTCCGCCAGTGTATCTCGAAATTATAAAATAAAAAAATAAAGAAAAGGCGTGCTTAAAATAATCTGTAAATAACTAACAGATACTCAGTTCCAATCTTTGCTTGTGTATTGGCCATGCATTTTACGTTTAGATTGAAGTGTGGCGTCAATATGTCTTTTCAAGCGAAGTAGAAAAAAAACTTCATTTTTGTAACTTATAAAATAATTTCAAATAAGTAAAATAATGACCTGTTCTATGTCCAAGCTAGAATGCTTGCAATTAACTATGCGGAAGCTGTAAGTTAAAAAAGTTCAAACAAATGGATAAGACTATGGTTGGAAAAAAATGAGAAAAAATAAAATGAAAAGGGTTCAACTTGAATAAAATAAAAAAAAGTCCATATCCACCCCTCTCACCCCTACATATAATTAACATGTTTGGTGCCATTTTCAAATACTATTACTTTGCAGGAGAAACAAATTTTAATCACCACATTTCTATTACATTTTTTAATTGACACTTTATGCTTGTTTGAACTCTTATTTCAGATTTCATGTTCATTAATTTACTTTGTTTTGATGCATTTCTTGATGTATTCTCCGATAATTTCTTCATGTAAACCTTGATTATATGTACGTCTGGATAACTTTTGTCCTGGGATAGCTTTAAAAATAAGCCAAGTGGTACATTTTCAAAATTTGCTTACATTTGCTGTCCAGAGGTTAAAAAAACGATTTTAAAGCATAACTTATGTTTTAAATTCAATGCGAACAATCATTTTCCGCAAGAAATACCCCCAAAAAATTCTATCATTCAAAAAAATATTGAAATTTATTTATTTATTTTTATATAAGTCTTTAAAAATGAGAATCGAGGCAAAAACGCTTGTCCATTTCCAATTTTCGCAATTTCAACTATTTTTTTATACTTAATTGTATAAAAAAGTAGATACAACAAATTATTTTTATTTATTAACTATTAGTATATGATATTCATAATAAATATTGACAATAGCAATTGTTTTTCATTATGACATTGTATGAATATATTTTGTCCGGCAGTTCTTGTCAAGTCCGTTACCCTAAGATTATCTTAGCTCAAAAAGGTATTTATTGCAGTCAAAAGATGGTAACACGTATTCAGTTAACTTAAACTAGTGACTTAACTATTTCATACCACTTTGTTTTCTTGAGTCGAGAAGTATTGCTATGGCGTTTCGCACAAGATTTCTTCCAGGTGCGTATTTTTATTCTTTGTCAAGTCTGTTACCGAAGATTTTAGTATTGATTTTACTTTTTCTCAACTTTTACCCCGAAATATTGTTTATTATACGGGCGATTCTCTAAACTGGTAATTTGCTGGCCGAACCGAGTATTTTAAAAATAATAAAGTAATAAAATAATTATCGCTCTTAATACACTAGGTGGCCAAAAGTATCCGGACACTTTCAAAAATTCACATTTTTACATATAGCTCGAGAAATAAGTGATCAATTGTTCCTTAACTTTAGTCATACAAAATATAGGCTTCAGCGAACATTTCCCAGTTAAAATTAAAATACCCTTGCATTTGGGGGATGACAAGAAAGGGGGTTGAAAGAAAAACCGCATTTTGACCATAACTCTTCGAAAATAGCTCGAAATAAGCTATAAATTTCAGTAATTATTTAGCATACTATGTATAATTACTGTACAAATTTTTATGAACGTACCACTCTTACTTCCGAAGATATGAAACATTTTTTAAAAAACGGCAATTTTATTTGAAGGGTTTTTGCTCAGAACGCGCAGAGTTTTTGATCAAACCTTATCAAAACTTCAGGAAAGATGACAAAATACAACAGAAAGAACATACTAAAACGGTAAATAAAACTATTGAAAATACGATGAGATATGAACGTTAAAAGGAAATACTTTTTCACGGCGCATGCGCGAACGACAGAAATTTATAACTACAAAAATATTGTAGCTTGGTTTATACTGCACCTTATAAAAAAAGTTCCAGTTGAATATCGTAAAAATTGAAAAAGATATCAGCGATCTAGTGAGTTGTAATTCATTCATTCGCAGACAATACATAAATGGCGAGGGGTTGTCCACAAATAGTGTGGTGACAATCGAGCATTTTTTTTTTTTAAATGTTGAATGGTATACAGTTTGAAAATTTATATTCTGTATAGAAGTCACATTTCGCCTTTTCGGCCAAAAAGACCTTTTACGTTGGTGGCCAAAAGTTATCCGGACACCCCTGAAACGTTGGTTTTGAACGATGACGAAATAAACTTTAATTTAAAAATAGCTCTTTGTGGACAGACCCTCACTGTTTATGTATTGTCTGCGAATGAATGAAATTCAGCTCACTAGATCGCTGATATCTTTTTCAATTTTCATGATATTCAACTGAAATTTTTTTTATAAGATGCAGTATAAATCAGGGTACAATATTTTTGTAGTTATAAATTTCTGTCGTTCGCGCATGCGCCGTGAAAAATTATTTTCTTTTAACGTTCATATCTCATCGTATTTTTAATATTTTCATTTACCGTTTTAGTATGTTCTTTCTGTTGTATTTTGTCATCTTTTCTGAAGTTTTGATAAGGTTTGATCAAAAACTCTGCGCGTTCTGAGCGAAAACCCTTCAAATAAAATTGCCGTTTTTTAAGAAATGTTTCATATCTTCGGAAGTAAGAGTGGTACATTCATAAAAATTTGTACAGTAATTATACATAGTATGCTAATTAATTACTGAAATTTATAGCTTATTTTGAGCTATTTTCGAAGAGTTATGGTTAAAATGCGGTTTTTCTTTCAACCCCCTTTCTTGTCATCCCCCAAATGCAAGGGTAATTTAATTTCAACTGGGAAATGTTCGCTGAAGCCTATATTTTGTATGACTAAAGTTAAAGAACAATTGATCACTTACTTCTCGAGTTATATGTAAAAATGTGAATTTTTGAAAGTGTCCGGATACTTTTGGCCACCTAGTGTACAAGTAAAGCATTAATGCTCGGTGGCCCAATTGTATTTGGAGCGATAACAATTTAATTTTTTTTTCTAGAAATTATCTAAGTGCTAAAAACACAGTCCCCTGGTTGTCCCAACGGTATTGTCTAACACTTCAAGGTAATATTCCAAAAATCCTATCAACACTACATAAATTTGGCAATTATTATCTAAAAATAGAATAATGCAGCTGTATGTTTTTCATGGTTAAGGTCTAATTACGTATTTCTAAAAGTTAAAATTATCATGTAAATTCTGTCCGAAGATTTTTCAAATCATCCCCTGAGTCAAATTTAAAGCTCCAATAGAAAAAATCTGTTACTCTTGCAAATGTTATTTGACATGAAGTTTAAAGCAATCAGTGTGAATAGGCTGAAATTGCTGAGAACGGTGTTGAAACGATACTTTGTTTAGTTTGAGAGCCACATTTGTGATGAAAATATGCATCAGGGTCGTTGCGAAAACAGTCCTCTGGGAAGTGATTTTATTAATGTCAATTAGTTTAATTATGAAACATATTAGTTATTATGTCCACGATTTGTGCCTAAATTTATAGGTAGTCTCGTAACTAATTATGTTCTAATAGTTTTGCAGATATTACGCAACAAAGAGCAAAAACAGTCACCTGGCACAGTCCCCTGCCTAGTTATACCAGGAGGGGGACTTACCCCCTATCACAATTATCAGAAAAACGCAAGCTTCAATTGGCCCTCTTTTAAACCAAAGTAATAGATTCATTTTCTGAGCAAATAATAAAATAATTATACGAACATTTCAAAAAACCATGCCAGATTTCTGGGAAAAATGACGAGTTTACAGAGAATCGCCCATACAACTCTAAGAAAATGCATATTGTTGTTCCATTTTTAAATTCGAAAATCTAGCTATAATTTTACATTTTGGTTGAAATGTCAAGTCCGTTACTGGTCAAATCCGTTACCAAATGTCAGTACGTTACCATACAGTTTTTGATCAATATTTTAATAATCACAAACATCGTTTTAAGCTTCAAGGACGCAAATAATTTCAAATCAAGTTGATTCTAGGTGCTATGATAGTTTAAAAGTGAGATTTCATATTGATTTCGTATGGTAACGGACGACAATTTTCCCTGCAACATAAAGTTTTACAACAGCATTTGAATACTTAATTATGCATCAAAGTGTACAACCAATTACTTTTTCACACACCTAAAATATGTGACAAAACATCTGTAAGTGATTCTAAAAGAAAAAAGCAAGTTAAAAAAATTACTTTAAAATTCTGAAATGTAAGCATATGGTGAAAATGACCCAAGTACTTATAGTGGCAAAATCTAAAATGTTGTCCAATGTATATACAGGCAGGGTATGCACAAGCAGTATGTTTGAACCAGCTTTGACCGAATTCTAATTTAGTATTTGATCAACGATGAGTACACCACATCATCTCATTTAGTTGAAAGACCATGATTGCATGCACATAACTTAAAATTATCCTTTTTTGCGTCAATATATGCGTTATTGTGAAAGAAATGTTCTTATTTTGCAATATTTTTGTTGAGTTTTACTTTTTTCAAGCAATCTGGAATATATATATATATATATATATATATATATATATATATATATATATATATATATATATTGTTCACTCAGCCTACTAAATTAGTTTTTTTTTTCAAACGAGAGAAATTATTTAAACGCGAATAAAAGCTTCATGAATATTCCGATAAGTTTGCAGATAAATATTCAAGTGCATCAACTATCCACGAAAAAATACAATCTTTCCCGGACAGCAGTGTCAAATTGACACCACACCAGCGTTCTAGGTAAATTCACCCATAAAACCAAATTTTGAAAAGCAATTATCTAACAACTTAGCACATGAGTTTTTCTTACATACAAGTATTAAATAAAAGTCACGAAATTTCTTACCGATCCTGTTAAAATGTTGCATTTGGCATGACATTTAAGATACACAATGCTATTGTAAGCAAATGACACCGCTCGGCGTTCTGGTGTTAAGAGGTTACAGAGATTATAAAATATTTCACATTTCTAAATTAATTCCTTAACGCATTACTTGATCTAAAACTCATTTTTTACATTTTTTTGCATGCTTTGAAACGTTACGTTTCAAAATTTGGGTTTTTTACGTTATTTAACAGGGACGTCATTTCAAGTTTTCCAAGGGAGGGGCAAAGGATCCAAACACAATGTAATGTCATCAGAAAACATAAAAAACCACGCCCACTTATATGTAAATATATTGATTTCTCAAAGTCCCCCCCCCCTGCCCCTCCTAAATGACGGGCCTTTTATTTAACAAAATATTTGCTAAATAACCTAACGCATTATAGTTGCTTTAGGTTTGTGATACATTACAAAAGTAGTAAAATTTGTGATGAAAGTATGCATCACGTGAAAACAGCCCACTGCAAGTGATTTTATAAATGTTAACTAGTTATACAGAGTGCGCCAGAGAAACTTACTTTTTTGAAAAAATTCTTGCGCGGTGAATTGGCTGCGTAGAAAGCCGAGAGTGGGCGCATCTGGAGCGGGAAATCTCCAAGTTTTGTTTTCCCTTTAATTAGTCGCCATCATACTATGGTCAAAAGAACAGCACGCCTTTGCCGTCGATAGCTACTTTTCGAGCTGTCGCTCAGTTACTGCTACGCAACGCGCGCATCGAGGAATTCTTCCTTCCCAGCCTCGAAAAAATAAACTTTAGGGACGAGTGGTTTCAGCAAAAAGGAGTCACAGCACACACAGCACGATATTCAATGAATTTGTTGCGACAACATTTCCCCGACCGCCTCATCTCTCTCAAAGGCGATCTCCCATGGCCAGCACGCTCAACAGATTTGGGGCCGTGCGATTTTTTTATGGGGTTATTTGAAATCCCTGGTTTATGTTGATCGACCACGCACAATAGCTCACCCCAAGAATAACATTCGTGACGAAATTGCCAACATACCAATTGATATGCTGCAAAGAGTGCTCACAAACTTTAAAAATCGTCTTAATCGGTGTATGCTCAATGGGGGTCATCATTTAACCGATGTCATTTTCAAGCCTAAATGAAAAAAAAAAATGGGATATTGTATTCTCAAGTAAAAAAAGAATTAAAACAATAACTTAAGTAGTTTTGTTTTTATTGACATTTCAAAAAAGTAAGTATCTCTGGCGCACCCTGTATGAAATACATATACTTATTATTTCCATGATTTGTGTCGAAATTTATCGCTGGTTTCGTAGCTAATTACGCTCCGATTATTTTGCAAAGATTACGCAACTAAGTGAAAATAAACAGTCCCCTGGCGACATTCCCCTGTTTAGCAATAAGGCAGGGGACTTGTCCCTTATCATGATTTATGAGAACATGTCAAAAAATGTATGCCCGGACAGCTTCTGTATAGGAATTTACCACAGGGAATCACCCTTATAGAAAAATGATTCACATTTCTTGTCGCTGTTTGAGTACTACTTTTTAGAATAAGTGGTTTATGATTAAGACAAAATTCGTAAACTTAGACGTATTATGAACAACTACATGAGGACTGCTAGATAAACATAGTTGCGTTACATAAGGCATTATCCCATAATACCTGCCGAGCCACCTTCAAAATGTATCTTTAAAGTGACACATAAAACATTGTCTGCTAAAAAGCAAGCACATTTCAACGAATAAAAATTTTTTAGTGAATATTCTGTCTAACATAAATGCTAAATTCTCTTGTGTATCACTTTTTAAAAATATTTGAACAATTACTCGCCAAAACTCTTGAAAATCATAGATTACAAGCTTGTTCTGCAGCGAGTACTACAACAACAGCATGCGATCATAACGCTTTATCTCAATATTTGACGCATTGTCCCAAAATACCTGGTAAGCCATCTTGGAAAATGAATATTTTAAGTATCACAGAAAACAATGTCTGCTAAAAAAGGAGCACATTTCAACAAATTACATTTCTTTTAGTGAATTTTATGTTTAACATCAATACTAAATTCACATGTGTATCAGTTAGTTACAATATTTAAACGCTCCCCAGCTAAGAATCTTGAAAATCACAGAATACACTTTGTTTTGCAGAGAGTACTATAACTGCATGCGATCAACTTTCACTGCGTTCCATCATGGGAGTGCTATTTGCATGAATTTATTGTTATTACTATTATTGTTTTAGAAGCCAATCAGCTTCGACATACACGAGGACTGCGTACTGTGCGCTTTGATTCCGGACAAAGACACAGAAGAGATAGGATATCATTTACAGCACGGAGAAGGAAATTACAACCAGGGCGAGGGCGGAAATCGAACCCGCCTACTCGGGATTACAAGGATGACGCGCAAACACAATGCACCACCGAGGCCCCTTGCGTGAATTTCCCTCGTAATAGCAGTACCAAAAAGAGGTTTGGTACTCTTTATTCTTAGAACATTCCGTAACTTCTTCTCCTCTACCAATATATATTTTTTGAAAAATAGCAGGAGCTTGACAAAATGTGACCCCTGTGAATCTGTAGTAAAAGCTTTGCTTCTTAAGGCGGAGGTCATGGGCTCGATTCTCACCAGTTTCTTCCCTGTTATTTCCTCTCTTTGTGATATAAATTTGTTTTGCATTGTTCCAATTTTTCCACGGTGAACCTACGGACGCGTCAAAAACCACCTGATAAAACAATTATTTATTAATTTTAATTTAGTGGAACTAAAATAAAAGTGGGGAATTGTAAGGTAGTGACTTTCAGTCGGTAATCTGCCTCATCTAAATATCACCAAATATAGCAGAATTAAAGACTTGTAAATAGTACCACCAGTTAGTTGATTTTATTATAAATTTATAATAATGCTTTTGCCCTTGTCGGAAGAAGGTGTTTTTCTGACCTCACGTAATTAATTTGCAGCTGTTATATTGTAACATTACAAAGAAAAAAAACTAACAGGTAAGTGAATATTTTTATTTTGAAGTTTTCATTTGTTAATTTACTCATTAAGGCTATAGAATATGAATAAGAGCCTTTTAAAGAACAGTTTGATTTTTAAGCCTTTTACAAAAGTTTCGAAGCAAATTTTTTAACTTATTGACTTGTTTCCTTTTGGACTTCGTTAATCATTGTTTCCTAAAACAATGCTTCTTTTTTAAGTATTATTATTTTTTTTTAAATTGAATAGGTGCCCCACTTGCACCATAAGAAGGAGTAAGTTGGGCCGCCCATCTTTTATTCAAATTTAAAATATACATGTATAAAAGAGGAGCAAAGTGGTGTTACTTTGATAAAGCATTTATTTTTTTATTAAAGCGTCCAATTATGAGATATCTACTGACATTAAAATCTGTATCACGGAAAATTACACAAAATAAAACACAAAACAATTACATAAGGGAAATGTTCTGAAATCCTATGGGCATATATTTTACTTTTACTTTTACATATGCATTAGTGTAGAATAAACAAGAAAAAGGGGTAGTTTCCATACTCTTTTATAAATTTAGCAGTGATTTTTTTTTTCGTTAATAACTTCCAAAACTAGAGCTACATAATACTATATGGTTTTATTTGTGTTGTAAGTTTCCCTAATTCATTATCAGCAGCTTTTACAAGTTTTGTAGCTGAGCTATCAACTCCTTCTATGTCTTTATAATTATGTTATATTTCTCATCCACAAAAATTGCTTTATTAGAGTTGCTTTTAACTTTAAAATTCTCACGCATACGAGGGAACCCACTTACCCTGAATAGGAAAAATATTAAGATTAATTGGAACCCTTCGGCTTATATATTTATCAAGTTACTTTGCAAAAATTCCTATTATAGTATGTTTTTTTAGATTAAACTATATACTAAGTTAAAAAATAATAATAACTAACCCAGAAGCACTTTTTTGAAAAATGCCGCTTGAAAATGTTTTCTAAAATTGTTTTTTTTTTTAACTTAAGATTTGTGATCCGGAAAAAAAATTACACGAGGCGCAAATTTATTCAAAACCAGTTACTGTGATTAAATGTGGCTTGATCTATCTATTAAAAAGAAAAAAAAAACGTATAACTTTTATAAAATCCGGATACATGTATTAGTTTTAAGATGTGACAGGCGTAATCCAGTGATCACTTACCTGAAGCAACCCCACGTTTAGTTTTGTACTAGGGTGATTTAATTTGTTTTTATAGTGCTTTTCGGGACCTCCGTGGCTCTATGATAGAAGTTTCGCCTCGTAAGCCGGCGATCGTATGTTCGATTCTTACCGGTGCCCTGGGTGTTATTTCCTATATTTGTGCTATAAACCATTTTTGCGTTGTCTAATGCGTAAAATAAAGGAGTCCAACCTCTTCGGAGGCAATGGAACCCACTCTTAGCTTAGAATTTGTTAAACTATGCACGCAACAATAACACGACAACAACAACATAGTGCTTTTTTACGCCAATTCAAGCTCATTATGGAGATGAAGGGTTCTCTCGTAAGCAGGTGAGTATAAGACAGTGGTTCAGTGATTAAAACCAGCTCACATTGATGAGTCTCAGCGGTCTGATGATTGTGATGATGATCCACGTGATTTGTTTCCAATCGAATAGAATATGTAGACAAAAATCTGCTATTTTCTCAGAGAATTCAGGATAGATAACGAAACATGATTTCGCCGTAGGGGAGAGGGGGCACATGTGAATAAACGATATTTTACCCAGTTAATATGAAGAAAAAAAATCTGAAAAAAAATTATATAGATGGTAACACAAGTACTATATCCTGCCTGAAGTTTCAAAGATCTAAACCATTTTGTTTTTTAGTTGTCATAAGATTTAATTTTGGAAGGTGCCAATAAACTTTTATGTTCCAGTTCTCTGTGTGAAAACACATCCAAAACTATTTTTTTTGTGTGAGTTAAACTTTATTTATCTTAAAGCGGCATTAATAAGGGAAGTTTTCATGCAATATTTGTTTTTTTAAATTGAAAAAAATATAGGTTTTTATCAAATTTTGATAAAGTTGAGATAAGTGGCACATATGAACACAATATGTACGGGCAGATGTGAACAGTTCACATGTGCCAGTTAATAGTATTTAGTTATTTCAATTTCAAAAATTTGTTGATTTTTTTGGATATTGAATAGTATAATTAAAAATATTGAATAATTAAAAATTTCAATGTTCAATGTTTAAATCTGAAAGAGTTGCAAAGAAAATAATGTTAGTTACTTGCTTAACTGTTGAAAAAGGAATAGTCAAAGGTTGTAATACGAGACACTGAGTCCGACATAAGTTTTGAAGACCACAACTATCGAAAAATTTGCGCTGAAATGAGCACTGTGCAAGAAAATTCAGCTGTGAATGAATTTGCCCTCGTAGAATTCACTTCACTATGTTGGTCGTATTAAGAAAATGGAGAATGATGAAGCATGAGGAAGCCAGAAGAATAAAACTTTTATGTTTCCAAAAAACAGATGATACATTGATGGTAAACACTGATGATATTCTGTTAAAATTGCCACCACCTACAATTTTAAATGGCACATGTCGAGCTGCATCTTTTGTTTCTTTTCTGTAAAACTTGAAGGCTACAATGTTCGTTGAATTTACTTAATTAATCATGTTGAATACATAACTTGATATTTTCATTGAAAATATTTGTTAATGTGTAATAAACAGTGTACTGAAAAATATGCTTAGGTGTATTTTATAAACATTTATGTATCCGTGTTTACTTGTGCCCCAGGTGTGTTTACAACTACCCCTCTACTGGGGCAGATGTGAACGAAATTAAACATATTTTAAACTTATTTTTTGGCTTTAATTCACTGTTGAAAAAGAGAGATAACTGCATGAAAATATTAGCAAATGCTTGATTTATTGTGTCTAGCACTTGTTTCTTTTATATCTCAAATTAATAATGAAAAATATACAAAAATGTCATTTTTGTTCACATATGCCCCCCTCTTCACTACTTAATATGTGGTTCCAATATGTGGAAAGTGGTAGCATAAAGCCCAGGCCCGTCATTTAGGGGGGCAGGGGGGGTCATTTCCCCCTCCCCCTGACTTTGAGAAATCAATGTATTTACATATAAGTGGGCGTGGTTTATGTTGTTTTCTGGTGACATTGTATTGTGTTCTAATCCTTTGCCCCCCCCCCCCTGGAAAAACTTGAAATGACGTCCCTGATAAAGTCCCATGTACTGGTCAAACACATATCTAGGGGTATGAGCAGAGCAGCCTACACAACTATATATATGACTTTTTGTCGCAGGGTAGACCGAGGCACGTTTACGCGGATTTTTTTTTTCAGTGGTCTTTCTAATTTTTATGTTTCAATTTAGGAAATTTTAGATATTATGGTCTTATTCGGAAGCTAATGAAGTTTAAGTTTGGGCATTCAGCTTTTCCCCTGTTTGAATATTTAAGCGTAAAAGAAAATAATTTTTAGGTTAAAGTCTGTTGCGTAAACCTACCCCGTACCCGGGGCAAGTTTACGCATCAAGTGGGGCACGTTTACGCACGTTATTAGTGGTTGGTACCAAGGAGTGAGAGAAATAAACATTGAAACAAATTGAAATGTTCTTTTCAAACACATCTCATGTGACCAGGGCTGAATTTACGTACAAGCCGAGCAAGCTGCCGCTGGAGGCCTCCGCTTCGTAGGTGACCCCCATCTCCCATGATTTTTTGAAATTTGTATCTTAAAAAAATAAATAAATAAACGTTTCAACGAAGTTCAATTTCAAGTGTCTTAAAATTTAGCAAAAGGACCCCGCTTTATAGCCCCTCCCCCCTAACTCCTGTGAAAATTATACTGTTCTTGACCACAATTTACAAAAATATCATCGCTGGTGCACGTAGAATCAAACTGGAGCAACTTAGGGAGACGAAAAGAGGCACGAGGATGAAATATGGCGACTATAACCAATCTTTCCTCCATATTTTTTGGCTCAGTCACTAACATATCTCATGAGATTCGTCCTTGACTGAGACAAAAAGTATTGTTTAAATGCTGTTACGAGTCTGCACACCTTCGAACTTCCTTAAATAACGAATATTCTAATTTTGATAAAACACAATAAGTTTATTTACAAATTTATGCAATTATTTACAATAAAGCAGCTAACAATTGAACATCCAGCAATGAAGCAAATACCATTAACAACTGTTAACTTAACAGAACACCACGTATTGAAATCCAAATACGTGAAACATAGCTCAAAATCAGAGTTAAAGCACATTCACTAAGAGAATCATGAGTCTACGCTCAAAATTACTACGGAGAGGCTTTTATACCCGCTAAAGATAAATCTAAAAAGTTCTTGTAAATTCGAAATCCAATTTTTTTAGAAAAAGTTATTTTTCTCTTTTTTTTTTGCTGAATTTCATTTACGGCTGTTTACATTAGAGGGACGGTATAAAATTCAAAAATGTTACAGGGATTCATTATCAGAAAAAAAACTCGCCAAACTTGGCTATACCAAGCAATTTCTTGCCAAAAATGATACATAGCAGAAAAGTTAACACACCGGTTAAGTTACTACGATAATTTTGAGTACAAATTACTAGAACAAACACCAGCTTAAGAAATTAAGAATAAAAGAACATAAAAATAGCTACCGTTTACAAAATTTTTAACAATACTGTTTTAGGGGAAATCCTCAAAATTTAATTGAATCTAATTGAAGTTTAGAAAATTTTCTTCATAAAATTTATGCAATGAAACAAGGATCTAACACATTTGGGGTCTTAACCCATTTATGCCCAAGTTTTTTTTAACAATTTTTTTTCAATTTTTATCTGCTTAAAACTCTTACTTGGAATGGTTTACATACATTTTAGGCTTAAGATAGTTCACCGTTGCCATATTTATTAAGGTATTTAACGTCCTGTTTATGGGATATTTTGCAGATATGTGAGCAAAATACGACCTTACTTGACTTTACTTTTGCAAAGTAACATTACAGAAGGCATCTGTGATCAATTTTCAGCAAATCATTTTAAAATAGTTTAATTTTATGAAAAATAAGTTCGCAAAAAAAACTTACTTTCTGTGGCTACCCATACTGGCTACTGGGCATAAATGGATTAATAGAGTGTTATGAACAACTGTAAGGATGCCTATTAAAATAGCTACTGGCATAGCCCAAGGCCCTTTCGAAGAGATTTTCGCGTTCTGGAGAAAAAAACAACAAAATATCGATAATTCAGAACGCTGTTTGAAGTTGTTCAAGTAACATGAAATTGATTTTTTTTGCGTAGGTATGTAAGAATGTAGGTATTACATATTCCATAATATATATCTGAGTCAAAAAGATCGTTAAGACAGTGGAGAGCAACTGCTAAAACTCGTTCAAAGTGACTACAAACTCAAAAGTTCTCTGGCCAAGTTATGGTATCCGTATTTTGAAAAGCGCTTGGTGTTTTGTTCATTGATTATCCCGAGAAAGGTAAAATCATCAATAGCCAGTATTACATGGCATTGTTGGATAAACTACGCGCAGAAGCCATAAAAGAATGGCATCACATACAAAAGAAAAGTGATCTTTAACAAAATTAATGCACCGTGTCAAGAGTAATGAAAACGTCAGTCAAATGAAATGAATTACACACCGAATTGCTTCCTTACTCATTGCACGCTCTAGATATAGCCCCCAGCAACTTCTGATTTTGAAATTAACACAGGAATTTTTTTAATCCATTTGTAAAAGCATAATTAATTTCTCTAAATACACTGTTAACTTCTGACTAAGCTGTAGGTAGTCACGAATATTTGACACGTATCGCTTAAAGGTTATTACAACCCAGAAATCGCGTGATCTGTCCAAAGTAATGCCATCTAAGTGTGATACCGGAAAGTGTCATTGAATGACCTGATCCAAACCTAAAGGTGTCCATTCGATTAGTGTGCTATTTTGCAAGAACTTGAAAAGTAAGCGAGAGCGAGATTAGCTTGCCTCAGGTTTTGTTCTATAATATTTATATTTTTTCTGTTAATGTGTTGATTTTTTAGTATATTTTGTAGGCAAGATAAGTGCACCATTAGAGAATAGTAGAACCATTTCTAATGAAAACTAATTTGCAGCTTCAATTATTTTTCTATATTTTTCTATTTATATAGTACTATCAAACAAACCTTGACACTTTAGAAAACTTGAAATTTTTATAATAATTAGAAATATTGTAATTTGCACTGGAGGTGAAGAGTGAAAGCATTTGGTGTGCTGTAGGCGGATGACTGGAAGCGGATTTCAATCAATTAAAGAAAAACCACCGTTTTACCAACATAAAACATTGTAACTTATCTCTGATGAAACAAAAAGAGAAAGGTAAATGGCAAGAACTAAAGAAGGCAACTGTGGGCTGACAGTCTTTTTTATCGTACTTTTCTGGTTAAGTAAAAGAAAGACGAAAAAAAGCTTTACACAAGTAGTTTAATGCATCTTAAAAATATCGTGAAGTCCAAAAAAAAAGTCAACCATTAAGAAAAAATGAAATAAATATCGAAAAATTTAAAATTGGAAAGTAGGGTTTTGAGATGGGGAATTTGTGTGGCTGTCTTTTTGTCTGACCCCTCCGCCCCCCCTCCTCCCCCTCTAATAACTTTTGATTTGAACAAACTTTTTTTTTTAAGATCTCGGCGAGGACACCTCATTCCCACATATCACCTTTTGATTTGAACAATTTTTCGTTCAAAAAATTGAACATTTACGCCTATGGGGAAATCTAAGAATAATGTAGATCCCGGACTTAAAATCGGATTTCCTTCAAGCAAACTTAGTCAGAAAATGCTCTTGATGAAGAATGTCTGGATTTTTTTTTTTGAATCAGCTGTTTTTAGGACTAAGACTTCGACTCCGACACCGAATCTTAGACTCCATTTCCGCAGCCATAGCAGAAATGCTGTCTCGGCAAAAAAGACAGACTCCTACTATTAGAATTTTAAAACTTTCGAATCCGCCTATCGACGCCGACTCTGGCTCCAAATTTTTGACTCCGGCTCCATAGCCATGGAAGAAATACAGGCTCGGAAAAAATTACCGACTCCTACTATTATTTTTAGAGCCTTTGACTCAGACTCTGCCTATCAACTTCGACTGACGACTAAACTGCGAATCTCCGACTCTAACTCTGACTCAGAAAACATGGAAGAAATGCAGGCAGTTAAAAAATGACTGATTGCTACTTGTAAAAGAAAAAGCTGTGCTGACGATTTTTTTTTTGCTTATTTATTTATGTGTGCTATTATAACATTATAGTAACACACATAAATAAATTTTGCTTATTATTTTGTTTATTATAACAAATTTCCTTTTTTTTTTTTTTGGTACAGACGATTTTTTTCTAACAAGAACGTTTTGAACGTTCTAAAAGAGAACGTTTTATTCATTATGGATGCATTTTCTGAAGCATACATATTTAATTGTTTTTAAGTATGGGTAACGGATTAAAAATGAAATTTGAAACGTTTTATTTACAAACGATTTGTGTTTTGATAAAATATATTTAAATGAGATTTTAATTCTTAATACTCTTTTGAAAACGATTAAGAAGTTTTTGTATATAAGAAATATATTAGCTGCACTGTTTAAAAGGTGCTACATTATTTATTCGTTATTTTACTTTTTACGTATCTATTTCATCAGCTGAGAAAGGTATATTTTGCTTTTAGAAATCAGCTTTAACTGCTAAAAATTTATATTTAACATAGTTTTCAGTTAAGAAAATATTGATAAAATGCTAAAAGGTGCCGGTATACGGGGAAGTAGGCTTGTTTAGCTCTTGACTGAACATCTTGTTTTCCCGTGTTTTCTAGTTTCATTATTTGAAGTCGTACGATGTGGGAGGGGGGGTTACATAATACTGCCTTTATTTCTATGTTAACTCCTATAATTTCTTTAATTAATATCATCATACCACGTGGCCATCAATTTCCATTATTTGTTTCAATACATTGACCTCTTCATCATTTCTCTTCCCTAAAGAAATGGAACTTTCGCACTGGTTTTCATTTCTAAGCTTGTTTTGGTCTTCAAGCTCGATGTCTTCCTTGAGATCTTAGTTTTCTTCAGAATTTTTCTTGTGCGTATTGGTGTTTTCAGTCTTTTTGATTTAGGCTCATTATCGTCTGGTTCTAGTCTTTCGTTATCGGTTCTCGGGTCTTTACACCAGTCTTCATTTTCAAAAGAAAATAATGAAGTTAATTTTCTATTTCTAGGTTTTACCCATCGCTTAATATTGATTTTGATTGTTTTCTTTTTTGAACTTTTTTTTTCTCTTTTGGATTTTCTCTGTAGCTTTTTCTATTTACAACTTTTTGCTCATTTTTTATTATACCGTAAAATGGGGTGTATAGGAACAGCGGGGTCAATCGGAACAAAACTTCCCGACCGTACAAAGAAATTCTTCATAAATATACTATTGGGTATTTTTCGCCATTAATTTTTTATAGAAAGTAAAGATCATAGGAAGTAAGAAAAAATTAGTTTTGTCAATCTGGCAACGTTACTGGCTTATAAGGAGGGCTGCACGTGGAATGCTAGAAAACATCACGTTTTCATAGACTGCAAAACTTCATATGTAAGTACAAACCTTCTTATAATTTAAACCTGAGAGTGGTATTTTTCAATTATGCATGTATCTGAACAACTGAATACCACATTAGAATTTACATTTTTTAAAAATTTTCTCGTAAAAATGAAGAATTCTGAAAAATGACATAGGAAAAAAAAATTGCGGGGTGTATCGGAACACTTGGTTCTATTGTTCCAGTTCAAACTTATTTAAAGGAAACTGTTTGAAAAATCAAGATTCCAACCCCAATTTTTCTAGTCAAGGCAAGAACAAGGATTTAGCACTGTTAATCTCTTCTCGTGAGCAACTAGATCTTAGAATGTTAGAAAGTTGCAGATTTAAAAAGATTTTTGCTCCAGGAGACTTCTTTTTGCCTAAAATACATGGGGGAAAGTCATACAGACTTAATGTAGCATAAGTTCAGTACACAGACAGTGATGAATAAGTGGGAAAATCTTACAAAACAATCCCCAAAACCCAGGGATTTCAAGAAACTAAAGAAATGGCAGCTTTCATCCCAGAAGATGTTATGAAAAAACTTAAGTCAAGCCGCCACTGCTAGTTTTAAGGCCAAGTACATATTTGTGGACGATATGATTGACTTCAATTTATGTTACAGCTTTGTATTTTAATTCAAAAGCATTTCTTAAAATTAATTTTAATTTTTCAGAAGTTCAAAATTATTTTTAATTTTGACAAATTATAAACGTTTACTGGTATTGAAATTAAACTTTTATTTGACAGTAACTATCTGTTCTTATTCTCCCCCATCAATATTACTCATGTTTGTGGGACCTATTATAGGTTAAATTGAAAAAAACAAAAACTTTAACATGTGTTCCGATTGACCCCTATCTGCGGGGTGATTCGGAACACCCCTAAATTCCTATATATATAAATAATAACTGTTCGAAATGTTTTGTCTTTGCTTGGAATATCAAAAGCAAAGCAGGACCGAAGTTTTTACCCAAAAAATCAAATTAAAAAAAATCTTTTAACTACTTTTTTTACAATTAAAGCTGAAAAGTGTTCCGATTCACCCCATTTTACGGTACTAATGCCAATTTTCAGACGTCACAACGCCAGGGAAAAGCTCACGTATACTTTATTTTTACTTCTTGTTTATCTAACCAAAACGAAGGCCGTTAAAATGAAGAGGGATGTCTGTGAAAGAGCTTCCTTAGCATGTGGTGTAAGTTACGGAACTCTTTCTTCTTAATCCTTGGTGCCTTGCATAATCTCAGTAAAATTGTTGTTCTCCTTATTTTCTTCATGGTTAAGGCTAAATTCTTATATTATGCGTATGTCACTGGAACTGAGTTGCATATGTTCTTGAACCATTATTTTTGTTGTCTCTATACCTGATATAGTGATTGATCCTCTAGTAGGTCTAGCCAGGTTTAATTGATGTTTTTAAAAGATTCGACTTTCTAGCATCCTATGATATCTTCTAGAACATAAAGAGTTTGTTAGGTTTTTTTTTTTAAATTTGCAAATCTTGGGAAGTTTTCCCTCTGGGAAAATTCTTGCCCAGTAAGTGTATTTAGTACCTCTTCTGGATTTCATGGAATTATCCCACATTTTAAAACTACATTTTGAGTTACAAAAGATATAATTTGCTTATAGGATAGTTTCAATAAACGGAAGAAATCCTTTCGCTTCAAAAACGGTTTTGAATGAATGTTTTCTAACCTCCACTTGTCAACTTTCTCTGGCCACTGCCGTTTTAGAGATCTAAACACGACAACATCTATGAGTTGTAATAAATGAGTAGCTTTAGACAGTAGTGCCCCTAGTATTATACCACATTTATTGCAAAACGTACTTGTTTCGAAGTAAGGTGGGAAGCATATGGAAACAGTATTACGGGCAGTGGCATTTTGGTATTAACCACCCATGAGGGAAACACGTTGGTGATGAACTCAATAAAAAGAACCATTCATCCCCCCATCCACTCTCAAATTTACCAATACCTCAAAACGGTGGAATGCTTTCAGCCATATTAATACCTAAAGGCCACTAATGGTGATGCCACAATCCCAGCTGCATTAACTGTTACTAATACGGTTATGCACTCCTTTTCGTCTGCATTAATCTGATGAGAGACGGTTTTGTCACGTTTATTAGCTAATACTTTTGAGTCTTTAGGGCTCAAAAAGAAGGAACTTTCATCATCATTAAATATCCGTTTAGGGTCTGAACATATTTAGTCTAAATTAAAACAATTCAGACATTGAGTTAATTGAAAACTGTGAAAAGGACCATTATAATATTTGATGGGATGTAATGATGCCCTTGATATCGTCCAATTTTGAGAAACCCCTTGCGAAAGGGTTGGATGCCGTTTCAAAAATGATTGAAACCATTTTCGGCCTTGTTGGTTGTCTTTTAAGAAGGCTGTTCTGTTCATGTCGCTAAGTAGGCGTTGGGCGCTGTCTATAAGTTATGTTTTTGAGACAGATAAATTAGTCTTAGATACAGTTATAATCCAATTTTTAAGATGATCCTCTTCGTGTTTAGTTTAAACTGTACCTGGCCCCCTTCAACTAGCGTTTTTCCTTTTGCCTTGTAATAAAGAAAGAAAATTGAACACATTTTTTTCTCGAAATTTCACCAATAGCCAATGTTCTCTTTCGCATGCATTCAAATTCTTAGCATCATTATTGTTTTCATTCTGCAATAAATGTAAACAAAAGTTTTCTTTTCTAACTTAAACAAGAAGAAATTAGAAAAATGAGAAAGTGCACTCTCAGAAAAAACCCTCTTTATACACTACATTTTCATTCATTTTTTAACGAAAAATTTCTGTTTCCCTTAAAACCGAAAACTTCCGTTATTTCTTCTAACTTCCGCATTCACGCATGCGCAGTCCCGCTTCTTCCCGAAATGATTCACGATACCAGCGCCACCGAAGAACAAGCAAGCTACGAAAATCAGTCGGAAAGGAAAAGGAAAACATCATAATGAAATATGGGTAAGTACTTAATTTCAGAATTGGATTCCAAAAATTATTTAATTGTTCTGCTAACTTAAAGACATTTTTTAATGGCAGCTTGAAAAAAATATAAATTCATGGAATGTTCGCAGTTTCTCAACAAGCAAGCTACGAAAATCAGTCGGAAAGGAAAAGGAAAACATCATAATGAAATATGGGTAAGTACTTAATTTCAGAATTGGATTCCAAAAATTATTTAATTGTTCTGCTAACTTAAAGACATTTTTTAATGGCAGCTTGAAAAAAATATAAATTCATGGAATGTTCGCAGTTTCTCTGTTCTACGAATGGGTAAAAGGCGCCATGTTTGAATCTAAATTCCAAAAGAAAATTCTTATTTAAATCAGCGGGAACTTATCAGGGCTTATGGAAATCTTAAAAAGCTTACTTTGATTAGTCAATTCTTAAGTATGTTTAATAATTAAACCTAAATAATCGTTTTGGAAGGCATATCGTGGTTGAGAACTAGTTGAACTTTGAAATTAAATAAATAAAAATGCTGATTCTTACTCATTCGTGGAATTAAAATGACAACCATATGTGTCAAAAACAGACAATCCCTTATTTTATTAGTACGCATTCAGTTGTTATTTTCGTATGTATATGCATAAATGTATAATATAATATATCTATATTTTTTAAAGTTAGCTTTGTTGAAAAATGATTGTGCAAATTCGTATGCTAGTCGATTCAGATTCCTACCCCGAACTACCAAAGAAAAAATGTTTATGTCACTTGAAATAATTTGTAAAATGAACCTGTTAAAAGATAATATTTTTCTGTTTGTTATAAAACTGAACAATTGGTATCACTGAATTTTTCTTTTCTTTTTTTTTTTCATTTCTAATTCAAGACTGTCTTCTTTTCAAAACTAATATTTTTTTAGACTTCATGAAAATTTCATGTTATATTTATATTATTCTATTCATATCGCTATTGTCTTAATGCGTGTCACTTTGAATGGAATGCGGAATCTGTACATGTAGATATATTTGTCTTTGGTGAGCGAGTCTTGCAAAAACAAGGCCTAGAAACATGAAACTTAGTATGCATATATTGTTTTTGTCTGATAATGTACACGTAATCGTTCTTTGTTCGATAAACTATTTAGAAAAAAAGTAATGTAATGTTGTATATGATTTTTAGTACTTTTTATCTAATAGAGCCTGAACTCAATTTTACTGACCTTCTAATTGTTAAGTATCTGTAACAATAAAATTTTCCCAAAGATCTCAACTCAGAATTAGAAATAAATGCAGTGTTGTGAGTTATTTGATGCATTTACGGATTCAGCTATGCTAAAATAGTCTAAAGATTTTAACTCTTTTAGAGACAAATATAGAGCTAGATTGTCCCAAGTAAGAAATAATATTGAAATATATTTCTTTCTTTCTTTTTTATTTTCTTTTTGATGAATGCTATTGCATTAATCCTACTCATCCCCCCTCCACAGATGGTGGAAGGTTACAGTCAAAATAATATGTATGCATAAATAGTGCTATTTGTTTTGTCTAATATGTGAACTAAAGAAAATACATGCAGCTGCAGGGCAGGTGTTGAAAGAAGTGAATTGAGGCCGGAGGGACATAATAGGATGTGTGTGATATATTCAGTAAAAGAAAAAACAAAAACAACCAGACAGAAGATGAATTTTCTATGCCTTTGCATTGCAAGTTGGGGGGGGGGAGGGGGCGGTAGTCCTTATCAGTGGAAAAAAGTTGAATTTTAGAAAAATGTTCCTAAAATTCCCCTAAAATTCTTACAAAGTCAACTGCAAGCCCTGTACATATCTTACCAAAAAAAAAAAAAAAAATCATCAGCTGGTTATTTTCCATCTCTACACTTTAACAGTTATTGAATTTCTTAATTTCTTTCGTTTTTTTTATTTCCATTACAGCTGAAAAAGTTACATTTAATTTTAAAATTTTTGCAGATAATTTTTTCATTGTACTTCTCATTTTATTAAAATTTCATGTAATGCTTTCTTGAAATTTTAATAAAATGAGAAGTCTTCTTTTCTTTCTTTCTTTCTTTTCTTTAATTTTTCTGTATAGTGTTTCATAATTTTGTTGATATTAAAAGGGATTTGAATCATATGTATTTGAATTGAATCTGGTTTTGCATCACAGTTTTTGGTGAAGCTTTACTTCAAAGGTGTTTTTGTATTTTTAAAAACTTAAAGGTAAGTCGTTCATAAATGTAAATTAATTAATAACTGAAGTTTACAATTTTTTTAAATAAAAATCCGATTTAAATAAAAAAAATCTGATTTTTTTTTTATTTTTTTAAAAGAATCATTGATTTTTTTACACCCTGACTGCACAGCACAAAAGATGCTTCTGACACCATTTCTGCAGATAATTACGCAAATGAAAAAAAAATCCCAAAAAACACTATTATTCATCCAGTCCCTAGATTTTCGATGTTGCTAATTGTCACAAGCCTTTTGGAAATAAACTAATTGCATTCAATCTGATATATTTTTTTTAAATATAGGTAGCATAACTGTCGTGATTAGATTGCTACATTATGTTATTAGGTCAACAACCAGGATGAGCCTAATTTTTTTTCTTATGGTAGTTAATTTGAACTGTTGGATGTCCACTCTGTTACAGTCGATTTCATGATGACAAAAAATTTTTTTTTCTTAAAATTGCACAGACTTACAGTTTTAGGCTCTTTATTCCACTTTATGCTTGTTCTGTGATTCTTACTTTTCTTTGTGATTATGAGGATATTTTTAAAGGCTTATTTGTCCACTCTGTCACACAAAGTGATCAAAATATTTAAAATCCTTTCATAAATGAGTCATGTACTAATCGTCCCAGCTTAATCGGGTAACGGATAAACAAATAACCCGCTTATATGAATAAGGCATCCCGAAATCGATGCCATAGACGCAATGTTAAAGATCCCCGTTTAATTGAATAATTTTTCTTGGAACCCACAGTATTTGTTTAGGCGGGGCTGACAGTATATATATGGGAGTTTTTCAAAAGTCAAAAAAAGAGCAGAGTGCTGCTGAGAAAATCGCATTTTGTAAACAGCATTTTTTTAAGTCACTTGAAAATAGAATAATTTTTGAAGCAATTATTTTCAAAAAAAGAATGGTCACTTTTAATGAACTTAAGTTACAAGTAAAAGGCGAGGATTCATTAACCAAGCATCAGGCATAGTGCAGCACCCTGCTCAGTTAAGTTTTTAATGTCTTGTTATAATTTGCTTTTATTTTTCTTTTCTTTTAGTGTCTTTGTAGAAATAAAACCAGAAAGAGGAACCATGAGTCGAAAAGAAGAAAGTTGTAGTAATATTAAATGTATACATAAATGCCTGTAAAAATAAAATACTATATTATCTTGCTGTAAATCCATTCTCCTATTGTTTACTACGTGGTTTAAAACAGGTGTTAATCTTCTTCTACTTATAAGAAGTTACTAAAAGCACAGCTTTTTGTTGGTGAATCATATGGGTTTAATAACATATTTTTTTATGTCCTGATAAAAGTCTTGATGCTTAAGTCCTGAGCTGGTTGCAGCTAACAAAATTTTTGACTTGAAGGCATTTCTGAATATGATTGAAAAAAGAAATAGGTTAAATATAAATTCAAGAATACTTTTTAATATCTTAAAAAATTTCTATTTCAGTGAATAATTGTTTGAAAAAGGTTGTAGGTTGCTTTCAAATACAAATTTATGGTTTCCTCCTGGTATTTTTCTAAATATATTTCATAAAATAAAGTTATATTAGTATTTATAAAATAGTTTTCTTCAATTCAGGGTTGTTAAAAAACCGGTTTAAGCCCTAATCGTAATCAGAGCAATTTTTTTCGGAGACATCAAGACGTTATTAATTTATTGTCAACAAATGCTTATTCATGTGAATTAAATTCCCGTTTGGACTTAATAATTAAATTAAATGTAAAAATATTAAGCGTAAAAATATGCAGTTTCCTTTCTATAAAAGAAATTTTTTTTGAAAATCTTTTAACAATTAAGAAATTAGTACATATAAAAAAACCTTGTTGTGAATGAGCAATTCAAGCGATATATTGCAATAAGTGTAAGACATAATTAATTATAAAATCTTGCACATTTATTTCTTCATAATTATAGCCTACTACCATTAATAAATTAATGTAAGAAAACTTGAAATCATGCATTCTTAATCATAAAAAGTATTTCTTAGTATTTACAAACACAAGTGTTATATACATTACATAACTTTTAAAATATTTTTTAACACATGTCAATAATAAGAATTTCGTTATAAAAATTAATGTATATTTATTCTTCCATAATTCATACAGGGGAATATTATACTGAGATTTAAAGGTGAAACTCAGGCATTAAATCTTAAAAGAGCACAGAATCATTGATATATTGTTTTCAAAGTTTGATGTATCTTTTCTTGCTCTGATTGTATTGTGGATAAAAGCACATATGACAAAAAGTGTGCAATTATTGGAGATATTTCATGCCTACTCTAAATGTTTTGGATTTCTTCTATTATTTTTTTTTCTCTTGTCATTTAAATATTCTCCAGACTTAAGATTAATATACAACGTGCATTTCCTCAATGATACGTTATTTATCTCTATTCATCTTAAGTAAGTAAGCAAATTGGGTAGTAAAATGAAGTTTTGATTGAAATTTACTTTTTGGAAATTTTGAAATGTACAACTGCTGAAAAAAAATAATGAAGAAATAAATACTTGGATTTTACCCCCATGTGATTTTAGAAAGACTTAACTTGTGTCTACCTTGTACATTTATGTGCCTAATAGGTAATATGAATGAATGGTGAATGAATGGTAATATGAATTGAATAAAAAAGTTGCATGAATGCAAAAAGAAAACTATTTAGCAAGCTTAACATTACATTGAAAAAACACAGTTTGAAAAAAAAACGATTTGGTCTAAAACCGATTAACCCTGCTTCAATCTGTACAAAAATTTTCTTTTTTTTAAGGGCTGAAAAAAGAAATAAAAGAAATCCATCATTTAAGAGAAACAAAAATAACGAGTTTCTTCGAAAAACTCAAAATTTCCTACATCTAACGGAAACGATCGTAACGGACGTTTCTTTAAATGACGAAATAAATCATTTCTGTAACAGAAACAACCATAACGGACGTTTCTTTAAATAACGGAAAATTACCCTCCCATAACGGAAAAAATGACGACGAAAATTTCTTCAATTAACAGGAGAAAGAACGAAACGGAAATTCGTCAAATGACGGAACACTTCCCTCTTGTAACGGAAGAAATAAAGACAGAAGTTTCGTCATTTGACAGAAAAAATAGAAACGGAAATCCGTCAAATATCGTTAATCTTCCGGCAGCACTGCTGCCAAGAAAATTTCCGTCAATTTAAGAAGAAATTTTTGAGAGTGTGTGTTATAGCACAAAATGAGTATCGAAGCAAAAAATGCGCTAACAGTTACTTCTGGTGCAGGGTACTAGATACTTTCCCTCCCTTCAGTACTATGACGTTATTGTGTAGGTATAACTGGCCCACTTGCCGTAGTTTACCTTTGCATTTACATCCGAAAAATCAATTAAATTAATGGATTCGGGAGTGTCTATGGTGCCAAGTCTGAACTGACATTAACATCCATTTTCTATGACGCATGTCAAGACCCCTTTTGAGAATACCAAGTGCAATCAAAATAAAAAGTGCACAACTAGACCCCATAAGAACCCTTCATACGAAATTTCAACCTTCGGCAGCATATCGTTCCTGAGATATGCGAAATACATACATATTTACTGACGTCATAAGAAAACTTGCGATAATTAACTGGGGGATGACCAAAATGGATATTTCGGCTATCCATACGTTTAAAGTACCTATGCACATTGGGATATTTTAAAGAACTGGAAAAAGTTCTAGTTATTAAGTTCCAGTTATTTTTTTTATGTGGCTAGTAACTGTACCATCTTATGACCAATAGCTGTTTCTGACATTTGTATATTAGTGTCCTCTTTGCTTAGAATACATACGCAAAAAGTGTTTTAAAACAATGTGAACTTAAACATACATTAACATACTGTCATAAAAGCTAATTTTTATTTATGTGAAGCTATTTGATTTATTTTAAGTTTAAACATGCAGTCATGTGGTCGCTTAAGTGGCTAATAACTACACCGTTTTCCCTAATTAGCAGTCAGGTAAGAGGCAAAATTTAAAATGAAAAGATCTAGAGAAAAAATGCGTAGTGCTTATTTTACTCCATGTATATTCCGTTAGTATTTACCCTTAATGTCAGAAAAATAAAAACTGCAATAACTGTTTCTAATTCCAGATCGAGAACAATTGAAATTCTTACTTAATGAAAATTTTTCGAAGATCTTTATCAAAAAGTAAAGCATTTCTCCTTATTTGACAAGAGTAGAATCAATGCAAACTGCAATTTTTAATGAAGTTACAAATTGTGAAACGATAATTGGAAGGGGAGGAAAAATGCATTTTTTAATATTTTCAAATCAAGTAAGTCATTTTGAAAGACAATTATGAAAGGTCATCTTTTATAGCACACCAGAAACTATTTTAATACTTTCTCAGCGGCAGAACTGATGAATACAATGAACGCGTTTTCTTTTTACAATTTAAAGTTTTTTTTTAAATCTTTATTTCCTTAATAGACTGAAAATACCGCCACCTGAAAAGCTATTTAAGAAATATGTTTATCCCTCTCAGAGAAGAAATTAGAAGCTGCGAAGAGTACTTTCTATTAAATTGATTATTGCAATTAAACGCACCAAACATACTTAGGAATTATTCAAAAATAGCATTTTTCTAACTCTAGAAATGTTGTATTTTTCAAGTAAAACTAAATCACTTTTTGTGGTTATTTTACAAAGTATTGCGAGACACTTATTGTTTTCCAATGAAGATTGTATCGAAACTGGAAAAATGAGTATCAGCTCACAAAAATGGATCAGTTTTTAAATTGTCTACTCTATTTTGTTTGTAAAAAATAAGTAAATAATTATGTACCTCAAAATAGAATAAATAATGAAAGTTTTTAACTGTGCTTATTTTTGCTGTTTAATGTATTTGTTTCATCAATCTTAAAATATAGTTTCCTTAAGAAGAGTTAGGTTATTTTCTAAAATGTATTTTTGTTATAATATCATCACGAAAACATTACCAAGGAGTCAGAATTCTTGAAAATTATGTACCTATCAACTAAATACCTAAAAAAAATAAAATCTTTTTCTTCTATTAAAAAAATAATTATTTTAGTAATTTGCATTTGCTTATAGTAAAGTTTCTTTACTTTATAATAGTACGTTAGAAGAATTCCGTAGTTTCTAAATTATTGAAACATAATACGCTGTTTTTACTCCTTTTTTCTAGTACAGTCTTTCTAACAAAAGAATAAAAATAAAGTAGGGGAATGTGGGGCAAAGTGAAATAGTTAAGATAGCTGACCTATTTCAAAGTGAACGAATCGGAAAGTTGTTGTTCTGAAAATTACTGTACATAAAGATTGAATAGTGGATTTTGTATGACAACTTGCGTTGAAATATTATTTTTCATTTTTGGCAGTTATTTTGCACCTTCAAAAAAAGGTAGAAATTTTCCACCTTAAAAAACCATGGGGCATAGTGAAAAATACAATATTTTTACTACAAAAATCTTTTCTATTTTATGATTAACAGTAATTTTCATCAAATGGATAAGTAAACAAACGAATAAATGCCTGATTATTGAAAAATAAATGAATAAATAAATAAACAAATTAATGGGATCATTAATTTATGAGAAAAAGAAACAAGTGAATAAAATAGAGAACGAATTAGAAAATCAGTGAACGAATGAATAAATAAGATTGATAGGTAAAATAATATAAATTAATTAATAAATAAACAAAAACGTACGGTGATTAAAGAAAACACTGCATAAGTAAACGAAATGAACTACTTCACTTTGCCCCGCGTGTACTTGACAAATTACATTAAACATTTAAAAACAAAATTTGTTTAATATAAACTAAATAAGTATTGCACTGGATACCAGTAGACCTCAATTAATACTTAAAAGGATAATTACAAAAATTTTATAATTGTATCATAACAAAAAAATATTTTGGGAAAAACACGAATATTACAATAAGTATATCAAATTTTGAAAAGGCCTTGTATAATTGTGTTCGTTGATCTTTAGATCTATCTATTTATTGACAGGAATAGACTGTATGTCTAGGGACTTTGTTAAAATATTGCTAGATGGATGGCGCTACAAACTGTGAAAATATTTTGCCATTTCACTTTGGCCTACATTCCTCTACTAGTGTGAGTAAAAAATAGGATTACAACTGCGAAGTAACGACATTTGTTATAGCTTTTAATTAGAATTGTTTCATATACTTATAATTTTTTAACATTACTTTACTTTTTTTTTTTGAAGAAACATAACAATACATCGTAAAATTATATGCTGCATAAAAACATTTAGTTTTTTTTTAATTCACTATTGTTGTTTTTATGCAAATACACTGCGATGCAAAAGTTTAGACAAAATGCAAATATGTGAATAAAAAGAAAACTATTCAAATAAATACTTTCAAATTTGTACTGCAGGTACACAATATGGTCCCAAATACGTGTCTGGAGTTCTTAATACTGTAACTGGAATCAAATTTTGGATATTACAAAAGACATTTTTTTACATTGTTGCAAAAGTTTAGACAATAGTCAGATTTTATGCAAATATCCCTTGAAAGTTGATTGGTGGAGGAAATGCGGGACTGTATTATTCATTTAGAAAGTGCAGGGATTGCTGAATAAAAAATCAAAATCTCAGAAGCTCTTTAGTTCTCGTGTAAAGAAGATGAGAAAGTTTGGAAGCTGAAATTTGAAAATGGGCCTACTTTATTAATTTTTTGTTTTTTAAATCGGCTCTAGTATGGTAGTACATTGTTTTTTACTTTATGGAGAGCAAATTCAGACGTGCGTATCGATTAAAAAGTCCAAGGAAAATTAGATTTCTTAAGGATGAAGGAATTGAAAAAACGGTTTAGACTGACGATTCGCCCCTTAATCTTTCAAAACTTCAACTTGGGTCAAAAACAGCACGTTACAGCATAAGTAGATGAACAACTGAATCGGAATGCATAAAAAAAAACAATGAATTGTGCCTGAGCCTTTTCGTACAGAGTGTCCCAAAGTCCCGCATTTCCTCCACTAATCACATTTCAAGGGATATTTGCATAAAATCTGACTATTGTCTAAACTTTTGCAACAATGTAAAAAAATGTCTTTTGTAATATCCAAAATTTGATTCCAGTTATAGTTTTAAGAACTCCAGACACGTATTTGGGACCATATTGTGTACCTGCAGTAGAAATTTGAAAGCATTTCGTTGAATAGTTTTCTTTTTATTCACATATTTGCCATTTGTCTAAACTTTTGCATCGCAGTATATTACATTTTCTATCAATGTTTTTAGTTCTTATTGAAATTACTATAATAATAATTACTATTACTGAAAGAAAAGTCATGTATTTAAGTCATTTATTTTAGTACTTCTCTCTCAATTTCATTTTATGAAACTTTTGAAAGTTATTTATTAATTTTATCTGAAATTTATAATGTTGAGGAATATATTCAATTGGTTGAGCCTTGAAATTTTTACTTGTATTCATTTCCAGAAAGAACAAAGGAAATATTTTTATACGACCTCATTTGTAGAAAAATAAAAGAAAAGAAAACCACTTCGTGGAAAAATCAATAAATTTTTCATTTTATACTAAGAGGTTGATCTCCAAAAAGATATTTTGTTTTTGTCTCTCGAAAAATTATGTTGAATTCACAAAAAGCATTTTCCCTTTTATCCTATACATATATTTCGTACAAAAAGTTCTTTGACTCTATTTAGTATTATGTAGCTTAAATTTTGAGCAAGTGGGTAAAGCAAAATTTGAGCATACTTCTTGCAGCTTCACTTAGTGCAAAATTGTAAGTTATAAGTAACCTTTAAGCTCTATTTTCGTTGTTTTATTACAATTAATACTAAGTTAAGAATAACACATTTTGAAAATTATGCCAAGTAATTGAACTGTAGTAAAGTTAACAGGATTAGAAAATGCAGAATATACCAAATACACTGCTCGACATTGAAAATGCAACACCAAGAAGGAGTGGTCAGAAATTCATGCAAATTTTACCGTAGACGCACGTCACTGACTTATGCAAATGATATGAAATGCGCAACTCTCCGACGCACGTGAAGTAAGATATAAGAGAATGAAGTTGAAAAGTGGGCTATGTTCATGTTGGTTTTTCTGCCAGACTAATTATCGGAGAAATTTGGTTTTTGTCTCGAAGGATACGTGTGATAGGAGGAAATGCCACGCCGTCCTCAACGAAGACACTTCCAGCATATAGACGACTTTACAAGGGGTATGGTGATCGGACTGAGAAGGGGAGGTTGGTCCATACGTCAAATTGCAGCTGATACCCACATGGATGCAAGCACTGTGCATCGGCTGTGTCGGAGATGGTTGGAAAGATGAAATGTAGCCACATTGAGGAGTGCAGGTGCAGCCAGAGTGTCGTCAGACCGCTTGGATCGACGGATTCACCGACAAGCTGTGGCGGACCCGCAAGTCACTTGTACGTCAATTCTGCAGCACGTGCAAGGTACCCTGGATGTTCCTGTGTCGACCAGAACCATTTCCCGTCGACTGGTTGCACGTGGCCTGCAATCACGGCGCCCGCTAAGAAGACTGCCATTGACCTCACAGCACAGACTCCAACGTTTGGAATGGTGCCGGACCAGAGCGACGTGGATGGCAGAATGGCAAACCGTAGTGTTCTCAGATGAATCCCGCTTCTGTTTGTCCAGCGATAGTCATTGCATACGCGTGTGGCGTCGACGTGGAGAAAAATCGAATCCGGCAGTAACTGTGGAACGCCCCACAGCACGACAACGTGGCATAATGGTTTGGGGCGCTATTGCATACAATTCCGTATCACCTCTAGTTCGTATTTGGGGCACTATGACGGCCCAACGATATGTAGATAACGTACTGCGGCCGGTATGGCAATCCCCTACCTTCAGGGTCTGCCAAATGCAATTTTTCAACAGGATAACGCCCGGTCTCACAGTGCTCGAATCAGCCAACATGCTCTACGAGGTGTACAGATGCTTTCCTGGCCACCATACTCTCCTGACTTGGCACCAATCGAACATGTGTGGGACGTGATTGGACGCCGTTTGCAGAACCTGTCACTGCCTCGTTCAGAGGACGAACTGTGACAAATGGTTGAAAGGGAATGGAGTGCCATCCCTCAGGACACCATCCGCAGGCTTATTGACTCCATGCCTAGACGTGTTTCTTCGTGCATCGCTGTCCGCGGTGGTCCTACTTCTTACTGAGCCGACGCCGTCCTCGCTCTGAATTTTGCTTATTTATTTTGAAATAAATATCACTTATTGTTCCATGCTGTCTCTGTCTTCTTACCAAATTTCATCAATTTCTGACCACTCCTTCTTGGTGTTGCATTTTCAATGTCGAGCAGTGTATGTTATAAGTTAATGATAACTCGTACGTACTCACGTAGGGGAAGGTGGGGCAAAGTGAAATAGTTAAGATGACTCACACGTTTCAAAATGAACAAATTAGAATTTTTTCTAAAATCAATGGACATATGGAAATAATTATGCATTTTGCGATACAACTTGAGTTTAAATATTATTTATATTTTTGGCAGTTAGATTGCACCTTCAAAAAAAGGTGGAAAATCTTTAGCTCAAAAAGGCATGGGACAAAGTAAAAAATACAATATTTTTGTAATGAAACATTTTCTATTGGATGAGATACAGTAATTTTAATCAAATGAATGCGTAAATTAAATGAATAAATGAATTATTAACAAAAAATAAACAAATAAATAAATAAACGGATGAATTTATATATGAGAAAAAAAATGAATAAAATGGAGAATGAATAACAAAATAAGTGAATGAATGAATACAAAATGAATTATAAGTAAAAGAACGTGAATAAATTAATAAATGAAGAAATACGTTCGTGATTTAGTAAATGAATGTATAAGCGAATGAAATGAACTATTTCACTTTGCCCCATCCACTTTGCCCCGCGTACACTTGACTAATTACATTGAGCATTTAAAATAAAAACATGCCTAACATAAACTAAATAAGGATTACACTGGACATCAGTAGATATCAATTAATAGTTAGAATGGTTATTACAAAAATTTTATCATTTTATAATAACAAGAAATGTTTTTCTAAAATCACAAATATTACAATAAAGGTATAAAATTTTGAAAATGACTTGTATAATTTTTTTCGTTCATCTTTAAACCGATTTATTTTTTGACAGGAATTAACTATAAGTTTAGGAACTAAGTCAAAATATTGCTGGATTGGGGGCGTTGATAACTACGAAAATATTTTACCACTTCACTTTGCCCCGCTATTTTGCCTTTGTCCCACATTCCCTACATTACTTGCTTTTAGGCAGAAATCTAGTTAGGCAAAGAATTTTGCCTCACATTTGTTAGTTTGGAAATATTAATAGTCTGACTACATTTTATTACTATTATTATTTTATTATTGTAATTATTATCATCATCATATAATCATCATCCTCATCATCATCATTATTATTATTATCATCTTTATTATTATTATTATTGCTATTATTATTACTATTATTATTATCATCATTATAATTATCATCATCATTATAATTATTATTATTATTATTATTAATTGGTCAGAAACAGCACTTCCTTGTTGAACGTTACTATTATAGAAGGCTCTTTCTATGTCCATATGTTAATCGATGTGAATACAAAACAAGCTATTTGCACTTCTCACTAAAAGTAAAAATACGTGACATGGGTTTAGCAAACTATTTCTGTAAAAAGATGTTATTGACTTCCTTTGCTGAAAATGATGAGCTCGCAGTATACGTATGAATTTCATAACTATTGTGAAGAGACGATTACTTAAAATGCCGTTCTTTAAAAGCGCAAATGATGGTACGTTAGGGAGAAATATTAAAGTAGTTATTAATGGTAATTGTTAGTTATGTTTTCATATATTTGGTGCAACGCAGTTCCGAAGTAGTTGAAAAGAAGAAATATGACAACCCATTTATCAACATTCCTCATATCATAATATTACTTTCAATGCAGATAAATACTAATTTCATTTATTCATTTATTTATAATTTTATGTGTTTGATTATTTTTCAGCTAAATTTTCACAGAAAAAGAAGTCGGGAAAACAGGTTAGCTAATGAACAGAACATTTTAAAGAAATTCTTAGATGATGTGAAAAAATCAATTTAATTTGGGTTAAAAATCAAACTGTACCAATAATTCCTTGTCGATGAAAAAAAATAAAATTATATATACGCGAGTCTCTGTATTCCAACCTTCTATATTGCTACATATTGCTACGAAAATTTATTGGTGTTGCATTACTTTGTTACATTAGTTTCAAAAGCTACCATGCGTAAAGATCTGTCAATCTATAGTATTAAAATCTGTTCGCGTCTGTATGTCTGTCTGTCTGTCTGTCTGTATGAAGCTTGAACTCCTCGAAAACCGCCGAGAGTAGAGAATCAATCGAGGTACCATTCGATTCTACTGTTTCTTTTCTGAACAAAATGACCAATATTGTAGTGGTACGATTTTAATTAATGGAGCTATGAATTAAAAAAATTTCCCATTACCATTCCTTCGGAACCAGGAAGTTAAATAAAATTGCCAATGCGCAATACTCTCTCGTGCAAGCTTCGTATTGGAACCGTGCAAGAACTTCTTTCGCTTTCTTCCTTTCAATAATTTGATGACTTTTTTATGCAGGGAAAAAGAAAACGAGCTAGCTAGAGGTGAGTGCGGTGAACATTAGCTAGCCGCCTTGGCGGCGAGTAGTTTGTTGAAACTTTCCTCACTACTTTAAAGGCCCAAAGCGCCCGTGCAACGCCGTGCCACGCAGATAGTCAGTTTAAACAATGAGCGAACTCAGAGAGTAATTGTTTTAACAAGTCTCTATTTACGGACCTGTAATTCAATATTATGAATACGATATAATTTGACTCAGCAAAAATTTAAATGAAAATACTTTCTAATTCATCACTCTAAGCACTTGCAGACATTTATTAAAGTGAAAATATTTAGCTATAACTTGTCATCCCTTCACGAATGTTAATTTTTTCTCCAATATTTTAATCCCTTAAATATTTTCAGAGAAACGTAATTGAAAAAAATGATAACAAATGTGGATTTAAGCACAAACATGTATCATGCTCTAATCACATTATTGCTGAGACAATTCTCAATTCCCGAACGCAACTTTAAACCGACTTTCATAAAAATTGAGTGTGCTGGAGCATTAATAATTCCTAAGCAAAGCAAAATATTAATGTAGAGAAAAACATCACTTTATCTTAAATGTCAAAGGTAAGTGAAAAATTCACTCATATCCAATTCCTGTTCGGATGTTTTTAAATAGCCTTTCGGAAAAGATCGCTACTTTTGTAAAAATTATTGAACCGTTTCTGTAGAAATATCGTAACTTGAATTCTGTGTGTTCTTTTCCTACTTGATAGATAGCATAAAGTTTTAATTTTTGGCGTAGTCTTATGAAGAGAATGAAAAGCTCAAAGAGCGCTTTGAAAGAAACGGAAGATAGGAAAAGTGTGAATGCATTTAGATGAATGATACTTGCATTTGTAATTAATAATCGCTAGTTTAAGAAACGGAAAATATATATTGAAAGGGCTAGACGAAAATATGTATTTAAAAAGTTTCAAGTGTGCATACTAATGAATTTGGTAGCAAAATGATGTAATAGAATGACATTTTTATTAAAAAAAACGATATATTTAGTTCTGAACTAATAATATTGTGTCATTTTCGACGCTAAAAAAATAATTAAATTTGACAAAATTAATTCGGAGGTTTAGGTATCTTATTTGTGTGAAACATAAGAAATTCATTTGTCATAATTGATTGTTTACGTGAACGCAATTTGTTTTAAAATTAGGCAAATCAATGCTAGAAATGGAAATAATAAAATTTTAAGATGCTACCTTTTCACATTTGTAAAAGAAGGAAAAACACATTTGTGCACAAAAACAAATACAATTAAAAAAAACAACAAATAAAATGCATCAATATAAAGTGCAAATAAAATTACTTTCCAACAGAAATGCTTCTGTGCTAAGGTAAATGTGGTAGAAACCGCCCACAATACAACATATTAATTGATTTTTTTCCTTTTGTCCGGAGCTATTTATAAATGATTTTGGCTTCTTTGTTTTTCATTTATTTACATTACTATTTTATTCTTACGTCGTAATTTAAGATGACAGCTAATGCTATTACGCAAACATGGATGGGAGAAATTTTAGACTGTTTGCAGATTAACTAAAGTCTGGCTTTGACGAGATGGCACTTGATTCCGCCTTTTTTCTGAATTCTCCATTTTCATGAAGGGGTGATACGCAGATGGAAATTGAAGAATGGGATTCGCAATTCTGTTATTGGTTATAGAACTTAAAGATGTCACTTTGCTCGTCTTCAATGCGTCATCCAATTAAAGAAATTAGCCAAAGAGATAACATTTTAATTTTTCACGATCAAGGCCGATGTCTCATTGGACAGCTCATTTTCTACGGAAGTGGGAGGGTCTTTGTTTCACCTCTCCCTGCACCATTGGTCAAGGACTGCAACGAATTCGATAATTGATTTGAATTGAAAATTTGCAAAATTAGGGTTGCAATAAAGAATTTACTGCTTGTCAGTTTTACTTTTCCGCCAGCTAAATGCAATTATTGCTGCAAATTACAGTCCAACCATAAATAATCACATTGCAAAAATATATTTGGAGCACTTTTTAATCCAACTGATTCTAAACTTTTAAGTGTTAGTCATCGAAGTTTCGCACGTTATTCTTCATAATGATAATAAAAATTATAAACATCAAACTTCAACCAGCAAACGATAAATTAAAAAACTAAATTCGTTCACTCAAATTATTTACTGCGATTCATATGAAAAGAAACTACAATGAAGTAACACAAATCTTGCTGACGATAAATTTAGAATGGTTTACTATAATGTTGTCTCTTTATTAATCTCATATGGTTAAAGAATTATTCCTTCTTCTATACAACTTGTCAGATTGCCAAAGTGTCGTTAAATTCATAAATATGGTACGCGTCAATTTCTTCTTTCTCTAACTATTTTAAGAAATGGACTCGATTTCTCATTTGATTGACAGGTACCATCTTATCACGGTTTTATTATATTAAATAGCAAAAAATACTATTCTTCATTTGCGAACAGAAGTAATTGCACTTAAATAAAAGTTTTGAAGAGTTTTTTACGAATTGACTTAAAGGTATACGAAAGACATGGTGTAAATAGCAACGCTTCTTCCTAAGAGGCGATTAGAGGTGTCAAATACTGGCGACCGTGAATGTTTTACTTTGTGTCAATAAATACTGGAAATGACGGAATATTTGGCGAACATTTGCTTTGATTTTTATTTTCAGCTTCGGAGCGGAAAATGAACATTACAACAGCCCAAGTCGCTCTTCCCATAGTATCACGAAATGTGAAAAAATGAACATACTTTTGTGCTCGTTAGAGCAGACATCATTTCCAATTTTAACATCGTAAGTTCATTTTCTAAGAATGAAATGTATATTTCAACTTATTTTTATCATTCACTGCAAAAAATAAACTTGTTTTTTCCGTATAATACTGGCAGCAGAGGCTCCAGTTCGAAACTGAAAAATGCATAGTAATAAACTGTAAAATTAATGTGCAGTTTATTACTGTGCATGTTACTGGAACTTACTGCTTTTTTACTCGAACTTACTGGAACTTCTGCTTTTTAAACTGGAACCTCTGCTGCCATTATTATACTACGAAAAGAACAGTTTATTCTTTGCAGTGTACTGTTTTAATTTTCTGTAATGTTTCTGTTTCAACTCTGCACTTCAATTCTCAGACTGGTACGTTTAAGTGGCAACAAAGCTGGGATATGAGCCACTTTATATTCACTCTTTATTTTATAACATAATTCTGGTTATTACAATTTCAATATTATTGTTAATAAAACTGATTCTGTTATCCTAGAAATAGCTGCGATAAACGTCATTTATTACAAAACTCTATCATCTGTTTTCAGTACAAAACTTATACCTAATGCTTAAACGCCCTATCACATCACTTCACTTCACTCTCCAGGGTCCCCCCTACTTACCACAACTCAAGGTTTAACCGGGATAGGGCCCTGAAGAGCGCTCTAAGTACCCCCAGAGGTATCGTTTCACTTGGAGGACTTTGTGATCACGATCCTTATTTTACGTTATTTTACGCCACCATTAGTAACGACGGTGGATCTTTGCCCGGCTAGGATCGAACCCGGGACCCTCCGGTTACGTTACGAGTCCGACGCCTTACCAATCGGGCTACCACGGCCTATGACTTCACACACTCCAGGGTCCCCCCTACCTACCACAACTCGTGGTTTACACGGCCTATGACTGGAAGAAGTATCTTCTCTAGTATAGTTTTGAATTATAGTTTGCGTTTGGAGAAACAGAAGGTGTCAGTATCATTTTTATAATGAAATGCAGCAATGTGGCAGTTACTGACTTATCCTCTGGTTTTAACTATAACTCATGAGAAATTGAAGCTTATGTATTGCAACAAGATTTATTTTAACTCACCTATACTTGAAGCTTAAATATTACAGCATAACTAATCTATAACTTCTGGCAACAAAAGGAGCTCCTGATATTAATATCTACAGTTGCATCTGCTTTATGAACTGGATAATAGTCTTTGTCAGGTGCGAATGTACAAGTTGTTTAAATTGTTTGATGAGCTCTTAAAAAGAAATAGCTAAAGTATCATATTATTTTGCGAATATACTTTTCGCAACTTTTGTACTATCACTCGTATTATACTGCTTATAAATATCAGTTTTCTGTGTTAATTCCTTCTATTATTTTTAATAAATAGAATAAAGAAAAATGTGCCCACTTCTTTTTATATGCTTGAATAAATTTAATCAAGACAAATTAGAAAATTGTTATTTTAAATATCAAGCTAAAAATTTGATAAATATTCAATGGATATACATCAACTAAAAATCTTTTTTTTTTAATTTTATGCTAAAAACAATTTTTAAAGTTTCAACAAAATCAAACTTTAGTAAAGCCTGCTTAATGCATCTAATTAGCTCTTAAGTTTTGTGTGTAGTGCTAACAAACAAAATATTTACAGCTTAAAAATTATTTTTGAATGAGAAGCTCAAACGTGAGTTTAATTTAATCTTACGCATATGCTACAACAAATTTAATTAATGATGCAAAAAGAAAATTAAGAAACTTTTTTTCTTATCGTTTTTCTATGAAATGCAAGCTATATTTTATAAATACTTGCAAAACGAGACAGGAAGTAAACGAATCGTTCGTATTAAAGTAAACTTAAAAAAATAAATGTTATATTTTGATTTCTAAAGAGTATAATTTATTCCGGCGTCCAGAATTATGTTAAACAATTCTAGATGATTGTCTTGGCTGAAAAATTGTAAAAAACTATTTAAAATTTTGAACACAAAATCAAAAAAGAAAATATTTAGTAGAACATTGCTGACGGGACAGGATGTAAGTAAAACGATATTACGTTTACGAATACACAATACATCAACACATACATTATACCATACATACAATACCACTCATAAATGTCACTGTAACACTTGTTTTTCATTTTTTCAAGAATTTTAGCGAAATGCATTTAATTGGTTATGAACTAAGAGCATTGAAACGTTTGATACAAAAGGAATGTAAATTTAAAATGTTCAAAGATTAACAGAAACTAGTGTCCTGCCTTGTAGCAAGCTATAATGATGCCATGTTGCCGCTCTCGACAACCATATTGCCACTATGACAATATGGACAGCTTGAATTTTATTTCTTTATTTTTGGAATGAAAACTTTAGTTGGAGCCATTTCTTTAGCATAATCGCAAACTGTCACAGTTCAAGCTACAGCAACGGTTTACTAAAAGATCTTAGTCAATAGTGACACAAATAAAGAAAAACAAGCTTTGATTTGCTCACGGTTCATATCTTCTTTTCTTGCTCTGCTAACAGCTTGAGCTTTTCTGCCACTTAACTCAAGATATATTCGCATACGCGAGGAAAGCAGACTTTTCCAGATCCATTATTCCTTTCTGATGGATATTATGACTTTAAAAAATAAAGAAAATTACAGCGTGACATAACTCAGGCGAGTATTTTACTTAGTTTAGTTACTACCCAAATTAAAATGTCGTACTAACAAACTAATACAAGTTGCAAGGTTTTGATTTTGTTAACAAAATTGATCTTCAAAAGCATGAATAAAGGAATTTATTTGCAACATTTTTGAAATGCATAATGAGTTCTAAACATTATGCATGTTTTCAAAAGTATTGTTCCAAACCATTTACATATTTAATGTGTCATTTTCAGTAGTTAACACTACCAATATGATGCATAATCTCTCCCAGCACAGAAAATAGTGAAAACAATGCTCCACCTCTCCTAAATAACAGATGCAGAAATTCTCCGCTTTCGGCATGAAAAATTGTGTAGCCTATTGCTCAACCTTGTTACAGTCTACTATTATCATTCTAATGAAATTTAGAAGAAATTCTGAAAGTTCAAGCACTTATTTTGGAAACATAAACTGTGAGAAAACTCTGCTTAAAATATATTTGCATAAAATATAGACTTACATTGCATTCGTATACCATACGAAAGAATCTATTTGTTACGGTAAAAGTTGAAAAAAAAATTTGATTTCAATTAAATTATAAATTTACTCGGTTGCATGAAAAGATAATCGTTCTTTGACATTAAAAAAATGACCCTCATCGATTTCGAAGTAGGAAAATAAAATCAGTTCATTGTCTTTTTTTTTTTCATAGAAAAAAGTATTTGAAGCATAGCAAACTTTTGTCAATCCCAGCTACTGATCTTCTTGAAAATTCAATGTGTGAAGCCATTGTGTTTCACAAGAAAGTTTACCATATAGTATAATCCATTGCAGGCCATAATGCGTTGCACAAAAACCGGAAATTTCCAATATTTTATTGCAAGTTTATAGTCAGGATTTATGCAGTGGATTGATTCATGGAAAAATTAAATTTAAAGTGGGAAAATTAAAATTCAAAGTGGAAAAGAAAGAATCTGAAGTGACTTAAGTTTAATATGCTTCAAATAGACAGCTATTAAAGCCGACCGAAATTAACCTACCCATTTCGGAACTTGTCCCCTGACAATTTGGTTTTATTTTTTTAGTTTACCATTTCATTTTCCAGAATTATTTGATACTGGTTTGTAATGAGTATTATGGCTAATTTTATGCAGGTTTGCATTACTGACAATTTCTGGATTTTTTAATCTGCGATGTCGACTGATGACAAATGTTCTGCTTACGGGGGAGCATATCATCGCAAACGTGATGCTGAAGCTCTAAATGTAAGCAAAGCTAAAAACTGAAGTATGCGAAACAAGACATAAATTTTATTCCACAAAAACGATTGTACACATGATTTTAACTTAAAAAAGATTTAAAACGGTTGCTGAAAATTGGGGACCTTTAGGCTGCATTATCTGCATCGAAAAAACAACGCAGCCATCGGTGAAAGCTTGTCAGAATTGCTCATTATTGTTTTAGTCTGCGCATTGTTATTGAGACGCGTGTAATACAGCTGCAGGCCACAACTTTAAACAACCGCTTTGAGCCTGCTTTGAATTCTAAAACATTTAGCAAAATCGTCTTTGTGTAAAAATATTGTAATCTGTTCCGCATCTTTCAGTTTCTGCTTTGTGTGCATGTTACGAGTCAGCATTGCATTTGCGACAATATATTTTCGCTGATTCTTGCTTCCCCTTGCTTGCATCCCCTCTAACATCCCGAAATTTGTCCCATTAGCCTGAAACACTCTGTATATAGAATTATGTACACATATATGCACCTTGCTTATTTTTTACTATGCAAACCGGATATAAAACGATAAAAAAATATGTAAGAATATTTCAAAGCACCAATAGGAATATAAATTGTGAAAGAATAAAATCCACCTCCCCTTTAGCGTTAAGTGACATTCTGGGAAATTTCCAGAGAAATGGCATTAAAGATTGGCACAAGATTTCGATTAGCGCTCTGAACATGATTCATTTACTGTTTTACTCTCCATTTAGATAAAAATCGATTACTTTCCGGTTCTTCCAATTAGTTCTTTCATCAGGAGAAAATGTATTCCGGTTTTGATAAATTTTGTTGATTATTTCACAGATTTGTGCATTTCCTCTAGAAGCAACAGCATTCTTTGTAATTGTGTTTCAGCTTTCAATTATTGAATTTTGTGCAATAATTAGTTGTTTAGTTTATTACATTTACTCAAATTTGTGTATCTGTTTCTAAAATTTGGTGTTTAGCTGTTTTCATATGCATATTTAAGTTGTCTCTCTTAACTTTATTTAAAGAGGTTATATTATAGCTATTTTTATCAAAACTTAATGTATTTTCAGAGAAAATACCTCGATGTTACAGTTGCAATTTCTCGATGGTGCTTCAAACATTTTTCTACAAATCTTATATTAATTGCAACTGAAGATTATATTATATAACGTGATGTTTAGAGCTATTTAGTTTTGACTGGACTCAACTGTATCGGTAAGAACATAGGTAAAATGTTACTATAGAGTTCGAGCTGCAAACTTTGAAAATATTTTATCATTTCACTTTGTCCCGCTTTTTCACCACCCCACATTCCCGTACGTCATTTTAAAGCAATATAGAGAGAGATTTGTTTATAAACAGTAAATGGCTCTACACTAAAAATTATATTTACAGCTGCTGATCTCATTAAAAGAAATCGTTATCTTGATTTTAAAAAGAAATAGTTACCTGAGGAAATTTACTTATAAGACTTTATTTTGCTATTAAGTACATAGTAAAATTACAAACTGGTTTCAAAAAGCTAAAATAGAGTAGATCAAACCTTTGAGATTTGACAACAAAGGTTAGTTTTACAGCTTTATTATGTACATTTTTCAAATTAAATGGCATTGCTTTTGCGACATGAGCATGGCGATGCAAACAATATGACTGCTGCTCAGTTCTAATGCAAAATTTTAATTATTGGTATTACTTCCCTTTATTTGTTTTTTAATTGGTGTTAAACTATTTTCAAACAAGTCAGCACGTATAATCTAATCTTCTAAATGTCTTCATGTCGATCATTTATCCAAATATTTCCCAGGCCTTCGCTCTTTGTTCTTTTAAATGATCCAGCCTGCTTTTAACAAGAATCAGATTAACTTCTTTAACTTTTTCTTCAAAATCACGTAATGAATTTGATATCAGCTTGGCGAACCAAATTTTGTTTCATTATTGTGTCAGGTCAAAAATGACATGGGAAGAAGTAAGACCAGTACAAAAATCGCCATGAATATCAAAAACGTAGTTGGTAAAGACAGCACTTTTTTTTCTCCCCTTTGCAGTAATCTTAACCCTTTAACATCAGGTGTCCTTGTTAAACTCAAAAACTTTATAAATGACAAAAACAGTAATTGACAATAATTTATCTCCGAAAGCATTAAATATTTTTTTTCTCTGGCGGTTATTGTTCACTAGCAAAATAATTGTATACACTACTTCAAAAAGAAACCGTGAAATTCTTCACAAATGACAGGGACATTGAATATTTTACTATCCCACATAAGAAAACACTATTGTAAATTATTAAGTTGATATTAACTTAAATATTAATTGTACCCTTTTGTTTAAGTTCATACTCTTCCAGTAATAAACTAATACTTTTCTCAAAAAGGAAACAAAATAACAAAGAAACGCTTTTCAAAAAGCTGTATAAATAACTAAAACGCTGTATAAATACAGCGGTTTTAGTACAGACTCTTGTAAAATCGTAAGAAACCATATAACAAGATTTTTCATCATACTTTAGTTTAACTCACTTCATAAGTAACGAAAGAATAACGAAGAATTTATAAACTTCCGTTACTGCTAAAAATTATGTGATTTTTGTATTCAAAATTCAAGAGCATGTATTTTTTAACCTCCTAGCAGAAAAAATTCCTGTGAAGCCATTTTCTAGTCGTATCCGTAATGCTTTAAATTCAGTGTCATTTTAGGATATAGTTCAGAACAAAGAACGGGATTAAAAAAAGAGCTACAATTTTGTTGCCTTGTAATCCGGAAAAGGGGAAGGAAAGAAGATTTCCTTTTGTGTTTTCCGACTAACTTTTTTTATTTTTATTTCACGAGAAACAATCTGTCGATGTATTTGAAAACTGAAGTCACCGATAGCAATATAATTTAATACTTTTTTCCTTTCATTTATCTTTTTTTTTTTTGCTGTACATTTTCGGAGATGACAATGAAAATCTGTTTTTAGTTTCATTTAAAGATTTCTTTTCCTTTTTGATCCGAAGAAAGTTTGAAGTAAAGAATGTCGGAAACGAAAATATAAAGGAAAAGGAGTCCTGTACGATTCAGAAAATATATCAAAGACATATTCAGTAATTGTTTATGGAAAGTTAAGTTTTAGCAATAAATAGAAGACAGTGTTCATATTAACTCATGATTAATGGACATGACGTAAACACACTGAACACTTTCCCCAAATTTACATGTTTTGTTTTGGTCTGTATAACGGAATACTACTCTGTAAAAAATGAAAGTTGTTTTTACAGTATAATACTGCTAATTTTACAGTATTTTTACAATAATAAATTGTAAAACTGCTAACTTTACAGTAGTTAACTGTAAAAATGCTGGTTTACAGTAATAAACTGTAAAATTGCTGGTTTACAGTTTATTATTGTGCATTTTACAGTTTTAAGCTGGAACCTCTGCTGCCAGTATTACACTGTCGTTTTTACAGTACAATACAGCTAATTTTAAAGTAATAACCTGTAAAATTGCTAATTTTACAGTAATAAACTGTAAAATTGCTAGTTCTACAGTAAAAAACTACAAAATAACTAGTTTTACAGTTTATTACTGTGTGTACAGTTTATTTTTACAGTTTATTACTGTGTGTACAGTTTATTTTTACAGTTTTAAACTGAAACTTCTGCTTTTAGTATTATACTGTAAAAACAACAACTTATTTTGTGCAGTGTATGTGTATATAAAAACTGTAATACAACAAAGTATCTTCGATTTCAATTAGAATACATAATACATGTTGTTTCTTTCCACTCATTGTTGAATGCTTAACGACTGCGCTGTACAAATTTTTAAGCATTCAAGTCTAGGCATACTCATTGTTGGAAATGCTGTTACCTAAAAATGAATGGTTTGTTTACAGGAGCTCTAGAATTTGAAAGTTGATTAGATGAACAAAAATACATCTTATTGCCAAAATTTTATATGATATGGTATTTTGTTTACTTAGCTATTGTATAGTATTTTATTTACTGTTATTTTCAGTGACACCAATTACAAAATGTTTCAATTGTTATCTGGAATTATTTAAAAAAAAGCCCCTTTTAATGTGTTAATCAATCATGCTACTTTTTTTTAACAAAATATACTTTTACATTTTTAATATCTATCTTTGCTATTAAAATATTTATAATTAATTATTTTATTAGTTAAGAGTTTTTTTTAATGGGTATGATTAGAGATGGGCTGTATTTTTCTTTATCATTTTTTAATTTAAATCTAGCTTTGATAATTATAAAAATCAAACTTTCCAGAAGTGTTAAAGAGGAATACAACACATTCTAATTCATCAGAGTGTATTGCGCTGTAAAATAATAAATGTGCAAGCAAGATTTTCAATAGAAAACTACTCTGCTATAGAGTTAGATTTATAACACTAGTACGCACTTCTTTAAAAAATAAAAGAAGTACGGAAAGGTGAAAAGAATTCTAGAAAAAGAAGAGGGAGAGAACAAAAACGAAACATTTGTGGTTGTGTATTTAGAGAAAGGGGGTTTTTCGCAAATATCGATTTAAAGTATTTTGAAGTTTCTGGTTATGTTGATTTACTTTGATTATATACCTATTTTTGACCTAATGTTCACTAATGTTTCAAATTTATGGCTTTTATTGGATACCTATTACCATAAAAGTTTGCAACACTTTAGAATTCAAAACTTTTGAATATTTTGTGAGATGTTTCATTTCAAGCAGGAGGATATTGCCATGCACTTTTAAAAAGTGTTTAAGATACGTTATTTAAAATTTCTATTTCACATTTCAAGTCATGCAAATAAAAAAATGTAACAGATAAAAAAATCTTTCGTAAAATATGTTAATAAAATTAATAAAAAAACAGTGAAAAAGTAAAAATATAAACGTGTGGTATAATTTCTTCATGTAGCGTAACTATTTGAGCAATTTCAAATTATAATTATGCTATTAATTTCTTGAGAGACTTCTTAATGCTGAAACACACCAAGTCAATTATTTATGCAATATTTTCCACCCCAAAATCATAAATATTTGTAAGAAAATTCTTACATGAATTGCCAATAGCTATACTATGAACAAAATAAAATTTCTTTTGAGGAATTTCAGTTCATCTCTTTGCTTAATTAGCTTAGAAATATTTTCCCATCTCGCTGTCTGTATCATCCCTCAAAAAGTAAAACTCGAAGACACTTAATGACAATTTCTCCCCTTCAATCGAGCAGTAGACAGCATTCATTTGAGGGGGAATTCCACTCATTTAAAGGGAATTTGATTTGAACATTCACACTACCATACTTTCTCTTCAATTTTAAGCCGCTATTCTCTGGTAAAATGAAGAAAACCGACTAATGAATTCCCCCAGACGTAATTGGATGTCTCCTGCCATTGGCTGCACCAAGGTGCTTACTTCATCTGAATGCATTACCAAATGCCAAATGTGAAATAGAAATTTTAAATAACATATCTTTAACACTTTTTAAAAGTGCATGGCAATATTTCTTTACTTTATGCAATTATATTTATTTAAAGGGTAATAAAACTATTGATGCATTAGAGCTGTGATTACTTAAAATGAACCTAGTTTTTTCACACATAATAAATGCGGTTGTCAAACTTAATTATGAGCAGTTTACTTATGGAAGAAATTTTTTTACGCAGTCATAGTTCCAAACAACTCTCCAATGAAAAAGATAAAGTCATGAAATGCCAATTTAAATTTGTTGGAACAGAAAAAAGAAAACGCCTACGTTTAAAACTTGGCTACAACGATTTTTTTCACTGTCTACTCTGAACACACGTTTTATCTGTGAAAAATTGCTCACAACTAGACTGCATTTGTGGCGTTTCGTTCATTCTCTACTGGCAGAGCATTCAAATATCAAAATACATACTTAACAAACGGTGATTCATATGTGTTGCAGTATTTAACAGATATTTTTGAGCTGGATTATTTCACAATGCCGTTGAGTTCTGATAAAATATATGTGTGGTCGAAGTATTAAAAATGAGCAGCTGAACTAAGTTATTTAGAGAATTTTTGGTGTATGAGTTCAAGTTTGGCCATAACACAGCCGAAGCAACGTGAAACATATTCTGCGCTAAAGGTGTAGGCTTGATGAACCACAAAACTGCAACAAGGTGAAGATTTTAACTTTAGTGGAGGATATCGGTTCTATGATACATGGTAAAGTGCGTATGAGCTCAGAACTGACAGAACTATGAGGAATTTTCCTTCTTAGGCTGATTTGACATGTGTAAGCGGAGGATCCTGTCTTTCATTCTTTGAGAGTTATTCTTGTGAAACCGTTTTTGTGCCACCAAAGCAAATTTTAATGATTTGCTTTCAACTGCCGTATACGCAATGTTTAAGTACTTATATCATATTGAGCGAGATAATGCTGTGCTCCTTGACAAGCAGGTATGATTTTATTCAGGAGAAGTTGCTTACATTCTTACATTCGCAGCTGTTTTTCACCGATTTTGAATTAACTTAATGCGGTTGGGATCAAATTGATGCATCGCTCTTTGATCAAGTTGCTAGTTAACTCCTTAATACCGTAACTATCAAATTTTTGAGCTCTTTTTTCTTTCTTTTTTTCAGAAATGCTTAGAAAAGAACTAAAGCTCAAAGGGAGGAAATTCCTGTTGAAAAAATTGAAAGACCATATTTTGGTGAAGATACCCATATTTATTACGTATGCTTGTATTAGCTGTAAATCAAATTTACGTCCATCATCCACCTCGGATTAATACTTTTACGAAAACATTTTACGAGACTTATTTTCAAAAAGTATTCATTTTGTTGCTTAGTACGTCAGCATAAAAGTTTATTCATTTATAAATCAACTTTGCTAACGCTGGGTAAAGTTGATACACTTCGCCAAATTTTTAAAGATTTTTCTCGGTGAAAGTTTAAAAAAAAAGCTCTGCTAACAAAAGTATAAAAATCATTACTTGATAGAAGAATAGTCATAGTATGACAGGAAATTTTATTTTGATCTATTACATTAGGAACAAAAGCTATAAAAATAAGAAGGTAAAAAGTGGTGTGTCAAGTATACCCGGTCTCTCTTATTACTTGGATGGTTATGGTTATTATCATAACAATCATAATAAATTTTCATTATTGTCATAGCGTCAAAGAACTGACTGAAACTGGACTTCAGACGGTAGAACATGACAGCTCGTCGAACGCTAGGTTTCTAACTTTGACGATGGATTTCTAAAGAAATAAAGTAACTTATTGAAAAACTTATGATTTGCCCACTTTACATTGCCAAAATTGGTTAGTTTCTGTTTAATTTAATATCTACATTAAAGAAGTTTATCGAGAAGTAGCATGACTATCATTTACAGAAGCCATCCATTTATTTAACTTCTGCTAACGTTGAAAATGCATTGCAAATGTAAAGAGGGAGCACAGGGATAGATCTTGCACTCCCAAGACACTACGCTTCTTTGAACCGTCTGATCCCTCAAACAAAGCATCCCCTTCTTCAAATGGCCTTTCTTCACTTCCCGAAGAGAAACGACCCAACGGGGGAGGTATTCTAACAATGGCTATGACGTCGAAGCCTCAGCTATCTGCAGAGAACCGCCGAGCTATTAAATGGTCGGCTTCCATTACGTCATCTCATTATAGGTGTACTATCTCCCCCCTGCCCCTCGGCTCTTCCTAATTTCCCATTTCTTCCGTTTTCATACAATCTAAATTGAATTGCTCAGATAGCGACGTAGGTTAAGAGAATTTAAACTAGATAATTTGAACAGAACTGTAAAATAAAGCGGTGTAATGAACAAATTTTTGTTGAAGAAAAAAAACAACTGCATACATTCACTCAAAAAATGGAAAACATGCAAATAAATTGGTCTTACAAACGTAATACAGTATTTGAATGTTATTACCGAGTTACACTGCACTTTTTCAACCAATATCAATACAGTAGTAAAGGAAAGTCTTCTCTAAAACCGTTATAAAATTAACAGAAATGTCTTCCTTTCTCAACTCATTCAAACATAGTTTTGTACATTTTTAAGGTAAGATGCCTTTTTACTGCAAGTGTAGTTTATGTGTGCGTTGGACACTTCATCAATCGATGATCGATAAATTATTTTTAAAAAAGTTATTTAAAAAAGTTATCTAATGTTTTAAATGGTTTTCAACACTTTTTATCCCATAGGTCCAGAACGAATTGCATCAAAGAAATATTTATTGCACAATGAAAAGTATTGAAAGATTTTACTAAATTTCGATATTATTAAACTCTTTTATCCAGTAAAAAGTAAAACAATTGTCTTCTTAAATGTACCAATAAGGTTGAAACATTTATCATTTTTCAGAAGAAGAAAAACGCGTTTTAGAAGTATGGAATAACTTTTTATTTTAACTTTTAATACAATTTTTAAAATAAAAACAAGATTCCAGAGGTTATAGAACTCCCACAAAACTTTCCATAAAAATAATTTAAATTATCATTATAAACTTAAAAGGTTCTGAAAGTGTGCAATATGATAAATTGAAGTCTTCCTGCATAAGAAGATAAGAGCAGAGAAATAGAAGAAGAGCTCTGAAATAGAGAAATTTTTCGTCTGATTTGTCCAGAAATGTATGTTTAACTAGGCCATTCATTGTTCAAAAGAGCTGTTATCAAAATCCTTAAGTCAGGTTAACTGAAATCTATACTCTATTTTTAAGTTTGAAAAACTGATTTCGTACCGTAAAATGGGGTGAATCAGTACACTTTTCAGCTTTGATTATAAAAAAAAAAGTAGTTAAAAGATTTTTTTTTTCAGCTTGATTTTTCGGGTAAAAACTTCGGTCTTGCTTTAATTTTGATATTCCAAGCAAAGACAAAACATTTTGAACAGTTATTATTTATATATATATATATATATATATATATATATAGGAATTTAGGGGTGTTCCGAATCACCCTGCTGATAGGGGTCAATCGGAACAAATGTTATTTTTTTTTTTTTTTTTTTTTTTTTCAATTTAACAAGTAATAGGTCTCACAAACATGAGTAATATTGATGGGGGAGAATAAGAACAGATAGTTATTGTCAAATAAAAGTTTATTTTCCGTACCGGTAAACGTTTATAATTTGTCAAAATTCAAAATAATTTTGAACTAATGAAACATTAAAATTAATTTTAAAAATACTTTTGAATTGAAATACAAAGATTTAACATAAATTGAAGTCACTCATATCGTCCACAAATATATACTTGTCCTTAAAACTAGCAGTTGTGGCTTGTTTTAAGTTTTTTCATAACATCTTCTGGGATGAAAGCTGCCTTTTTTTTAGTTTCTTGAAATCTCTGAGTCTTGGGGATTGTCATGTAACATTTTCCCACTTATTCGTCACTGTCTATGTGCTGGACTTTTGCTACATAAAGTCTGTATGACTTTCCCCCATGTATTTTAGGTAAAAAGAAGTCTTTTGTAGAAAAATCTTTTTAAATCTGCAACTTTCTGTCATTCTAAGATCTAGTTGCTCACGAGAAGGGATTAACAGTAATAAATCCTTGTCTTGACTAGAAGAATTGGAGTTAGAATCGTGATTTTGCAAACAGTTTCCTTTAAATAAGTTTGAATTTGAATAACAGAACAAAGTGTTCCGATTGACCCCGAAAATCCTTATCCTATGACATTATGCAGAATTTTTCATATTTATGCCACAATTAAAATATGTTGTCTCTTCTAATGTGGTACTCTGTTGCTCAGATATATGCATAATTAAAATATGCAATTCTTAGATTAAAAACACAAAGGGGTCTGTACTTACATACAAAGTTTTGCAGACCATGAAAATTTGATGTTTTTTAACGTCCCGCTTGTAGCCTTGCACAGAAGTCAATAGTGTTGCCAGAATAACAAAAATATTTTTTCCTACTTCTTATGATATTACCTTTCTAAAAAAAATTAACTGCCAAAAATACCCGACGGTATATTTATGAAGAATTTTTTTTGTATGATCAGGAAGTTTTGTTCCGAATCACCTCGCTGTTCCTATACACCCCATTTTACAGTATTCTTCTAAATGAATCGCATTATTGATCCTTGCGTTGGTGATTTAGTATCATTTTCCTAGAAAAGTTGAAGTTACGAATGAAGTTAATCTCATGATAAGCTGTGGAAAAACAAGCAATACGTTTCTCATTTTCATCGAGTTTATATCAAAAGTTGTTTCGCCACACAGAAATCTGATGGTTGATGTATAGAATCATTTTAATGATTCTGATCGACTTTTCTTTAATGTCGTTTAAGAATTATCCAATTGTTCTACTTGAATTGTATGTTACATTTCCGTGCATACACGGTTAAATTTCAGCGGTTTAAAAAGACATAATTAAAGATGCGTTCAAATTACGTTATTGTAATGTGCTCTTATCTACAGCTATAAGGAACAGAGTTTTCTATTAGAACCTCGCGGTACACGTGCACATAATTCTTTTAATACTCACTGCACGTACAGTGGTAAATTTCAGTATGCAATTTAGCGTATATATATATTTACATTTTGCTTAGTAAATATCTTGAGATACTTTTTGCACTACTCGTTTAGACATTTTAATTTATCTTCAATTCCAGCATACACTTTCAACTTACACTTCCATGTGTTTTAGCAATTGTCATGACTTTAAAGGTACCGTACTCTTTGCTTCATTTATTGCCATGCATACTGAGCTTTTATTTGCTTTTCATTACATTATTTTAATTTATTTATTGGTTTACATGTTTATTTTAAAATGACTTTTAAGCAAGCAATCTTTTAATTTCAACTATGTGCCCTAAAGTATACTCTATCTTATGCATTTACTACATTTATCTGAATTTAAACATCTATATAAGAACGTCTGAAATAAAAAACGTTTTATTTATTTTTCATCAAACTTTTAAATTTTTGGAAATAGTACACTCTTTGATCTTACACTTAAATATCTATGAATAATATCCAGTCTACTATATTTGTCATGCTATCCACTTCACGCACTAAATTTTTAAGACGTAACGTTCTGCACGTGTGAAATATTCAGCAATCGTGAAAGACTATAACAACTTTTACGGCAGTAATTACTTCCTAAAATCAATAATTCTCTAATTGAAGCATGGCGTCTTAACATTCTTTCGTCGCATCCCCAGTGCTAAGTACTGCACTAATATTAGTGCTGAATTTCTGCTCATAAAGTAAAAGGCGACATTTTAGTGCTACGTGTTCAATAAAAAAAAAGTCTGTGCGTATGTGTATGTGAATGACAAGCTCTCATAAATAGCTCACCTGCCTACATAGCTGTGCGAACCGTAAAAGCAATGAAGCAAAAACCCAGCGAAGGCACCATTTAGAACCCCAAAATCGATACTTCTTTGGAGAATCTTTTTTTATGTTACTAGGCGCATGTAAATTTTCTGCCAAGACTAAAAGTGCAATCATGTCAGGGATGGATTAGTTTTATATCAGTAACATAAAGAAGAATAAATTAGAGCTGACTTCACGTTTTTTAATCACAAGCAACTGAACCCGAAAATTTTTCTGCATCAATACATTTCTGTGCGCTGACAATATTATCACATCTTCTAAGCGAGATACAACTAGAAATTAATGGATTTCCGATAACATATGAAAATTATCAATACGCAATGGTATCCTTTGCAAAAACCGACAGGGGCTACTGCCGTGAGCTATAATTAGAGTTGGATGTTTTATTGACAAATTACGCAATTTATTTTTGTAAGTTATTCACAGTTTCTATTTTTCAATTTGGTTCGATTCCAATCTTTTAATCGTAATTGGCATCGCCTGCCTTTTGAATTCTATTTCCGGACCACTCCTAAACGGAAGATCTGTAAATGGGAAACTTAATGCAGGTTGAACAATTAGAAACATATGCGAATAAATTGGTAGGTGAAGTTCGGGCAAATACAATAGTGCTGCTAATTAGAGCACTAAAAACGTGTGTTATGTTATTGATATTTAGTCTCAAGGCTTGGCTGCAAATGTTCCACTGCGAAACCTAAAATCTAATTTACTGCAATTAATGCTAGTATAAATATGGTTTTTCCAATTGAATGCACTGAACAAATACGTAGTCTCTTAATGGGGTATGACTTTGCTCTATTAAGGAATGTCGAGTAAATGTAATTCTAATCTATCACTTATTCACGATAAAAAATAGATAGATAAGCTTGTTCATTAATATATTTAAGTGCTTCAGGAAAATAATGCAAGCCTTCTTATGTGAAATAAAGATCAAATGTATCATATGTGTTATTCTTATTACTTTGTTAGCTGAATGGTTTATACATATAATTATGGTTTTACAAAAATAAAAAATAATAACAGCAATAATAATAACAATTTTATATTAATAAAAATTAGGAAAGTGTAAAGTAAGACATAGCGAGTGTCAAATCAAGTACTATGTTAAAGTAAATGTTTAAAAAATTGCGAAGTAATCAGAAACTGGATATAAGTCTCTGTTTTAAAACAATGAAATAATGAAATGTACTTTCAGCACAATATTTCCGTACCGTGGTAGAGGCAAAACATGTGCTTTTTTCTCTAAAATAACGTGGCTTTATGAAAATTGAAAATAATAATAATAATAATAATAATAATAATAATAATAATAATAATAATAATAATAAGTAATAATAATAATAAGTAATAATAATAATAATAATAATAATTATTATTATTATTATTATTATTATGCTAAAAATGTGAAATAAAACTTAGCGAGTTTCAAAAAAGGATTATAATGAAACTTTTAAAAATCTACGTCTTATTTTACGAAGTAATAAAATGCAAAATATAATTTGAAGTTTTAAAACAAAGAAGTAATAAAAAAATGTTCAGCACAACATTTTCCTGTGAAACTATTGGTTATATAAGTAATAACACAAGCAAAAGTTGTAATGAGGCAGTGTATCTTTTGAGCATTGTTATATTTAAAATCAAATCCATATTCCTATAGGGTTCAAAATATAATGCTTTCAGGAGTCAAGATATTTTTTTATTTATGATTTATAGTCTTACTGAAATATTATAATTGATACGCAACTTTTATGTATTTTATTCTTTTGGTTACAATTCAGACTTTGCACAAACACTTTTCCCTGAGCTATTTCAATTTCGAAACGAGTTTTAAAATGAGTTGACAAAACTCACTAAAGGAAACAAAATCAAATATGTTCGCTTTTGCACTGACAAGAGTTCTATTTGCTCTTTTTTGACCCTCCGACGCAACAAAGAAATGGGTTATAAGTTTAACATGTCTGTGTATCTGTGTATCAGTCGATCTGTGTATCTGTCTGTGGCACTCTAGTGCTTAAACGGTTTTAATTTGATATGCGAGAAAAAACAATTACAAGAACCTAAAGAACAGCTTTAAATGATTTTCAGGAGTAAATATCGTTCAATTAAGTTGGTACACTCTCAGAAAACAACTGTTTGAACCATTCACTGAAATTGAAAATACTGAAAACATAATTCACCATAGCAGTATTTGAAGCCAATAATTGATGAAAACTGAAGGAATAAGATAACAAAAAAATAATGCTAAGAAACAATTTTAATTTTAGAGCTTTCTACGTGGTAATAGATTTAGAAAATCTTGCCGGAGCAGCCATCTTGCAACCAAGAATATGATTCATTCCCTTTTTAAAGAACGATAGAAAAAAAAAGAAAAAAACCGCCCCTACCCCGTATCCTCCTCGAATCCGGCAATTCAACATTCCTACGGGTTGAACAGGAAAAGAGCCGGACAAGATAGCCAAAAGTATGCTTCCCGGATACCAGCTTAGTCCGGTGTGTGGTATTGACGCGAATTCATTCCCATTTGAGCTCACCGATTCGGTCCGTATTTGTAAACGGATGCACGTTTCGTATTAACTGTTCGTCCGTTCTTTAAATCCTCTCACGCCGTCGTTTTTCCCACTCGCTGGGAATTCTTTCTCGCGTACCGGTGACTGCTATTTATTAAATCCAATATCCCTGGATATATAGTTTTTTTTTCTCTTACGTTTTTCTTCCATGTGCATTGTGCTCCCAGACGGTGGCGGAAAATGTGTGGTTCCGTTTCTTCTTATGATTTTCTGTTATATTTGCATACTGCTTTCAATATTATAGAGTCGTTAATATAATAGCCTTATAAGAAGGGATTTTTTTTTAAAAAACTGCTATTTCACAGTAAAGCTATTGAGTGAGACTCAAATTAACCCTACACTGCATCGTGTTGCCAATTGGATACATGGACTATTTTTCCGTATGATCAGCAAAATGTAGTCATAACGTAACTTAAGCATTAAAAGCAAGTATTAGATATCTTTAAAGCAATTAAAGGGCTTGGGAGATGAAGGGGTTATGTGAAAAAACAAAAGTTGCGAGAAATTAAAGTTCAAAATTTTATTGTTGCGGTTGTTGTAGTTTTTTTTTTTTTTTTTTTTTTTTTTTTCTGGTTTTGTCATTAGAGTGCGTATGAAGTTGGTCTATTGACACATCTACTGTTTGTTGTACCAAGTTTTATTTGCTTACCTGTATCCATTGCTTTCCATTGTACAGAGTGTTCTTTTTTTCAAAAGTAACTTAGCCCCTTCATCCGCCAAGCCCTTCAGTCTATCCTCAAAATTATTTTTTTTTTTAATATTTTTCCATGTTTCTTATTAAATTGAAAAACATATATATTTTTTCAAAGAAAAAGAAAAACTCAAGCTGTGGGGGGAAGTTTAATGTTTAAGCACTCGCTCAAGCATGAAAACTAGCAGTATCAAGTTTTTACTTAATTTTCTGACACAGTTCAAATTTTATTGTTTTCGTTCGTTCTCAATTAATAATGACTATTTATGAAATTCCTTTTCCCTACAATATATTTTCCTTACGTTTTCCTTCCATGTGCACTGCGCTCCTAGATAGTGGTGGAAAATTTGGCTCTGTTCCTCCGTATGATTTCTGTTAGATTTTCATAGTCCTTTTAATATCACAGAGTCACTGATACAGTAGCCTCGTAAGGAGAAATTACTTCTGAATACCATTATGTTTCACATCAGGTTTTTTTCACCTACAAATTCCAAATTAGTATAAGAGTTGACCTAAGTTTAATGATTCTACACTAATTCTAGCATGAAAATCATCAGTTTGACGCTTCCACTCAATTTCTTGATAGTTTAAATTTTATTTACTTTCGCTCTCGCGGATTAGTGACTTATTTATTAAATCCAATATCCCTAGATACATATTTTTACCCTTTTTACGTGCTTCTTCCATGTGCATTATGTTTCCAGATGGTAGGGGAAATGTATATCCGTATGTTCGTATGCTTTTCAGCTTTTCTGTTCTATTCGCGTGCTACTTTCAGTATTACAGAACCATTGATACAATAATAGCCTTGTAAAGAAGAATTGCGTCAAGAAAATTTTACCTTTCTATTTAACGTTTTTATTTCCCTGGGTTCAAATTCCCTTAATTATTGCAGAGGAATAAGACTGAAAGTTTAGTGTTGTGGCTCTGTTTATTTGTAACACTTTTTCTGCCATATTTTCATGTTGCTTTCAATAATGTACTGTATGACTACTAATACAATAGCCTCGCCAGAAAGAATTATTTCTAGAAAATGATATGTTTCACTATAAAGTTTTTTTCTCTATTGGATATTTTCCGTTAGTTATATATATTGTTTGAGAACTAAACTAAGTTTAGTGTTATAGTTTCGTTTCTTCATATGTTTTACTATAGTATACTGCTGTTTGTAAAAAATGCAACATCCGTAAAGGAATCCTCCGAATGAAATAAAACTTTATAACATGAAATGTAATGTAGTATGCAAAGTAGTAAAGTTGCAGAGTCACTACGCATGCGCGGTTTGAGCAGTGCCATCTGAACTGCTGCTGAAAGCATATAAACACAAGGCTGTAGTTAATCATTCAAAATTGGCAATGCTTATTTGTTACTGGCAAACGTTTAGTGAGATCTAAATATGCCACCACGGCTAAATACGGTGAAATTTCAAAATGAACTATTCCCTGGAGAATATCATTGGCCTTCAAGAAGGAGGTTTTTCCTGTAGATACACTTCATGATTCCGTTATAGAGACATGTTCAATTGTTATTACCTTCTATGATTGAACTTCATGCTAGCTCAATAAATTTTAGATTACATTTAAAAAATCAGAAACATTTATTCAATTGCATTCTTAAAAAATAAGATAATTTATATTATTCAGCAGACCGTGATACTTCTAGGTCTTCTCTTGGCAAGTTGAACCGAATCGTTTCTACACTGCTTGGCAATTGAAGGAGTAAGTGGATAAAGGTGATATGTGACATTTGAATTTTGCCGATTTACACGAATTCAAATTAGTTTGTGTTCAATTGTGTTATTTCACAAACACAATTGAAGGGGCAGGTGAATAAAGGTAGTATGTGACATTTTTTTTAATTTGTAGAAAATGCTTTCCAAAAAAATTATTACCTTTTCACCTTCCTTCATGATAAAAAGTACGTTTTTCCAAAATTGTCACATATCACCTTTATCCACTTGCCCCATCAATTGCTAAGGAACAAGTGATTTATGCATAATTGCGTCTCAGATAGCTGTCTAATGAAAGTAAATTCAAGTTAAGAGGGAGTGGTAGACCAAGACTCGTTATCTGTATAAAAGGCAGAGCACATTCCAACTCATGATTCATACGAAAATTCACGCTTTTTGATGTTTAACAAAAATTGCGTTGAATGAAGGTTTTATCTCTGAAATTCAGGTTGCATCTTGCAATAATTAAAAGCAAAATTTCAGCAAGACATCATTTGAGTACCTACGATCGTGGAAGAACAGTTGAACGGTTGAAGACGGTCAAAGTGTCACCACTGTAGCCGCTGCAAATGGGTGCATCAAAAAGTGTCCTCTCGCTATTAAAGAAAGCCGCTGAAGGTAGAAATGCTTTGCAAAAACATGCCAGGGGGCGTGGTAGGAACACCACAGATTCAAAGGGTCGTTATGCAGCCCTCGTGGCAAAAAGTAATTGAAATTTTACTCCTGGACGGAAAACTGCAGAACTTACAACCGCTACCGTTGAGCATGTTTCTGCAAGAATCATCTCACGGCGATTAAATAAAATTGGTTTGTACACACGGAAGCCCTTACGTTGCAACAGACTTCAACCAAGCCATTATTGGGAAAGATGAAGCTGGTGTATACATTTATTCGAACTATATTTCTATACATTTTTTTTTTTTTTTTGGCTGAGAACCAGCAGATATAAACTAAAGCCTGATACTTGTGTCGTTATTTTAACTTGTGTAGTTATTTTAACTTGTGTAGTTATTTGTGCAGTTACATTCCTTCTCGTTACGTATTTTAATATGTTCAGCACACAGAACGATTTGATCTGGACTTTGGCTATCTTTTATTATAAAGACTTACAGATAAAATCAGTACTTTAAATTTCTACAATCGATTAGAGAATGACTCTTTTGCTTTTATCATGCACAGTAAAAACTTTGTGTAACCTTACTCCGTAAAAGCAGTGGCAGCATTCTGCATCCAAAGCTGCCTCCAATTCAATGGAGAAACTTTACTGATAAAACTGGTAAAACGCTGCATATCGCTTATAACGTTACACCAGCTTTATCAGTTAATTGCATTGAAGGCAACTATGCTGCACTGCATTTACGAAGTAAGGTTACACATTTTTTTCACAGTGTGTAACTCCTTCCGCTCCATCTTGTTTGTTAAAAAACCAGTTTCATTTCATTTTCTTGAACTTCATTTGAGTGTCATGTGGTCAATAGGCGGGTCAGCCCGTAGCTTTACAAAATTTTATTTCTTGAATCGAAAGTTATACATTGTTCTTACGCGTAAAAGTCAAAAATTAATGTTTTAGCTTACATCGGACTATTTTATGCAAAAGATGTGGTTCAAACACGGACTACCACTTTCATTGCAGTACTTATCGATTTAGTTACGTCGTTTCTAACATCACTTTGGTTTTGACACCAGTGTGTGTACGATGTACGTCAGAAAAATATGACACCTTTGGCCGAAGAAAAAAAACTGGCATGCCAGGAGCAATAGAAAACTAATCCCCCTCAAAGCAGTCTCTTTGGAACTCTACACACTATACCTAGCGGTGCTTCCATTGTTTGAAGCATTCTAAGAAGTCATTTTCCAAAACGCAGATTTGCTCGCTAGTTCTGTAGCCGTTATGTCCTCTCTTGTCTGCAATTTAGTTCCCATCATTGCCTTCCTGAGTTTGAAGAGCAGCCAGAAGTCACAGGTGACCATATAAGGAGATTTATAGCCTGGGTGACT